>WAAB01022186.1:51219-83697 GCA_013389865.1 Piaya cayana | reverse complement strand
TGATCCGATGGGTCTCTTCCAACCTGGTTATTCTATGATTCTATGATTCTATGAAACAGCAAGAGAGAGGTTGCTGTCAAGGTCCAAACCCTGAAGTCTGGTCCACACTTCCTTGAAGATCCACTGCCTTACACCAAAACTGAGGAAAAGATTAAATGTTGATCTATAGATCATCGACTGTTATTTGTATCTCCTCATATTAGACACACGTCTGTCATATTTTAAAAAGACCTTCCTTACTAAGCTCATTGGAAAAACAGCTGCCTGTTCATATCAAAATATATCTATGATTCCTTCTAGTATACTTCCTTGGGCTAGTTGCTCAGAGACCAGATAGAACATGTTCTTGTTTGGCCTCCAAGGCAATTTAGACACAAAGATCAGGCTGTTAAATGCATAAATACAGAAACCTGCTTTGTCAAGTATTCATGAGGTGGTGTAAACCATGTGCCTGTGCAGTGGGCTCAGCATATCCAGCTGAAGGACAATTTTCATAGTGTTTTTTGGGTATGGGTTTTGTGAATCATGTCTTAGGATATGAGTGTTGTGTATCCTGTCTTAGGACAGTGCTGGCATGGGGTCACACTATCCATTTTTCAGACAAAAGAGGCTTGGAGATCTCATAGAGAGATATTGTACCTGGACATGAGACACTCTTCATAGCTACTTTACTGGCGGAGACTGGCAGAATTTTGAAGCAGAATCTGAGGAGAGACTCACCTCCATTCTCTCTATTATGTTTCCATTGTAAACTTTAATCATTGATAAAACAAAAATTGACAGGATTTTTTATGCTTTAGCCTTTATTCGGAACTATTTCATTGAAGTTCCAAATTATTACAGTGAACTTGCACATTTTTTCTATAGTAGAAACTGTTGATTTAGTGGCAATCATATTTGTCTAGTAGGAATAGCATGAAATTCCTGATTTTCTGATTCAACTTGGTATAGTTTATTTACAAACACTCCAACATCAAGAAATACTTTTGACTGGGATAGTTTTTTTTCTTCTGTTAGGACTCATAGGAATGCATATGTTTGTGAGCCAAACTAGTGTGTTTAAACAAAAACATGGTTTAGTGTTTGGTGGGAGTGGTTGGACTCGATGATCCGATGGGTCTCTTCCAACCCGGTGATTCTGTGATTCTGTGAATCTGTGAAAAACAAACAGCAAAGACATATACTTCAAATGCAAAGCTCAGTAGCAGCATGGGTGACACATCAGTGCTACTATCAATTCCATTTTGCTTAATATATCTCACCATGTGATTATTCTTAATTTGAAAATAGCCATTCAGTACATTTTTCTACATGAAAATGCACTTGCATGTTGTAGATATGCTAATAAATTTAACACAGAGGTGCAGCCATTGATTATTCAAGACCAATATGTGCATATCTGCTGTAAAATGTATTTTTAAAGGTAATTTCAAATAGCCATTTCATAGCATCTAGGCTTTGCACTAATATGCTTGTCTAATGTCTCATTTAGAGTCTTATATCTCAAATCAGAGATAAATCATGGGTGGAAATTTGTATTTTATATTCCAAAAGCAACAAAATAAACTGTGACTTCATCTGTGTAAACTAGAAAAGACTAGTGCCAGTTACAGGGAACACTTGTGCAGTTATCTCCTGAGAGGGTTTGTTTGTTGCCATATGCCTTTAGCAGAAGTGTCCAGTTTTCACAGGAGTTGCTAAAAAGATGTGAACTCTGCTTGTCAAGTCAAGACAAAAGCATGCTTAGTACTAGTTCTAAATTAGTGGGCTAGAAACAGCTCTGAGCAAGGCTGGAATTATGTCAAAACCTTCCTGAAGACTTGCAGGCAGACGACATGCTTAGGGAGTCCGACTACTGTGAGCTGGGGTTGGGATATGGGAGTCTGACATCTGCACTTAAACTAGCTGTTACCAAGACAGTACACTTCATCCTCTGATACAGAAGATAAGGCTGTATCAGGAAGATTTATGGAAGACTTCTGATCAATACATTCTGAGTAACAGATATTTGATAAAATCCTGTGCAGTTCTAGGGCATGGGATTTTTTTAACCTGTTGATGTTGCTGTCCCTTCCAGTGGTGAGGCTGCACCTTGAATGCTGCCTTCAGTTTTGGACCCCTCATTATAAGAAAGACATTGAGGTCCTGTAGTGTGTCCAGAGAAGAGCAATGAAGCTGGTGAAGTGGCTGGAGAACAAACCTTGTGAGGAGAAGCTGAGGGATCTGGGGTTGTTTTGCCTAGAGAAGAGGAGGCTGAGGGGAGACCTTATTGCTCTCTACAACTGTCTGAAAGGAGGTTGTAGAGAGTTGGATGTTGGTCTCTTCTCCCAAGAGATAGGTGATATGACAAGAGGGAATGCCCATAAGCTGCATCAGGGGAAGTTTAGATTGGACTTTAGGAAAAATTTCTTCACAGAAAGGGTCATTAAGCCCAAGGAGCTAGTTGAGTCACCTTCCCTGGAGGTATTTAAAATGCAGGTAGATGAAGTTCTTGGGGATATGATTTGGTAGGGGATAGATATGGTCAAACTTGACAATCTTAAAGGTCTTTTCCAACCTAATAACTCTATGATTCTATTCTACAATTCTATTCTATGATTACTTGTCATGCGGAAAGTTTTAGAGGTAAGTTAGGTAAGAGTTTCCCACTCATGCACTACAGGCAGATAGTTAGACCATTGAAAGGAAAAAAAAGATGCAGAAACACAAAATAAAAAGGAAGAAGGAAGAATGGAAATAGGTTCTGCCTGAGATGCCCTGGGAAACTGAGAGTTGTTCATACATCATCCAGGAACTGTGTTTGGAACTTGAATTTTCCTTCACATGTTTATGGCATTCAAAGATAATTACATTCATGTATACAAAATAAGTAAAGAATGTAAACATGGAACTTTCCTGCCACACTTGACTTCCTTCAGGGTTTTCTAGAGCTGTTTCCTAGACAAACACTCAAGTTACAGCATCTTTTTCCAAAGCCCGTCTGTTAGCAACTGCTACTAATTTCTGAGGCAAAATGGCCTGGATGGACTGGGTGGCATAAGGGTCTGAACACTGCAACATAAATACCTCATTCAGATTTCTCTATCATGTCAACATTCCATTGTTTTCACCACAAGTCTATTAAGAAAAGCAGGGTTACAGAGGGAGGGATCCAATAAGAATATATCTTGCTGAATACAAATCACTCATTCTTGGGACAAAATTTGTGTTTGATTACTTTTACTTTAGATGGAAAGTACTTCTAAAAGCTGTGTTGCCTATATGAACATTCGATTTAGTGGCTGAAGAAGGATTTAAAGCAGAGAAGGCATATTGTAGATAACAGCGGTGATATTCTCAACACTTATGAGGCCACCTTATGCTGTGTCTAAGGCAGCAGTGTGAATTCCCTGGCTAACAGAAAGTAAAATGAATTAGAAAACAGAATCAACACAGCATAACCAGGGGCTTGGAATAACCAAGTTCCTACAAACACCATTTTCAAATAGGACAGGTGTGGTTCTCCATCCAGCCGCAAGCACTTATAGCTTGTTTAAAACATGAAAGGAGATCATCAGTAATGAGTTTCAAATGGGCATGTTGCTCTTCATTCTCAGTAGAACAGTGGAGAAATAAGAAAACTGGAGAAAATGTTCCACTCCACCCCTGCTCTGTTTCAACGATCTGGGAGGAAAACAGAAAAGCCACTTGATATACCCATGCCATCACTTTCCTCCATTGTTCCCCCAGTCAGCACTTAGCCCTCTGATTGCTTTATAATCTTCTCTCAAGCCTGCCTCTCTCATGCTCTTCTTCCAGTGTTTCAAGCTATGCTTCCCAACTGTCAACATTTAAAATTCTTAATGATGCAACCTGAGGTTACTATGGCAACTAATGTCATTGCCTAGATGGTGGTGATCATATAATGTGCATTGCCATTGAAACTTAAAATTAGTTTCCATAGGCCTATGAAGGCCATGAAGAAGGTTGCATTCTACCCCGCTCAATCCCCTGAATAATACCACAACTCTAGCAGGTATTACAGAGGAAGTTATCACAATCTTTTGGAACATGGACTTGCACCTAATTAACGTGTGTTCCTGAACTTATGGCTCTCAAAAAGGTGATATTTCAGATATTTATTTAGTGTGATCAATACACTTCTGAACAGCATGATTTTTTTTCCTACCTGATGTAACTATAATCTCCAGTTACTTTCAAAAGCAAATGATCCTCTACTCATATAAAAATGCAGTTTTGTTCCCTACATTAATCTCTAAGAAAGCCATCAAATTCTGATGATGTCACTTAGATATTCCTTAGGGAAACATCCTAATAAACTGTTGGCATCTTTTGGAGCACCAGTTGAAAGTTTGCATTTTGGATGATGATTACTCAGTTACCAAAGTGTGCAGATACCCTTATGATGGGCACAGCATTTAAAACTGGATACACAGGGATTAAACTAATTATGTTAGTTAAGTTTCAGTCCAATACATAATCTAATAAATCAGTACATTTCAATAGTGGGGATTCTAGGATTAGCTTTGATCCACAGAGACAGTAAGTAAAACAGAATCGAAAGCACAGTTTTTCTTCTTCCTAAGGGGATTTCTTTCTGGCTCACATCTCAGCAATAACAAAGATTCTGCAATCACTGTTTGATAAAGGAAAGCAGATCTGAACCAGCAAACTTTTCCAGCCCTGGGTTGGTTCTGCTATCTGAGCAGAAGCAAACCTAGCTGCAAATTAGAATACAACACTGAAAGGGACCCTGCAGGTCATCAGCAGGGCCCCAGTTACAAGCAGTTGAAGCTGTATAATCCCCTTCTTGTATATATCAAGCTTCATTAGAAAATAAATTGCCTGGAGGTTTTGCCCACGATTCTTATGTGGGAAAGTTATTCTAGAGATGGTAGCTAGAAGTCACTCTAATCAATTTCTTTCATATTCTCCATATATCCATTTAGACCTTTTCTAACATTGCCAGTAAATCTAGTTTTATTGTGATGTAGCAAGGAGGATATCTTTACATATTAAACCAAGATGGATATTTGTCTTATGTCTAATGCTGTGGATATTCTCAGCCTTCTTCTCTGTCAATAGCTGGATTATACAGAAGGTAAAACATGGGGATAGTTGTAGAAGATCAATGATTACTAGAAAGAGATACATACAGAGGTTGGTGAAAGAAAGAAGCGCAAGGATTTTGTGTCACCTTTGTAGATGTCTGATTTTTCAATAGCTGGACATTAGTTCCATTTTAACGTGCAGATTATTGTAGAATGTCTTGTTGCTGGAAATAACACAAACTCTCTTGCTAGGGATTTCATATTGTCATTGTTCCCCTTCGTATCTGAGCAATTTGCAAACAACATACACTACCATAAAGGCTCCTACAGGTGCCATCAAGTCTCTGGCTGTAGGTATGAGGACAGTTGAAAGAAAGATTCAGTGCTAGGAAGATGCTCTTTGGCCAAATAAAATTTTCAACCCTTTCTGAAAGGTGATAAGGTTATGAGTTTGACCATTCTTTATTTTGTTCCCTAGCCAGATACTATTGCCTATAAGCATTCTCTCTTCTCCTGTCACAGGTTTTGACTTGCTAGGGTTATAGACACTCAATTCACAGGTTAAAACTTGGTCTTCAGTGTATCTTGACAATCTGATCCACTGTTAGGTCATTTATTGTGATGGATTTTATTTATGATTTTTGTTTGTGTGGGTTTTTTTCCTATCTACTGGATATTGAAGCACTAAAGTACTTTGAAATTTGAAGTTATTTTTACAAACTGCCTTGGTCAGCTCAAGACAGCAGTTACTAGGAATCGTATGAGTGTTTAGTATAAGATTAGTGATCGAAAAGTTTCACATGACCTGATAACTAAGTAGCTACCACGTACGTAAGAAGCTGTTGAAGTTCAGATACTGTTAGCTCCATAATGCTTTACCTCTTCTTCATTTACTGAAGGGTGATGAAGAAAAATAAGCTCTGAAAGAGTCAGTGTATGAGATTTTTTTCCTTTTCCTTTCAGCCTTTTCAGTCCCAAAGCCCAAGATGATGTATCAAACATTCCCTGAGGCAGAGAGTCAGTTTAAATAGAAAGAGAATGTATATCCATTCATTTTGAGTATGAGCTCTTCAGTTCTTTCATATTAGGAATCCATAATGCCTGCAGACAATAAACACTATTGCAGGAGTCTATGTAGTATCAAAGCAAGAGGCAAAGTTATTTACAGCATGTCAAGGTCTTTCTGTGACAGTGTAAGAACACTTCGATAATAATAATATAGCACTTGGAAGTAATGATGTACTTATAAGTATAGACGAAGCACCTTTAATTTATTTGATAAAGTGAAAACTGAAGAGGGCAGCTTCACAGAAGCGTACACCTCTGGTCCTCACTTGCACTGAGTGTTTACTCTAAGAGTATGTGAACTCCTGCTGAAGCTTTTTCATTAACAAAAGAACTTCATAAATGCAGAAAAGACCGAGATATAAAAGATTTTTTTTCCAAACAGGGAAAACCTGCTTGTGGGCAAATACAATATGCATGTTATCTGTGGGTGAAGTTTCTAGCATCCAGAGGTCAGCTCTCATCTTCTGGCACAAAGGGTGAGTCTTAGAAAAATGTCTCAGAAGTTTCTTTCCTTCAAGAGAAAATCAAGATACGAAGCTTTTAGTCTTGCATTATTACGTGTCTCCTTGAATATTTAGATTAAAAGCCACCATGGTGTAGGGGGTGAATTTTATCCCAACCAGGTAAGTATGCCTTACTTTCTGAGAAATCCCTTAAACAGAGGATTTGAATTTGTCACAATGACTCTGTCATGTCCAGGGGTTTAGACTGCAAATGTGCACTACTTCCAACCTCAGACTCTATCTTCGCCAAATGTTTTGGATTCTGAGCAAAGATTCTTCTCTCTTTCAAGACTGTATCTACACTACTGCTTTTCTCTAACTTTCTAGGTCTTCTCGAGTCAGAGTGGCTCTGATTTTAATGGGATGCCAATTTGTAAGCAGCGGTAAAAGAGATGTGTTTTACTTTTGATTTTATACAGTGGGGGAAAAAAACCTCTTCCACTATTCTGTCAAATTTAAAATCAGACTCAAATCTCTCGTTACAGTTCTGTTATGCCAAATATGCAAGAGGAAAACTGGTGAACAGCTCCTGTTAATAGAAATGGACCGTGTGGATTTTCAGAGTCAAAGAAGATATCTCCATGAATAAAGAAATTAAAAGTAGGAAGAGGGAAAATGCAGCTTGTTGTTGACTTGAAAGCCCTGCTGAGATCTGTAAGGGACAGTAATTCACAACATTTGAGCTCTCAGCCATATGCTAAACCTGTTCATTTAGTCCTGGAGGTTCCTGTTTATTGATTCCTAGGTATCTGTCCAGGTATCAGCCACTGCAACAGGAAAATTGGAAAGGGGAATTGAGCACATAAAATAGAGAGGAATTATGTAGGTGAGGATGGAAGCCAGGGAATGGCTGGAAGGATCCCAGGATGTATAAAAGTATGAAGTACATACATGTTGCAATAATCTATTTTATATGGAGAAGCAGAAGGGGAAAGGGTATGAATGTTACAGACTACTAGGCTAGCTTTAAATGTGTTGGTTTACATTCAGAGAACAAAAACAATAGCCTGAGCCTCTGACAGCCCAATTTAGAGTTGTAGATATCAAAAACTCCCTCACAGCAGTCATCTCAGTGAAGGAAAATCCAGACTGAAATATACTTGCAAAAGAGGGAAGCTTAACAATAATTAATATGAAGAGAAATGTCCTGCTTTGGGTCATTCATCAACAGAACTAAAGGATACACCTTATCAAGACATACTCAGAATGAACAGTTAGTTTAGTTCCAGCTTGTATATTGTACAGTGTTGTTGCAAAGGGAGACCATTTAAAGATGCAACATGTTCTTTCCTGGATCATTATTCCAAATCAATCTAATCTGCTGCGCAAGAGTCAACCTTACAAAACAGGCAAACTGTGGAGAAATCTGTAAATCACATTTTTTTTTTTAAATGCACCTAACTTATTCAGTCCAAATCAAAGCATGCAATCAGCTGATAACTGTATTCCACTAGCTGCACTTCCTTAGAAGCCTGGTAATTTCCACAATGTTTTTCTTTTCCTTAAAAATAAAAAAGAAATGTCTAATTCTGGTGATAGCTGCAATACAAACCTTACAGTACAAATATAACTCAGGGTAAACCTATCAGTGCTTTCTGGTGTCCAAGTCAAAGTTCAGAACTCAGTCCAACCAAGCACTGCTAAAAAGAGTCCAAGTTTGATGAAAGGTTTGTTTCTCCCTTACCCAAATCATTTTTGTATTTAATCCAAATCTGTTCCCTTTAAAGTCATACTGATGAAGTTATACTGATATTTTCCCTCCCCTTTCCCACACATCCCATGTCCTTCCTTATACATCCTCTCTGAACAAGGAGACTGTGTGTGCTTCTATAGCAAATTTTCGCAAGGTAAGCTAGGAAGTTTTGAGAAAAAGAGGTAGAATAAGGGTATTCTTTTCTGGGTAACTACTGCCCCATGCAATGTAACAGGATTTCAGCCCCCACCTGCTTGTATGCAATCACACAGCAGGGCTTGGCTGGGTTATTGCTCATGGAGGTGAAGAAGGGAAGAGGGCTGTCTCTGAAGGTATGTGGAGAACAGGTCTCAACATGGCAGCATTTAGTAGAGTTGAAACGCCTAGTTGTCTGCATAACTTCAGCTATGTCCCAGCCCTCCTATTCATTGCAGGTATGGCTGTACAGCAACAGAAGCTATGACTATGTCCCCTCTTCCTGCCTACTTGCTTCCTTCCCACTAACTTCAACCATGTGAATGTGGGAGAATGGGTAAGCAACACCCTGCCAGAGTTATGAGGCATGGCCATGCCAACCAACACTTATATTTTTTTATGGATTTCTGGTTTCAGAGTACAAGACAAATTCCCTTCCTTGCTTCTCTCTGTACCTCCTGCTAAGGTCAGACCAACATAACACTTTGATGGAGAAAAATGTTCTGAAATGGGAAAAGCCAGGATGCTAAAGGAGGTAGAACAAAAAGACTATCCAGTAATCCCTGGCCTCCTGGTGCTTTCCTTCAATATATTTTCAAACAGGGGATTTACACTGCTTGCTTGTCACCTACCTTTTGTTAATACCACATGCATTCTCAACTATCCAGCACCTCAGATGCCCTGCCTGACTTTTTCCTGCTGCTAATTGTTATGGAGAGGATGTTATCTGTGGCTCCATACTTTCTGCTAAAGTTTAAGGCAACTGAAGAACTTCTTTCATGGTGAAATATGTCATTCATTAAGCTATGTTAAAATTATGAGTTTTAACCAGCTTTCTCTAGGCCAAACATGTCTGTTTATTAAATGAGAAATACTGAACAGCATTCCTGATTATTCCACAGTTCTCTGTCCAATCCCTCTTTCACATTGCACTTCTATATTTATTTCCTTCTTTATCCAGGCCTATGCACACAAGATCTTGTTAGAGGCAATTAATTCCCCTTGAAGTCCCAAGGTTGGTAGCAACATTTTATTTCAAGTTCTTTTATTGAGTCAGCTAGGTCAGTACAAGTCATATGGACCATCACCCACATGTACATGAACATGCTGAGTCAGTGGCAGAAGGTTGCACCTCACGCCGCAACTCCATTATTATTTTTTTTCTTTCGTTCCACAAGTGCTCTCCCACCATTTCCCTACCACTGCAAGAAGCTTTGCTACAAAATGAGCACAACTAACAGCACCCAGGGCTGCTATACAAAGGAAAAGAAAAGCTGGGGAAATTGCTGCAGCCTCTCATGTCTGCAGCAACTTTATTATGCCACTTGACACAGCTTGAAAGAAAACTAGAGATTTCACAAAAGGCAACATTTAAAAATAACTTCTTTTTTGTCAATTAAATCTAAGTGTTTTAAAAACCTCAGCACTGACAAGGTTTGTTAGTTTTTCTTTTCTTCTCCCCCCTCTCTTATAGGAAATTCTGAACAACACACTTTCTTCTAAGCCATCTACATTTCATACACTCTAGTTTAGAAACACAAAACATAGAAAATTATTTGGTCCAACCATGCCCAAAATTATCTGATTACTCTCAGATGCAGACAGCTGCAACAGTATGAAATACTTTTGAGTGGGGAAATCTAAGGGACTAGAAGAGAACTGGATATAATTCCAAAAGTTCCTTCTATCCAAATAGCTCTAATGCAAGTGACACCCTATACCAAATACTTTCCTTGGTTTGTCTTTCGGTGTCTTTGCCTCCTTCCAAGCTGACATAGAGCTGCTCAGATGAATGTCTTACAAGATGAACTTGTTAATCATTCAAGCCTGTTCAAAACCCAAGCACAGAACAAACAGAAGATATTAAACCTAAAAATATAAAGCCTCTGAACTCTTGTGATTGCCTAATTCTTAACTACCATGGTTTCCCCCCACTTACTCCAAATAATCATCAGCTAGATCACAGAACCAGATTCTCTCCTGCTTCACATCACACAAGGGCCATAAATGTGTATTCATATTTTAGTTGCTCTCTTGACAGAAGCTGCCATTAATACATCACATTTTATCCTTCCGAATGTCAGTACACAGCCACAGTGGTAATAGATATCTGAGCAGGTGATTTGGAAACCTAAAAGAAGTCTTTGGATTCATGATCCAAAATTATCTAGAAAGCCCAACACAGAGATATAGGAGAAGTGATGAGAGTAGGAGGCTCCAGGTAAGTCCAGGATCCTGAAGTTCCATTACTAGAAAAAGGGACCAAGGACTTTAGGGTCCCAAATGAACTTGATTCACAAATGGTATTTTCACTTCTTTGCTAAAGACAGTGGGAAAGTCCTTCTTCAAGCAAGGTAGGTGAGGATATATTAAGGAAATGCCTTTGCATGTCCCCAGGAGTTCAATACATCCTCTTAGTAGAATTCTAGGAATATCAGATAACACAAAGCAAGCAGGCAGTTACTAGAAACCAAGCTCAAGTGAGATTGTGATTTCCAAAGCCAAGTCATGGCTTCTGTCTACTGCGAACTAAATGGTAAGAAGGGGTTGCCACTGATTGCAAAACTTAAAGAATGAGCTTCCTGATCTTCATATTTTGAAAATTTGAATTCAGCAATAACAGGGAATGTCTATGCATGCCAATGTTTTCTTTTTAGAACTAGGGTACTTTTTTTTTGGTTTAATTGTAATATATGCCTGATCTTACCTTTGCTTTAACAAAGCTTTTTTTCTGAGAATGTAAGATCATTATCACTCCCATTACATACTGTGTACTGCGTAAATTATCTGCTATGTCTATGGGTGTATGTCATTCAGCATATTAAAAAAATAAAATTTTTATGGCATGCTGCAGGCTTGAATAAAAATAGATTTGTCATCTCTTTTTGCAACAAAACACTTTCAGCATATTTTTTTCCATGTAATATATTATTCCCTTTAAATAAGAGACCGAGGCAGAGTTGTGAGTTTATACAAAGCTCTTCTATAGTGATGACCTTTTCTGACCCTCTGTGAAAGTTAAGCATTCAACAACAACCAATAGAGATGATATCTAAAAATAAACATCTACATACAAAGAATTGTAACCCTAGGTACACATTTGGGTAAAAAAAGGACACTTTCAATGGACACTTCATGACAGCCTAAGAGGAATGCATTACAGATGAAAGTGACAGATCTGTGTTGTTGTAATGCTCCATTCATTATTTACAATAAATGTGTTATTCATCATGCATGACAATGAGGCTATTGGGTTTATTTGAGAAGGTGGGAAATTTAGCACCAGAAAGATTTGAATTGTTGTTCCAAGCTATGCTGCTGGCCTTGAAGGTGAACTGGGGCAAGTTGTCTTGCTCTTTGGTGCCTCTATCTCTTCATCCATAAAACTGTTAGAGAGATACTGATCCTTTGTAAAGCATTCAGAGGTCTGGGTGAATGTGCCATCTAGGAGCCAGGTATTATTATTGCTGATTTTGAAGGGATTAAAGTGATGCCTGTATTTAGTTGCAAGATTACTGTAGTCCTGTGTACTAATTGGTTCACTGGGGAAGAGGATTCAGCTGCCACTTCAAACTGCTTGGCTACTTGGAAAACTATGGTGACTGCCTCTAGAAACACGTATGTGCTAAGGGCTCCATATTTAGAATCATAGAATAACCAGGTTGGAAGAGACCCACCAGATCATCGAGTCCAACCATTCCTATCAAAGGTCATTCCTATCATTTACACCAAAGGTTTCTTGGGAAGAAAAAAGTCACCATGCCACATCATTAGGTTCAATGTTACTGTTGGGTGGTGCACTTTTTCAGTGCATGTCTGACCAGTACACCTCTGTCCACCCAATGGGAATCCNTAGTTTTTCTTTTCTTCTCCCCCCTCTCTTATAGGAAATTCTGAACAACACACTTTCTTCTAAGCCATCTACATTTCATACACTCTAGTTTAGAAACACAAAACATAGAAAATTATTTGGTCCAACCATGCCCAAAATTATCTGATTACTCTCAGATGCAGACAGCTGCAACAGTATGAAATACTTTTGAGTGGGGAAATCTAAGGGACTAGAAGAGAACTGGATATAATTCCAAAAGTTCCTTCTATCCAAATAGCTCTAATGCAAGTGACACCCTATACCAAATACTTTCCTTGGTTTGTCTTTCGGTGTCTTTGCCTCCTTCCAAGCTGACATAGAGCTGCTCAGATGAATGTCTTACAAGATGAACTTGTTAATCATTCAAGCCTGTTCAAAACCCAAGCACAGAACAAACAGAAGATATTAAACCTAAAAATATAAAGCCTCTGAACTCTTGTGATTGCCTAATTCTTAACTACCATGGTTTCCCCCCACTTACTCCAAATAATCATCAGCCAGATCACAGAACCAGATTCTCTCCTGCTTCACATCACACAAGGGCCATAAATGTGTATTCATATTTTAGTTGCTCTCTTGACAGAAGCTGCCATTAATACATCACATTTTATCCTTCCAAATGTCAGTACACAGCCACAGTGGTAATAGATATCTGAGCAGGTGATTCGGAAACCTAAAAGAAGTCTTTGGATTCATGATCCAAAATTATCTAGAAAGCCCAACACAGAGATATAGGAGAAGTGATGAGAGTAGGAGGCTCCAGGTAAGTCCAGGATCCTGAAGTTCCATTACTAGAAAAAGGGACCAAGGACTTTAGGGTCCCAAATGAACTTGATTCACAAATGGTATTTTCACTTCTTTGCTAAAGACAGTGGGAAAGTCCTTCTTCAAGCAAGGTAGGTGAGGATATATTAAGGAAATGCCTTTGCATGTCCCCAGGAGTTCAATACATCCTCTTAGTAGAATTCTAGGAATATCAGATAACACAAAGCAAGCAGGCAGTTACTAGAAACCAAGCTCAAGTGAGATTGTGATTTCCAAAGCCAAGTCATGGCTTCTGTCTACTGCGAACTAAATGGTAAGAAGGGGTTGCCACTGATTGCAAATCTTAAAGAATGAGCTTCCTTATCTTCATATTTTGAAAATTTGAATTCAGCAATAACAGGGAATGTCCATGCATGCCAATGTTTTCTTTTTAGAACTAGGGTACTTTTTTTTTGGTTTAATTGTAATATATGCCTGATCTTACCTTTGCTTTAACAAAGCTTTTTTTCTGAGAATGTAAGATCATTATCACTCCCATTACATACTGTGTACTGCGTAAATTATCTGCTATGTCTATGGGTGTATGTCATTCAGCATATTAAAAAAATAAAATTTTTATGGCATGCTGCAGGCTTGAATAAAAATAGATTTGTCATCTCTTTTTGCAACAAAACACTTTCAGCATATTTTTTTCCATGTAATATATTATTCCCTTTAAATAAGAGACCGAGGCAGAGTTGTGAGTTTATACAAAGCTCTTCTATAGTGATGACCTTTTCTGACCCTCTGTGAAAGTTAAGCATTCAACAACAACCAATAGAGATGATATCTAAAAATAAACATCTACATACAAAGAATTGTAACCCTAGGTACACATTTGGGTAAAAAAAGGACACTTTCAATGGACACTTCATGACAGCCTAAGAGGAATGCATTACAGATGAAAGTGACAGATCTGTGTTGTTGTAATGCTCCATTCATTATTTACAATAAATGTGTTATTCATCATGCATGACAATGAGGCTATTGGGTTTATTTGAGAAGGTGGGAAATTTAGCACCAGAAAGATTTGAATTGTTGTTCCAAGCTATGCTGCTGGCCTTGAAGGTGAACTGGGGCAAGTTGTCTTGCTCTTTGGTGCCTCTATCTCTTCATCCATAAAACTGTTAGAGAGATACTGATCCTTTGTAAAGCATTCAGAGGTCTGGGTGAATGTGCCATCTAGGAGCCAGGTATTATTATTGCTGATTTTGAAGGGATTAAAGTGATGCCTGTATTTAGTTGCAAGATTACTGTAGTCCTGTGTACTAATTGGTTCACTGGGGAAGAGGATTCAGCTGCCACTTCAAACTGCTTGGCTACTTGGAAAACTATGGTGACTGCCTCTAGAAACACGTATGTGCTAAGGGCTCCATATTTAGAATCATAGAATAACCAGGTTGGAAGAGACCCACCAGATCATCGAGTCCAACCATTCCTATCAAAGGTCATTCCTATCATTTACACCAAAGGTTTCTTGGGAAGAAAAAAGTCACCATGCCACATCATTAGGTTCAATGTTACTGTTGGGTGGTGCACTTTTTCAGTGCATGTCTGACCAGTACACCTCTGTCCACCCAATGGGAATCCTTGGATAAATTGAAAAAAAAAAATCCTCAAATTCAGAAGTGTGTCCAAGGAACCCTGAACAAAAGATAAAAACTCTCCTGCAAATCTTCCAATCCAAATATTCACAAAGATTAAGAACTTGGGGTGTATTGGAGCTCGTTCTTCCTCTGTCTTGCAAAGGAATAGAATGACTGCGTCAATGGACAAAGGAATTGCTACTGATGACATCTGCTTTGATATGTCCCCCCACAACATTCTTGCATCTAAATTGGAGAGATATGGATTTGATGGGTGGACAATTAGATGGATAAGGAATTGGTAGAATCCAGAGTTACAGTCAATAGCTCAATGTCCAAATAGAAAACAGTAATGAATGGTGTCCCTCAAGGGTCAATACTGAGATAAATACTATTTAATATCTTCCTCAATGACATAGACAATGGCCTTGTGTGCACTCTCAGCAAATGTGCAGATGGCACCAGGTTGAGTGGTACAGTTGACTTGCTTGAGGAAAGGGATGCTGTCCAAAGGAACCTTGAAAGGCTTGAGAAATGTGTCTATGTGAATGAACCTCATGGAGTTCAAGAGAGTCAAGTGCAAGATCCTGCATCTGGGTCAGGTCAATATCAATACAAACTCGCAGATGAATGAATTGAGAGGAGCCCTACAGAAAGGGACTTGAGCTAGCAACGTGAGCTTGCAGCCCAGAAAGCCAGCTGTAACCTGGGCTGCATCAAAAGAAGCATGACCAGTAGGTCCAGGGAGGTGATTCTCCCCCTCTATGTCACTTGTGGGAGTGCCCACCCAGAGCACTGCATCCATTTCTGGAGTCCCTAGTACAAGGAAGACATGGATTTGTTAAAGCAGGTCCAGAGGAGGGCCACGAAAATTGTCAGAGGGCTGGAACACCTCTCCTATGAAGAAAGCATAAGAGAGTTGAGGTGGTTCAGCATAGTGAAGAGAAGGCTCCTGGAAGACATTATTGTGACCTTCCAATAATTAAATACAGCTTACAAGAGAGATGGAGAAAGGCTTTTTACCAGTGCCCATAGGGGACAAGGGGCAACGGTTTTAAAGTGTAAGAAAGTAGATTAAGACTGGATATAAAGAAGAAAGTTTTTATGATGGGGAAGGTGAGACAGTGGAACAGGTTGCCCAGAGAATTTGTGGGTGCTCCATCATTGGAAGCGTTCAAGATCAGATTGGATCAGGCTTTTAGTAAAATGATCTAGTGAAAACATCTCTGCCTGTAGCAGGTGGCGTTGAACTAGGTGAGCTTTAAAAGGCCTTTCCAATCCAAGCTATTCTATGAATCTATATCGCAATTTCTCCTGGGAAAAGAGGCCATGTTTGTGTCACAGTGTAACTATGTCTCAGAAAACCTCTTCCTGCACTTGCACGACCAATTTAGGGGTGTTTGATTGCAGCTGCTTGCTCCTAACCCGGTGAACTATCTCCTCAGCTGTCTGTGGATTGAAAAATGAGTGTTTTCAACTCAAATCAGTTCATTGAGCAGATGAAGGTGAAAGATGGTGACAACGTCAATACTATCATCTAGAAAAAAGAGCTGTGGACCTGTACCATTGGGTGTTTTAACTGGTATGTAAGAATGATGGAATGTCCTTCCATCTCTGTGTGAACTACCCAGATCAAGATGAGGGGGTAAGTTTTCAGAGGTGCCAGGAAAATCTTAATTTGGAAGAAAAGGTGTTTTGGAGAATTATGGATTTTTGGAGTATGTAGCACCAATTTTGAAAAGTTTTGCTTCTAAACTGATGTTTTCTCCCCCCCCCCCCTTAATGCTGGGGGAAAAAAAAGCTGAAATTTATTGTCACTTTGTTAAGTCATATTTGTTCCTTGCTACATTTGATGCAACTTTAACTTAATGATAGCTGAAACATTCTATTAATTTATTTTATATTGTGTTTTATTCTATTTTATTTTTTAAATAATTTGAGACAGCTGGTACATAATACATATTTAAATATTTGGAGTTTATATCATAATGCCTCCAGTTTGTGTTGAAACAGAAGTTTGACATTAACTTATTGTCTTGCTGAAAGTGCCAAACAGTTATTTTCAATGCAAACAGGAGGTGCATTCACAACAAGATAAAAGCAGACTGTCAAGCAATGTCATTACCATCCAAGGAAGGAGAATATTCATCTGCAAAAGACAGTATTTTGAACTGTACTATGTAGTGGTTAGACTTAATTATTTTTACAGTAACCTAAAACCAATAAACCATAAAATAAATCATGTTAATATTTTAACAGTTGTATCATGTCATGACAGAATACAGCATAACGCAACTTTGAACCATATAAATCATATTATGCATTTGTACTTCTGGCATGTCCTAAACTAATACAAAAATAATCTAAAAATGAGGTGAAATATTACAGTAGTCTTAGCAGGTGTGTTTCAGAATTTTTGGAAACATACATCTATATATTTATATATATACTCAAAATAATGTGGGTGGAAAATATAAAGCCTGAGGTCTGCTCTCATATAAGCAGGGCGGCACATATGAGGTTCCCAGAAAGCCATTACTTCCAGCAGACAGATGTGCAGTGGGCCTCATGGGTGGCTGGACCTTAAAGACATGAGCAGTAAAAATGGACGAGAAAGAAGAATTTAGCTCTTAACTGCAATGCATCTTATAAAGATTTATGTTTACTGGGAAGTGCCTCGGGTAACTGATACAATCTAATGACAGTGAAAGATAATGACTGCTGCTTATTAGTGTAAATTTGGCTTAATGGGGAGGCATTCAGCAGGTGCCAAGTAACTGCATGGTCAGTTGACTCTGTCAGGTCAAATTAGACTCAAATTACAGATTCTATTAAAAAAAAAGTGTTTTCTGGTGCTAAGGTCAGCAGAAATATTTTCTTGTCTTTTTGTAATTAAAAAATAAATAAAATATGTAAACAGCTCAAAGTAGCCTTTGCAATCACAACATTGACTTTCCTAAGACTGAGATAACTGGTTTACACTTGAGAAGGTCAGCAGGATGTGAATGTTCTTGTGGTTTCTGCCGCAGCATCATGGCACAAGCTCATCTCCATAGCTACAGTTAATGTGATATCACAATTTTCACTGGTGTTCTAGCTACCAGTGACAAGTCCAGAAGGGACTGAAAGTTGGGCATCAGGTAAACAATTTACACTATCTGGCTTCTGTTGTTTTATACCAGCTGCAAATTATGAAGCTAGAGCAGCCTAGAAGTGCTCTACAGTATGAACTGTCATAATGTTCCTCTCTAACTGGTTCAAACATGCAAAGGGAGTCTCTTCATGCTCCTCTAAAATTATTGATACTTCCTGGATGATACAAGCTCAAAGCTGGCAGCAACTCCACCATCACTGCTGTTATTTCAGCAGCAAGGTAGGTATTGAGAGAGCACAAGAGGGCCTCTGGCTTTAATAATTCAGCAATTAGAACTGAAGTAGATTAGAGCTGAAAGTCTCTTGACAAGAGTATTAATGTTATCCTTGACCAGTATTATAAAGATTTAAGTTATTTCTGCTCATAGACAATAATCTAAAAAATGCAAAGCTACTGGAGTTTGTGTGCAAACTAGCATGGGACAGAATATAGTAGTAAGGAAAGGAAAGGTGGAGGGATGGAGGAAGAAAGAGAAATAAAAAAGGACATTTTTTAAAAATTTATTACAGTTTAGTGTAAGGAAACAAGCCTTTCCAGCCACAGAAGAGTTTTAACTTTCATTTGTCGAAGTATACTTCATCAAGAAGTAGAGGAACTTTAATTTAACCTCTTTCAGTATAAATCGAAACACTTATTAGTAAAGGTACCAACATAAATGGCTATTTTACAGCAGCTCTAAAATCTGTGGATCAAATTTTACGCTTACCTACCCCACATAGATTGAGTCCACCTGCTGGGATAAATTCTTCGTGAAAAGATACTTGAAGGATAATAAATCCTCTTTCTTCTTCAGTGATGCATTAGGTGTAAGATGACTATAATTTCTTTCTGTAAGGATTCTTGCTCAAAGAAGAATTCCTACTTCCAGAAAGGTACAAGCAAAAGTGTAAGAAAAAATAGATCAAGGCATGATAAAAAGATGTAATCATTACAACATTGTATATTTTTCTATTATTCTGTTTGTTCTTGGGAAAGAGAGAGAGCAAAAGAGAAGCAAACAAAACTGCTAGCCTCCAAAACTTACAAGAAATTAATAACAGCATCTCATTTTTTTGTATAGTAGTGAAATTTTCCCTGCTGTTTTGAAAATAAGAAAAGAGGAGCATAAAGGGACAGAACATCGGTTGGTGTAAATCATCATACCTCCATTAAAAGGATGATTTTGTCCCAGTAAGTTTAATAGGAAAAAAAAATATTTATATTGATCTAGTGCTGGACAGTATTTGTCATCCATGTGCATCTGTATTTTTACTATGATTTCTGCAGCATCAATCACTGGGAACTTTCATAGAGTCATAGAACCACCAGACTGGAAAAGACCTCTTGGATCATCGAGTCCAACCATTCCTATCAACCACTAAACCATGTCCCTGAGTACCAGGTTTACCCATCTTTTAAATACCTCCAGGTATCGTGACTCAACCACCTCCCTGGGCATTTGGCGCGTCAGCACTTGCTGTGGCTTCGAACCAAAGGGGTTTCTCTTGCTGATGACTGCCAGGGTTCCCGTCTGAAAAAGACCCTACCCTATAGGTAAGCAGATTCCACACCAAATATACGTGCAAGAATTAAGTTTTCTACTTGCTTAACACAAAGGACAAGGCAAGGAAATCAGCAGTGCTCTGTTTGTAGCTCTGCCATCACTTTTTGGAATGAGAACTGCCGCTTGTGGCAGCAGACACATCCCCATCTCTGACATCCTGAGCTGCTTTATCCAGCTCTTCTCTCACGCAGCAAATGTTTCCACCCACTGTCTTTACACCTTGCTTTCCAACTTGTGGGCTTCTGAGAGGTTGTCTAGCAGTGTCCCAGTTATTAATTTTCCCCAGCCTTTTTCAGCCATTGAGATAAATCCAGACTGAAAGATGCCAAGAAAGAAAGAGTAACCATTGCTGAAGGCTTGATAGAAAAATCATAGCAAGAAAGGATAAAAATTCTCTATTTATGATGCCAGCCACTAGCATCATGGTTCTATTTAATTACTGCACACACGGTTTTAAAGCCCACAAACTTCTAGAAGAACATTATTTGCATGGATCACAGGTTTCAGTATATGAACTGGTCCATACCTCTTGTTCACTTGCAATTGTGTTTTCACAGTCAGTGAGAAAACACTGGAAAAATCATCAGCAAATGTCCAAATGTTCAGCTGACCTAAAGAAAGCAAAGGGTGTGTTCATGGATGGTTTTCTTTTTTTAATGCTGGAATGAGGGAGAGCGGGGCCAGTTATAGTGGCTCAGTAGGACCTTTGTGTTAGGGATGAAGCCAGTATGATGTGGACTGGAGTGACGGAGGATGCAGATTTGCTGGGATGTGAGATGGAAAATGAAGGGCTTTTTGTGGGAATGGAAGGGCCTTCAAAGAGAGGTGAGCTAAAGGCAAGCAATCTTTCTACCTTTCTGATTCCATATCATATGTTTGGATGTGCCTGGGTTATTTTCATGCATTAAGAACATCTATGCAATGCTCTTGAATTGAAATGTTTCTTAAGAAAGGAAGAGAAAAGGTTAGATGGGCTCCTTGAAATAGCTGTTTCTGTTGCACTTAAATACATTGCACTTAGATATGTTGCACTTAAAAACATTTTGATGCAAATTTTTGCATTCTCAGGGCATTTGCAAACCTCTGGATTTAACTCTACCATGTCTTTCATTTTGACTCTTTCTTTGAATCCTTGCATTCCTTTATGATCTTTCTTCCTCCAACAGTGTTGTTATTTTATTCAGTGTCCAAAATACCTTCAGGAGTGTGTAACTTAAGATGATTTTGTAAAAATCTTGATTTTCCTGAACTTCTTGAGTGATAAGGGGTTGGGATCATGGAATTTCAACATGTAACAGCTATACTTGAGAAGCTGTTATTTATCTGGTAACATAAATACAGGAAATTTTGAAGCATGGAAAGGGAATAGGAGTTGCACAGTTGCATTGCACAGGAAAATTCTTCAATTGAAATCAGGTCTTCAGAGACCCTTCATGAAGATTAAAGAATCTGTCTATGTGGTTATAGGTTCACAGTTCCTACCTGGAAAGAGAGTGACCTGGGATAAATCACTAAAGGCACTGCACCAAGTGATTTCCTCAGCCACACCTCTAAGCCTATTTGAATTTGATAGGATCTAAATCTGTGGCTTACAGCTTATAGTCAAGGAAATCAGTATTTCAAACATGATTGAGAAAGACGATTGTCAATGTAACAAAAAATGATTTTCTGCTCAGACTCCAGCTCCAAAAATTAAAGTAAAATAATCGTTTACTTACAGTAATATATGAAGAGATTAAAAAGGTTTTACTAGATTTTTTAAAATGACTACATACTTCATTATTTATTTATCCAGAATAGTTCAAGTTATCTCAAATTTACTTGGGGCTAGAAATGGAGGAGTTTTGGCAAGACAGAAAAATCAATAGAAAGTGTACAAGACCAGGAATTGTACTAAACAGAGTGAGCTGTCAGTTAGGGTGATGAATCAAGAGTGAGAACACTCCACGAGGGGAGGAAATGCTGAGTAGGGAGACAAAACCTGAAAATGTTGTTACAGGGTCGGACTTATGCAATGAAGTTGGAAGCTTTCTGTATGCCATAGTGGCACATATACTCAAGCAGTGTTAAACTTCCTGGAATTGTAACTGAATGCCCAGTAGAACCTAAGTTTACTTAGATTTAAGATTGCCCAGATGAAAATTCTGCTGTTGCAGTGGCAAACAGTTCAAGTAAATCTCATTTGTCTGCGTTAACCTTCCTCCCTAAGACACAAAGCCCTACGTCAGTCCCTAAATTTACATGTCTGAGGTACATACATAAACAGCCTAATTGTCAAAGGCACTCTAAGTAACCAAGTAGAGACAGACACACACTTTTAGAGTATGGTTGAGATCTCAAGGAATGAATTACATTCTGGGATGGCCTCTCCCCATCCACTGGCTACTCCAAGTTAGCCAGGAGCAGCAACCTTAGCTTCGTTTCCACTGTTAATGCTAGGTAGCTTCAACATGGTTTATAACGCTTGCTATTCTCTGGAATCTCTCCTTCAGCATATTGCCAGCCACAATGCACATTGCTGGTCTATACAACACCTCCAACAGAGCTGCAAGCCTTAAGAGGGTCTAATTTGAGATGAATCTTATTCAACAGAGAGAAAACCTACATATTTAATTAAAACCACATTTTGTGGTTTTGCCTATCTTGGATTAATGCCTAGAAGGGAAAGATTCACTTTTTAAGATGGGGTTTAGTCAGAGCAGTCAGAATAGTAAAATTCCCATTTAGGCAGGAGTTTGAAAGTCTGTGCCCTTTTCTGTGCCTGTCTTCTGACCTGATTGTCACAGTGTTATTAGCCTTATTAGGAAGTGATGGTGCTGATGAGGAGTCCAAATCAGCATTGTCTCCCTTATCTCACAGTATGACTTCACGGCTTTCTCCTAGTAAGTACTGAGACTATCTCTGGTCCTGATTATTGCTGTATTTTTGACAGATTAAAGGTTTACATACTGTAGGAAGTTATAGGGGTTTGGGGGAGTCCTGTACTAGAGATAGGAGACAAGTCTAATCCTGAAATATTTATGCTTGTCTTTGTCAGCTAGGCTAAAATCTGTGAGTGGCAAATAGCCTTCTGGAGACATATTCACAAATTCAAATGTCCACTGCAGACAAAAACTTTGCTTGCAGAAAACTAAGAAAGGAACCTCTTGCAATGAGAAGTCACCATCTGGACTGTAAGTGGAAAAACAATCAACTGGTTCAAATGCTTGAAGAAACTTTTGCTGAACATGTTGGTTAAATGGTGCAACCAGTCTCATAGTTCTCAGATGGACAGGAGGAAGAGCTTCCAGCAAAAAAAGCTGGTTTAGAAATTGATGTAGGAAGGCAAATTTGATTTCTCCCACAACATCTAAAGGGTAGCAGGGATAGGGACTAATTTAATTACAGAGAGGCAGTGTCATTGCTTTTTAGGAGAATACTGATGAGCCAAAGGCTTAGTTTCACTTCTTGACTTCGCTGCATTACTCTGCTCAGTAGTACCGAATCTCTTAATGATTTATGTCCTTATCCTAGTCCTACAGAATTTTGGTTTTAAATTTGCAGTTATTAAATGTTTGTCTTTTTCTAACTCACGGAATAACGTGCTGCAACTTAGTACCTTTTGCCCAGAAGACAGTCCCATGGTGTGCAACCATGCAACTGGCAGGTGGAGTTTTGAGTGGATTTCTCTGGAGATTGTATTACATGGGCCACAGATGCAGATATATTTCCATGACTGTTAAAAAGTACCAGGGCCACTTTTTCAGTGAAAACAACTTGTGATTCCCATCAGGAACACATTTTCAGAAGTCTATAAGACATCATTAAAAAGTTCTAATAAATTTAATTGTACTAAGACAAAGATGACTGTTGTATAGAATTCTGTGGTTTTAGGAAAATATGTAATTGACTATCATAAGGGTCTTTTTCTGAGTAGTACATGCCAGCAGAAGACTAACCTGCAAATCTCCCTCTTTCATCATCAGTAGATTCAGAATAGCTGCTGTGTTCCTGGCAAAAGAAATGGCAGTTGGCACAGCACAGGGGAGACGAGTAGTCATCCAGGCTCTGAGAGACACTTTCAGAGGCTACTCAAAGCTTTTGGAAATGAGACATGTTCTACTTTAACCAGACAGCTGATTCCAGGTGCTGGTGGACTTTGTCGCATACATTTCTGCAGCAGAGCCAGCATCCATGTGAACTAAAGACTACAGACACTGTACTGCCTGCTTAGGAAGAACAGTGAGCAAAGGACATCTTTTTATTGTCTCATTCCTGGGTGAATGTGCTCTTTGGAATAGTATCCTGTATAATGCAGAACCTGAACTAAGTAGGCTTGCAAGGCAAGTAATCACAATTTTAGTTGCATGTGATGATCAGTATTCCCTGGTTCCCATTTCACTACATTTGCCAGCAGTTTGCATATAGGAAATTTAGAATTAATATTAATAATTTTTTTCTCTCCCAGCTTAAAATGTGCTCCACAGCAAGGGCTTATAATATGGTATTGAACCAGAGTGCTTCATATTGAAAGTAAATAAATTATCAATACAGAAAAGCATTTTACCTAGCCACATATAGACCTTATGTTCACTATTCCGTAGTATTGGGGTTAAAACTTGTTTGAGGACTCCAAGCCACCTTCTTTTTATATGCCCTTAAGTCTGTGCTATTTAAGCCCTGAATGATTTCTCCCTAACAGTCTCTTCCCCTCCCCCCTCTTTTTTCCTTTATACAACAAAAACAAGGTCTTTGCATTAAGAATAAGATTGACCACAGGCTATTTTAACATGCCTCAGCAGCCACTGTCTCTCCCCTTCACTTCCTGTCACGTATCCATTCCTGCTTGTGTGAATCAATCATACCTCTCATTTATAAAACATGGCAGCAATATATAAGAAATTAATGTAATAATTAAAGGAAATATTATTGCAGGATTTGAAGAAATATGATTCTCACATTTAAAATGTTTGGTCCAGTTAAAAAATTGACATCAAGCATTGTTCATGTTCCTTGGAGAGGGTCTTCAGTACTATGTATCTTATGGGTGTCATTGGATGTAATTGTTGCCATGCTAAATATTAATGTATGAATAGTCTGGAATAAATTCTCTTGTAAATTGACAGAGGGCAAGTTAGAACTGTCCTTGAATCTCTCATCTGCATCCTCATTTTTGAAAAACTGTCCAGTTTGCGTGTGTGTGTGTGTACTTGGTTAAATTAAGCAGAGAAATCCCTCTCTCTGAGATTGTCTGCTGCTCTCTATCACCTATAACTAGCACGGGCTATTTATATCAACTCAGTTGTGTGAGGCAGAAGCTGGTTTAAAACAATTTATGAGTGGTAATAGTTCTTTAAGTTGTTGTGTCTGCTGGCCCTACCTGATAGTGGAGCCCAGTCAGTCAACACACATAGCAAGGCAACGTCTGCTGTGTGGTACTTGGCATACAAGTAAGTGGGACGGAAGGGGGAGAGAACTTGGCAAGGGTCACATGGAAAAGTTACAGGACAGGCAGAAGCTGAACCCATATCTCCTATCCAGTGGATTCATCACAAAGCCATCCAGTCTTCTTTCCAGCTCACTAATACCATGACACAAATGTTTTGGACACAAATACTGATAGTGAAAGCACAGTATTATCCTTTCTGGTATCTAAACTTCTCTGTCAGGAGTGGACAGTCATTGTTAGTGGGTTTGGAGGTCTGGATTAGTTTGTCGTGCCCTGGTTTGGTGTGACACAACCCAAAGCTCCTCCCACTCCATCTTCCACCTTTCTACAAAATCTTCATAGTTGTATTTGGGGTTTCCCACTCTCATTGAGTATTGATTTTGTTAACTTTGCTGGTTTTGATCAATGAAGAAAATAAAAAAAGTAGGATTTCTTTTTGCACTCCTCTGCTGAACAACGACATGGACAATGCTCCTCCATTTTAGCCTCTCCTAGGTCTCATTACTAGCAGTTCTTCCTCTGGCTTGTACTGTGGTCTGTGAACCTTAGATCCCTCGTTTGGTGTCTGCTCCCTGTGTCTGCATGCACAGCATCTATGCTAGATGCCTTCATTAGGGTGAGGTGGCCTTCAATCAACTTGGCTGTGTGCAAGGACTTGTATCAGATTGCCTGGTTCCAATGTTGCCAATAAGTCTGTTCATTAATACTTTCTGTGTCAGTTCAGTGTTTTGAGCATTGCATCATACTGTTTCATACTACGTGGGATGAAATAAGCAGTGCAATCTCTGGCCTGCATTTGCTGACTCTTCTCTTTTTGCTGCTGGCATAAACCGAGGAAAATATTTCTCTACTTTCTTCCTCGGTATTTTTCTCCCCTTCCCTTACCCATGTTCTCTCCTGGCTCTGCCTCCAGCCACAGAGCTGGGAGGACAAAAGATGTTTCTGGCAGCCAGTGCCTTCCCATTATTCCCTGTAAGATACTATCCTTGGTGGACTCTGAATTGCTGGTGCTTTTTCAGCCAAAACCTACAAGTGTTTGTGTTGCTGCAAAAAAACCACAATCAGATCCCTCTCCTCAAGTTACCTTTCTGGCCAGTGGACAAGCTGGTTTAAGGGAAGAACTTTCTTCAGCCAAAGAACTGGTAAAGACCTTTTGTGGTGGCAGAGTGGCATTTTGCAGACCATGTACTGAAATCAAAGGGTTTCCATGTGGGCACCGTATGGTCTGACTGGCATCCAAAGAAAGAAAGTAATAGTGTATTATGCTTTCTTACGTATTTGGACAGGTCATAGGTTTAGCACAAAAGTTTGAACCCGGCAGAAAATACTAAATCAAATCCATAAACACAGTTGCTGTGATACCTGAAAGGAGACACTTCTGAATTTTTACAGATGGACCTCCCGGCCATTTGGAGCTCCTTGTCATGAATGAGCAGGAGGACTGGCAGAGCTGCAGGGCACCCGGGTTAGGATGGGGATGGTTGGCTGAGGCTGAAAGTAGGACATGCTGATCACACTGCCAGGGTAGAGAAACTACATCTCCCCTTTGGTCTCTCCAGTTGCTCGTTGTGCTTCATGACAGGTTGCACTGGCAGAAACTTGCTTTGTTGGTGAGAGGTAAAATTCTTCTGCTACTGCTCAGATAAAGCCCTACATGGGGCTGAGCACTGAGCAGGCAGCCCTTGTGCTCCTGGAGCTTCACCCTCAGAAACGAAGGGGGCAGCCACTTGTTAGGTCTATAAATCTGAAAACTTAAAAAAATGTAGTAAACTAGCCTATTGCCTGAGACAGAAAGCTCAAAATTGTGCTGCATTTCTAGGATGCAGGTGAGGGCCATGTCCTGATAGCGGGACAGTACTAGGGCCAGGGCATGCAGTGAGCTGTGTAAACAAACTTGGCTCTGGAGGTGAGGTGGTAAGATATATTTTTTTAATTATTGAGCTGTGTATACATTATGAAACTATTACAGAACCAAAGTATATAAAATTCCAAATTACAAATACTAGCTTATACAAAGAAGTAATAAAATAAATAATACATTAACTAGCTCCAGTACTCTGAATTCATAGACAGTAATGGAACCATATACATCAGAGGCCATAAAAATGCATATATTAAACAGGGTGCACAGTAGTAGCTGAAGGTTCATCTTGATGTTTCCTGACTGCATGAGGGTATATTAGTGCTGGGGGTTGGGAACTCTCTCTGCTACTTAAGCCATTATTGATTGAGAGAGGGAAACACAAACCTCACAGGCCAGACCGGCAGGAAAAAGGGTGAGAACTTAGCTTAACATAACACATTAACACTGTAAACAGAGTGGGCTTGGAAACTGATTCTGCATGACCGCTGTGTCCTGCCGTGCAGGGTCTACCTTGGTGTGGGAGGATTGCACATCCTACAGGTGAAATGCCAGCACATCATGTACGAAGGAGATGTCTTCATCCACAGTCACCTGGCAGATTTGGGCAAGGGGAGAAATTTGCTTTAGGAATAAACATCTCCTGACCCAGTATAAATATAGGGCAAGACTCTGTTCCTCTGACTTCCGTACACTGCAGCAGCACTAGTATAGGTCATGGGGCTTGAGGGCAAAAGAGGGCTGTGTGATACCTTTGTATGTGCCAGGTTCAGGTCTGTCTAGGTTTAAACCTGCATGCTCTTCTCCCATAGCTGTGAATGTGTTTATTCATCTTGCTGAGCTATAAAAGATTACCCTGCATCCTGCATGACGCTGTACAAAGGGAATGCCTAAACCTAGGTATCTACAAAGGGAAGTGGAACACTGGACTGAGGACCTAAAATCCAACCCTACCTCACTCCAGTCAACAATTCTTTCTACTTGCTCCTTTTCTGCTTGCTGAAGTCCATTTGTTTTTATTTCTGTGCACGTTCTGCTGTGACCCCAACAGTCAGTAGTATGCATGTGCTTTGCTGCAGAGCCCTTGCTCTCTAAACAGTCTCTCAGTGGGAGAATTTGGTATGTTAGGGTCTATGCATCAAACAGCTTACAGGACTGCCCTAGCTGGAAAATCTGGGAGGTCCTATAAAGTGGAAGAAACTAAAAAAAAATTATCAGTCTGTCTAAATGGGTAAAACCCCATGTATGTATATTTAAAATTTTTATGATAGCCATCTGACAACATCGGATTAATGCAGAAAAAAATTAAACCTATTCCTTGGCAGAGTTCTGTTGCTGTTTTACCTCCAATGTGGCGAACAGATTTGTGCCCAGAAATGTTTTCACTGGGTCAGGGGACCACGCTGAAGCAGGATCTCTTTGTCTGTTTGACTTGAGTGATATGAATGTCATTATCCACTTGCTTGCACTACAAATCCATTGTGGGGCTTTATTAAGTCTCCTAATATTTTAGTTTAAATTTCTAATGTACTGATGAAAGAAAAAGAAAGGGGCGAGTGAAGGGGAAAAGAAGTTTGCATGCTTCCCTGTATACCTTCTGCTTTCTCTTTCACAAAATTTTAGTCTGATGTAAGTAAACATTATTCCATTGATTTTGCTGACTTATAATGAGAGAAGGATAGAACACTCTAATCGATTAATGCCATATGAGGCACAGCTCACATCCTCAGTTTTGTCCTGTATATGGACAGAAAGTATGTTTGATTCCTGAATGTTGGTAAATGAAACTGTACCTCTGCCTTGCTCAGTTTCTGGGTTAGGCTCTGATCCCTGTTACCCAGATACACAGCTAATAGGTTGCAGGTGGTGTGGGAGTTGAACTCATTTACACTGTTGGAGTAATGTCTGGGGCTTCTGGCTCCCTCTTCTTCACTTACACAAACTTGAATGTAATTCATAAAGGAATCCTTTGAGTTCTAGTAATTAATTTAATGGAAGTGTGCGTGTGAGGACTGGGAAAAATTTGGTTTGAGATGTTTAAAAATCATATATGATTTCAGCTATCAGAAGAGTTTGGAAAGTGTTTTAGCCTTGACAATGACCTGTAGTGCAATTAAAGCTCATGATGTACGTTTCTTATTTGCCCAAGAAGACAACAAGATTTGCTATGTAATTTGAGAAACATTTATAATACTGCTACCCATGTTGTAAGCTGATTATAAATAAAGTTCAGCAGAATTGCTTTCATCAGAAAATCAGAATTCACAGTCAAATAAAGTGTACAACCCTGATGTGTAGTTGCTTCTAACTGCTACTGAACATAAATCAGATTCTGCTTAGCAACTGCTGCATATCATGTTTATTAAACACCTTCTGCTTATTGCAGCAGAGGGAACTAAAAATTCTTCAGGAATTTTTTTTCAAATATCTCTTCACATCTTGGATGCTTTCAAAGGTCTTATTGCAGTGAATAGAATCCTTCCATAGAAATGGTACTTGGGGGCTCTCAACATGTGCTTCCTGTTCCACTCAGTCACATGGAAAATGTTCTCAGTTTACAAACCAGACAAATTGTTTTGTGTTGTTGCTTTAGTCCTGAGGCTCTACCCAGCATAAGGAGAATGAAGCTTCTTACTTTCAATAGCACTGAGCATTTTGTTTGAAGTAATGCTGTTTCTGAGTCCTGGGAAGGATTCGAAAAAAGTCTGTTTGATAATGGGGTAAACTTGCCTATATGCTACAGAGGCATGCTGGAGTAAATGATAGCTCATCAAAGAAAACAATCCTTTACTGATCAGTGATTCACTGGCACAATTGGCTGTTGTTATCAAACCATTTCTCAGGACTACTCCATCATTTCAGAAGTGACACACAAACAGCACACTTAGTATCGCTCATTTACACACTATGATGGGCCTTTTAAACTAGTCTCAGATGCTACTGAGGTCTGATAGACTGAAAGTAGTCAGCTCCATACCCTGACAGTCATTGCTGTCCCAGCATGAGGAGCATATTTTGTCAGGCTCCGTTTCAGTGAACAACTCACAAAAATAAATTAGCAATAGAAATAAGCAGCTCTGAAATAACTTTAGTATATCTCTTGTAGATATTTCTCTGCCTTGCTCCTGTCCCAAGCTTAACTCAACTGTTGCATGTTCATCACTCTTTCATCTCTCTTCCAGTTGTAATACAAACATCAAATGTCAGATCTCACATTGTTGCACCTCTGACAAGCTGGGCACAAAGTGTGACCAAACTGGTTATGCAACTAGGTAGGGTGGGAGTTCAGATCTGGCCCCCCTACAATGGGCAAGGACACCTTCCACTGAATCAGGTTGCTCAATGTCTCTTCCAAGCTGGTCTTGAACACCTCCAGGGACGGGGCAACCATGACTTCTCTAGGCAACCTGTTCCAGTGGCTCACCATGTTTTCCGCATCTCAAGTGAATTATTGTGAATCATTGCATGTAAAGCTAATGAAGTAGAAGTGTAGAGATGCTGCTGCAGAATACAGTGGCCCAGCTCTTCAACAGTACAACTGCAGAGCATATAGCACTGTACTACCACACTCCCTTCCAAGACCGCTGTTGGTACCAGCTCATGCTCTGGCTTTAATCTGTAAATCCCTCAGCTAATTAATACTCTTTTGTGTGAAGGAATGCAATACCTCTTCATGAGTGACAGTTCTGCACCTCTTCAGTTATATAGTTAGTGGTGCCCTGGATAAATTGCATGGGAAATAGACATAATTGTTCTTGGTTAAGATGAAGAACCTCTATCCCACGACAGAGTAATCATCTTCAGTAAAAAGTCTCACTCTTTTCCTATTGCAACCTGCCTTGTGGCATTGTTACAGATCAATTATTGTTTGATTAAGTATATAGGTACCTGGAAACTGGAAGATATGCTGCCTTGTTATCTGTGATGCAGTAAATCTTAAAGGCTCTTCATCATTTTTTTTTTTTAATCTCTACGTGTTTCTTAGCTGCAGAGCTCCTGTCTGCAATACAAGCAATGAAAAATGTTACCTGGATAAGAATATATTTACATAACCACAAGCTAATTACTGTTTGTCATAACTTAAATCAAAGAATTATTACTGCGCATAACTTGTTGAGTTGTATACCGGTACTGTTGAACTGCTGCCTCCTTCTGCCCCAGAACTGGTTGTATTTGCATTCAGTGATGTGCAAACAATCACTCAGCTAACGGCCAGATGCACTTTCTCTTTCAAGATGTGCTGTTCCTTCTCTCTATTATGAGTTTTTTCAGGGACATTCTTCCTGACTTAGTCTAGTGTTCCTGTGGGTGGAATCTGGCACAATAATCCATAAAGCGCATTATACCCATCTGCATTAAAGGTGTTGTATAGCCATCAATTAGTAATAATGACATTCAGGCACTTCAGGTGTATTTGAAAACTGTTGGAAGTGCTTGATGATAGAAATATAGAAAGACTATATCCTCAGTTGGGTAAACCAGGATAGCCCAATTAATTCCAAGTAAACTTTATCAGTTTACTTCATCTGAGGATCTAACCCCCAAGCTCCAATCGTAAGTCAGGATCTAGCTAAGTGCACACTGTAGCTCCTTGTTTTAATTAAGGAAATGGAAATTCTTATCTATTTTGGAAAGTTGTTGGGAATGATGTATGGATAACAGCTTGAGAATTCAAATTATATTACAGATCAGCATGACGTGCAATAAGCAAAAATGTTTTGACTACTACTCTAAGCAAAAGCAGGATGGATGTCATAGATTATCCTTGCATGCACAAATCTATAGCTGCTTGATTTATGCTGGTTTTAAGTGGTTTTATTAACTTGACTGCTAAATTTCAGTGCTTATTTAGGAAAACTTCAAAAGTAAACAGTGGCAAAAAGCACTGTGCTGTTTTTCTGCAGTTATATTTTTGCACATTTTAGTGCATTTAAGACTTCTTTTTTGCACCTATGGTTAAATATAAAAAACAGTTCTAAAAGAATTACTGTTAATCCTTGGTTTTTTGAAACATTGCATTATGTACAGTGGACTGAAGCATCAATCATGCTGACATGATGAAAACAAGACATATAAAAGGATGATGTTCTCTGAGATTTTCTTAAACCACAGTGCTCTTAACTTCACTACATGCTTCAGGTACATTATCAAAAGGCAGTATCAGTTGTATTCGAGTAATTGATTTGTATTAATACAGCTCTCTCATCATTTTTTTCCCCTTTCTTTTCTTCCTTTCCTCCCCTCTTCATCAATGGCAAGTTCTTTCCAGCCATCCCTAATTTATTTTTTAGGATCTTACCTTCTCTGGTAGAATGTGATTGCTAGAAGTTGATGGATTTTAATGATCTTCGTTGTTTTCATGTAACATCAGTGTCACTTGAAATGAAAAATATTGAGACTGTTTTATCACTACCTTGATTGCTCTAAATGGACAAATTGGTAGTGCTTGTCTTATCCAAGCAAAGATGTAAGGAAAGAAAGATCCACAAATTCAACAATTGTACTAATACAGTTGAAGATCTGATTATACAGCTGACACATCTAGAGGGAATAGTACTTCATTGCTGTTATTTCTACGAGTGTTTTATGTATGGTAGAACTAAGGAGATTTTTTTGCCCTTATCAAGCAACTAAAACTGCAAGTTCAGTTTAAAATTCTCTAGCGCGGTTGATCTACTGCTGATAATCTAATCAGAGCTACATTACTGAATATGGTTGGAA
>WAAB01022186.1:28719-46219 GCA_013389865.1 Piaya cayana | reverse complement strand
GTGTTTTTAATGCTTGTGATATTACAGAGCTAACAAACAATTTCAGAATTCAGTTACCACAATTAGGAATTTGAAGCAGGTGGCACAATAATGGGGCTTTTTCATTTCATTTATTAGAAGGGGGAGGAAAAAGCCCAGCAACGCAGAGCTTCATTTATTTTCATCAGCTCCACAGTAAGAGCATGGCAATTTGCAACACCAGAATCATTTCAAGTACAGCTTTGCATACATCATTCATTTCTTTAGTTTTAAAAGCTTCTTATCGCTCAACCAAAATTTGAAAAGATAATTTCCTGTCTAAAGTCCAATTTGGTCTGAACATCCTGTGTGCTTTTTAACACTATGTTGGCTTTCTTGGTAAGCAGATGGAGTGTCAATGTTACAGCAGCGTGACCCCCCAGGTGAGTGTGACTTTGCCTGCGTGTGCCTGCGTGTGTAACATCCAGAAGCATTTGCCGGATAGCCAATTTCCAGTTTGAAGTTTGCCTTGCCTTCCCGTTTGCTAGGAAGAGAGTTTAATTTAATTCGCTTCAGACCAGAAGTGGAAGGCTGCCGGCAGGAGGATGAAGTGTTTGCAGCAACACAGCCACGAATTTCAGCCCGCCTGGCTCCCGCAGGCTGGACAGGCATCGTGCCAGCTCAATGCCGCACTCCGGCTGCCCTGCAGCCCCACACCACAGTGGCCAATGGCTTGGCAAGGCTACTGGCAGAGCCGTGGCTTGCACCACTCCTCTTCATACTGCTTTTTAAGTGCATTTTCTGTTGTGCGTGTGGATGTGAGTGCTTTGCACCTCGCACTGAGCCATGCTGCTTTCTCTGGGACTGAGGTTCCTGCTGCCAGTGCCAGCAGCTCCGGATGCACTGTCAGCCCAGGAGTCGCTTGGCTGGTATCTCTGCTAACATGATGCTTTTATGCTGCTTTGAGACCAACAAAGCTTTGTTGGTCTTGTGCCAAAATAAAGGTGTTTTGCGCTTTGTGAACTTGCCTTGACTTCTGCTTATGTAGTGAGGGGTCTGGGCAACGATCAAGGAAAACAACCAGGAAATGTAGTAATAGTCTGGGGCCAGGAGATGTGTTTTACTGTACATTAGCAGGTTGTGCTTAGGTGAGTAAAGCAGAGCCTTTCAACAGGGACTTGGTGCTGCTAGCGGTAAACTTTGCATCCATGGGGTGTCTCATGATTCAGAAATCAATTCAATGAGCTGTCTTTGTCCACTGTCCATTAAGAAATGTGCAGCCCCTTCTATCCATGGGAAACTCTTGTTAGAATCTTTCCTCTCGTTCACAATACCAGCAGATTAATTTGGAAATAACCTCACTCGAGGCTTTGAAGCCCCCATGAACAGTACAGTGCACTTTGTGAAGCTGAACCAGCTTGTATTTGCAACTGGGCTAAGTGCTCAAGCACAGGTAGCTCCTTATCATTGCAAAGATAATGTCAAACATAATACCATATTAAGTAATTAGTAGGGTTGTGGGTCTGAAGCTATTGCCTATTCTCTACCATTTTAATTATTTCTCCGTTTGCAAGGTTTCTAGCAAAAAAGATGGCTATGTTTTTTGCCTTAACAAGTTTACAGTGTCTCTGAGAAAGACACAGACACAACAAGCAGTGTTGATCTAGTTAGGAAGAGGATCATATTGGGCATTACTAATTGGAGGAGATGGAGCTTTCCTGTTGACTGCTACTGTTCTGATTGCACAGGCAGCTGCCCGCAGACAGAATGCCTTCCCAGTAAGTCTTTGTCCAAACATGCCCAGATCCATATACAAATTTTGCGATTCTTTGTATGCATGTGTATTTGCCATTGAACATTACTGAGAAGACTCTCCTTTTGCCCAGCCCTTGCTGCTTTTGAAGTAGTTAAGGAATACCGCTGACAATTAAAAAAAAGCACACTCAGAGGCCCTCTCCTGCACAGGTGCAGAAGGGTAGCCTCTTTGCTCAGTTGTAGCCTTCAGGGCTGTTTGTACCATCAGCCCCAACACAACACAAGTCCACCAGCCCCTGCAACAGGAGGCTGTCCTGATCTGGGATTCTGCAGCCCCAGGGAACAGTTGCTCCCCCTTGAATTTCCTCTGTGCACCCGCTCCTCCCACTGCTGACAACAGAATATGTTCTTTTACATTAGCAAATACTCACTAGCCTTTTGCAAGACTGTCCCATCCTGTGCAGGAGGGAACAAGAAACCATCGATGTTTCACTTTAGATTGACATAGCCCACAGTTAACATTACACCAGTACGATGTATGATATTTCAGTGTAGTTCACTGCAATACCACGGTAATGGTTCAATAAACCTAAAATGTGAAGTGCCACCATGAAACTTGGTGACTGCATCTATCCATTCATATTAAGGTATTTTCTGAATATTGCATATACTGAATAGCATGAATAAACTGAATTAGCATGAACAGAACAAGCCATGTTGCTGTCTTTGTAAACCATCGCTCCCTGTGTATACCTCATGCAAAGGGGGAGGTTGGGAACCTTAGGTAGAGAAAGATATTGTAGAGCATGAAGGAATATTGTCCAGTGAGTGGGGCACTATCACAAAAGGAATGGATGCTACAGACTTCAGTGCCAATCTGATGGACAAGCCCACACCTTGTTTAACTTCCCCGTCTATAAAATGAAGGTGATTTTATCCCTTGTTTAATGATATAATTTCTGAGTATCATTGAAATACAGGGGTATGTCTAAGGTAGATGAATGGACAGATGGTTTAGTTTCATGCTGCCCACCTGCTGCAGAACACAGTGAAGCATACTACAACTGTGTTGAATTATTTGTGAACTACGGAAGCTGTCAGTCCAACAAACCCCCAGTAAAAAATGCACCGATATGAGTAGCAAAGCTAGCTCACAAACTTGGATGACAGTTTATACATTCGAGTAGTTAACAATTGCTTCAAAAAGCTGTAGTTATGTTTTTAGCCATTATATTGTAGTTATCTTTTTTGGCAGTTAAAAATTGAGCTGTAATGGCTCTTGAAGCCCTCATATGCTCTATGCCACTAATCTCCCTCAAACCGTGGTTGCCTTGATAAGAAAAAGCAGACAGCAGGACTGTACATTGTGACACGGAGTACACCTTCTCCATCATCTGGACATCGCATTGGCTTGCTGCAATTACATTAGAAAGGGGAACGCTGATTAGAGCTTAGTTAGTCCCAAGAACAGAACTATGGGCTTTACTTTTGCACTTTTCATTCTTTATGACACCCTAAATTAGTTATCTATATCTAGTTTCTGCAATGATGCCCCTGACAACTCTGCATTAGTACGTCCCATGAAGTCTACAATGGTTCTTACTGACTTACATGTTCACAGTTTAGAGTGTGGCATATTATGCCACACTATATATGTCTCCTAAAAAACCTTCAAATTTTGTTTAGACAATGAAGACCTTAATTTTACTCAAAATTAGCTTTTGAAGGTAAAAGTTTTCCCTAAAATTACTTATCACTTTGTTTTACCAGAGAATGGCTCCTTCTCATTATTCCAAAATCAAATTTACCTTTCATTTTTGGAAAAAAAAACATCAAGTTTTGTGAAGACTTGAAAAATGTCTCCTCAGAACAAATAAGCCTACATGTCTTGTAGGTTAAGCCAGTTGTGCTTTGATACTGCTGTTTATGACCATGCAGACAAGAGACATGTTGTTCAAGGCAGACAAGCTTTTCTTTAAGCACAGCTTAATCTTCCTTTTAGAAAAATTTTACCAGTGATAGAAGACTTTCATTGCTTTTGAATCAATGAAGCATTTCCTTACTAACCAGTTACCAGAGATTTTCAGCCCTGTCCTTCACTAGGTTAATGCAGAATATGTTGCTTCATACATACATTCATAAAGCCTTGCTGTTCCTTCCAGAGCATCATCAATGAGTTAAATGCTGATATTAACCTGTTTACTTCTGCTAGATGGTTTGTCAGGTTGTTGGAACCAGGAGTGTAATTCCTGACTATTCTGTTGTTATACTTTCCCCTCAAAATTTAGGAAGAGGAATGTTGTCACAGCCTCAAATTTAACAGTGAAAGCTGATGCATGTTGCTATTCAAAGGGGCTAATTTTGTTTAGGCATTCAGAAACTGATATTTAATTAAATTTTGAAATGAAATGTTAAAACCAGGGAGTGACAGACTGTCTGTAGGCGTGTCCCCTGAGGTGCTCTCTATTTTATTTATTAATGATCTTCCCTCTTGGCCCAAGCTAAGCCAAACTCTTCCCACTACTGTTGCTGTGCCATTATTCAGCATTTAATTTGTTAACAATCTTTTAAAACAAAAAGAACCAACTCACACTATACTTATTGGCTCATTTAAGTCCCCACTGGTTGGCTCTTTGCTCCTGTGTATAATACTTATCTCTTCCTATTTCAAATACTAAAGTATTGGTTTGCAGTCACAAGACTCCAGTCTTGACAAAAGTGAGGTGATCTGGGATAAATTAACTTAACTCAAACTATTATGACAGGAATTTGCAGAGGGTCAGAGACTGAGATCTGATGTTAACGAACGTATGTAAAAAGCATATATATGCAAAATTTGAGTTAAGGGCAGATACACAGACTAAATGTTGAAATGGAATTTTTCATTGTTTTCTTTCTTTTGCCCTCAGTCCTCTATTAAATCAATGTCAAGAAACCAATTCTGTCTAATGTTAAATAATTAGAAATGTTTGCAATAATCACTAAACACATAGTTTTTTTTCTTTTTTTATTTACCAATAAGTCTCTCATATATGGAAAGAAGTTGGAGAAATATATTAATACATATATGTAGTAGGTTTTCTTCAGCCTGTGCCACTGGATGGCTCAATATGTCACAAAAGACATTTCTGTTAGTAGTAAAAGGTAAATTCAGTTTGCGAGGAAGCTGTTCCTCAAGGATCTCAACATATTCTGCTATAGATATGAAGATCAGAGCGGCCGTGATGGTCATGTTCTTGAGAACTGTGATATCTTCTCTGAATCTAACTCTTTAACACCACTTTCAGAGCCTCCTGTGAAAAATGGACATAAATTCTTTTCTGTGGACAGCAAAAATAGCTCTAGGCAGCCAAGTTTGCTTCTTGATACTGAGGAATCAAGAACAGTTGAGAAACACTAACTTGGTCATGGCCAACGTAAAATTTGCCTGTTCATGAACTTCTAAAGAAACAGTTACATGTTGCTGTGTCCAGTCATTCACTGGTTTAAACAGACTAGAATAAAGGTAGGTGTATGCTGGAGAATGTCTCTGTGTCAAGTTAATCCAGGAAGTAGGCAGATGCTTCAGAATAGTTCCTTGCATAGATAAGCTCTAACCCTTTGCTGCTATTCAATCTGCAACCTGACAGGGCTATTATCTGTACCCTGTTTTTCTGTAGGAATTGTATTGGGACAACCAAACGATTTGCAGTGATTTGCACTAGTTGGCAACTGTCCATTTCTTACTAGTGTTGATATAGGTTAACAGTTCAAATACTTCTTATGATTAGAAAGGTCCCTCCATACTCCAGGTCTCTGACCTGTCAAGTTCTGTGTGTTTTGGAGAGTAATAATGACAGTAAAAAGTAACTAAGTTTCACCCCCTTGTCCTTGCCCACACCAACCTTCGAAATATGATGCAGCTTGCTAATAACACAGCCCTTTATTTAAGATGCAGTTATATGTACCAGCCTGAAATGCCTGCCTGCTCATTGGATGGTGATATATCAAATCATCTACATTATAAATACACTTTTGAAGTTGCTCTCTTTTGCGTTGATTACTGTGTTGGATTCTGAGTCATAAAGGTTATAAAACAGATAGAGTAGACTGTATTCTGCTGTAGAGGTGGCATACTTCAGCATGACTGAATCAGTGTTCTGAGGAGGGGTGTCACTGAGTTTTCTACAGGGTATTGCAAGTCAAACCTCAAGTGGCAGAGCTGCATGGTAGCAGACAAAAAGCTACTCTCCAATATGTACCTAATTTTACTTGTACAATTCACTTTTTTACAGATATGCCACTTCATCATATAACCTTCCAAACTACATATTGGACATAAGTGTCCCAAAATCATTTCATGCAGTGAAAAAGGAACAAGTAAAATTCTAAACCATTGCAAATGGTCAACTTGGCAGGTGTCACATATAGCATGTGCAGCCATGCTAAATAAACTTGGCTGGGAACTTGAAGATGGCAAATATCTTCTGCCTGCTGCCATGTCTGCTTCAGTTTCCCTCCTTCCTCTGCTGTAAAATGCTTATTAGATTAGTGGAAGACCTTTAGGACAGATATGTCTTCTATTTCCTCCTCCTGCTTGTCCTTTTCTTTTCCAAATGTGCTGATTTCAAAAGGCTTTCCAGTTGGCCAGGCCTTCTCTCTGGTAACTCCAGTTCTGCTCTCTTTGCCCTGTTCTGTCTGGATTCTCTGCCCTTTTTCTGCTTTAACTGCTTCCCAACAACTTCTGTGCCCAGAAACGCCAGGTGCAATTCTTTTCTCCCTGCCACTAGACCAAACCCCTCAGCTGCCCACTCCTACCTGCTGTCATCTCTGTCACTCATCTGTTAAATCCCCAGGCTTCCATTATTCCTAGACAAATGTCTCTTCTGGATCTTCCTTGGAACATATTCTATGGGTTTTGTGAATGCTTTTGTCTGTACATTATCCATGATAGTTTTGATATTTTTATTTCCTCTGTTGGTATACAGTAGGAAGCAAGGTTATATTAATGTTCTGACTACTGTGTTTATTAGTATCATGAAAGTTTTTGCAGCTTATTATCAATGTAAGATAGAAATTCATATTGAATCAAAGATGAGTAAAACACTATTAGATCACACCTTTAATGATTCATATTCACTCCAGGCTCATTGGTAAAAATGAGCACAGAAGTGTTGTCAGGCTGATTTTTATTACACTACGTTATTAATTTGAAAAAAACCCAACCTTCCTCTAAAAATGGTGTTCTGTAAAGAAGCTTTTTCAGATGCTTTATAATAACCTGCAGCTCTTATATTATGCTTGGCTTTCCACAGGGGGAAAAATAAACCAAGGCTGAGAGTTAAATAATTTTACTAAGAAAATTCTCCATAAGTCCTTGCTGTCTTTTATGCTTCCCATATTCTGAGGTTTTAGTAACTAAAGATTATTATACATAATACATTAGGTTATTGATAACTAATAAAACTTCAAATATTTCTACTCAAGTATAGGCTACTTGTTAGCTGAATTAATTGTTCGCAACTTCTGTCTTATTTGAAAGACCAGGTACAAATGTTGTGCAGCATATCCATATTATCAGCATATACTTCTTCCTTCCATGCACTTTTCTTATTGTAGGATGATATAATTGATTCATTATTTTCAGCAGAAGCTCTGGCAATCTAGATATGTGACAAAAAACACTTGCAGGAAAAGGTTGTCTATCTTACCTGACCAACTGTGTACAGAAATTACTAACATCCATACATCTGAATTCCTCTTTTGATTATTCTTAAAAGAGAAAATTTTCTTGCGCCTTGCTCTGAGTATTCTCAAATATGGTCTTTCTCTCTTTCATATGACACATAGAGTGGTCACTAAAAATTGCATTTTAAGCTTAATCCATGCTACAACACAAAGACCTTAGTACAGAAGTGGAGGAAATGTATCTTTAGCTGGTTACATTGGTTATAATTCCTTTTTTTTTTTTTTTCTTTCTGGAAGAGGTGTGTGTGGGTTTGGGGGCTTGGGGTATGTGCGCTGGTCCTCTGTATTTAGGAACATGGCATGGGATTTTGATTAAGAATTAGAGGAAAGGGTGCTATAATTCCTTTTTGATACTCAGTGATTGCTGAATAGATACACAGTGATTGCTGACTACAGGGAAGGAGCTTTTCATCCCAGAACAAATGCTTGTATAACAGTCTGTATGAACAAGAACGAGACAGCTGGCACGTGCACTTTGGGCTAGTTCAGCTCTCTCTTCATGCAGGACTGAGCAAACCAGTCCAATGGTTTCACGCCTGAGTCAGGCAGACCTGCCCCTGTGCTCAGAAGGTTGTCTCAAGCACAAACAATATAAAACCAAGTAAACAATTTTCTACTTTAAAGAAATAACTTAATAAAGAGTGCAAAACATCTATAAGACAGTATAACCTTTCAAAAGTAATTGACCCCTCTTGATTTTTCTGAACTAGGAACATAGGCAAAGCAGGCTCTATTTTGGGGCTCTGCAGATAAATTATGTATTAAAACATGCTATTATTTTAATGATCAATCTCAAAAGACTCCCTGAAAATGAAAGCAAATTTACACTGGTCAAGGAGACAGGACACAATTCTAAGAAATATTCAAGAATAAGTTATACAAAATTCATGCAACTGGAAGATATACTTTTTCACCCATCAATTTTGGTCTAGCTCAGTTATTTTAATCAGGAGAGATGAATGCTTTATACTTACAGCCTTTCTAGAAGTCAATATAGTATTGACTGTATTGCAGCCAATGCAGCCAGTATGATGATGAGACACTGTAGTTTTCACAAGCTTTCATTAGGTTTGCTGTGAAATGCCATATTCTTATATTAGTCATTCTCCCTGCTTTATATCTTAGAAGATGCATTTCAAACTGTTTTAAAGTATGTTATTATTCAACTATTCACCAGAACAGACCAATATACATTATAATATGTTTACGAGGTGGCAGTCTTACAATTCAACAATTTAAAACTTACATTCCATCTGAGATAGCTACAAAATTTTTTCAAATGGCTGTGCTTACTTTTTGGAGCAAGTAGTTCTAAATGAAAAGGTTGATGGCTGCAATTTGATTATTACCAAGTAAAAGAACACACAGAAATATTGCAGGTGGTATGTTGATATTCCATGGAGAATGAAAAATGTTTAGTGGACAGTTTAGAATATTGTCAGTATAAGGTGTCATAAAAATTGCTGAACTTGCTTCTTTATTTATATCATGGAGATGGGTTTAATACTATTTAGCTATCTTCAAAGCCATGTCTTTACTGAAAAAATTAGTTGTTTCAACAATAGATGGGAAATACTTTCCTCCTAGCATGTTTCAATTGAACATGACCTATAGGTAACTGGGGAGGGACAAAGCTTGACATCTCCTGTCAAAAATCAGCTAGTCTGTAGGGAATGAAGAACTCATTGCCTCCATCATGAGATATGCAAGGTTGTCTTCTGTATGTGTGAATGAAGCCGAGTTCAAGATTGTGAAGGGCATGAAAGGAAAAAGAGGAAATTTAACCCATTCCCCCCGAACAATCATAAGAGAGAGCCCATCAGGTTCCTACTCTCAGTGTCCTTTTAAGTTCACCGTGGCAGAGGACAAACCTGATTAATCATGTTTTCTTAGTTCCTACTAGTGAATTAATTAATTCAATGATTTCAACAGATGTCTGCATGAAAATACGTCAACTCCACTAGAAAAAAAAAGATCTTACAAACAGAGGTCTTAGTAGCTGAGATAATATTCAAGTAAAACAGTAGTTTTCTGAATAACAGGGCCAGTACCAGTGATATGGAAAATAAGCAAATGAGACCCTGAGGACAGAAAGAAGATGGAGAGAAGGAGCACAGTTACAGTGTCCCCTCCAGTCAAGGGTGGAAAAGTTCTGGAACTGTGTGCGAAGCTGCATGTGTGCTTCTATAAAAGCCTTGCCTATCTCTCCAGTGAAAGATGTGTTTGCAGTTTTCCTCTCCCACCACTGGAAAGGGATAAATTAATTATTAATTTGTTATCGGACAAGAGATGGTCTTAAGTTATCCAAATGCATTTAGATCAAGTTATTCCAGTGGAATACCTGTCTGGAAATATCTAAACAAGTGGCATTTAAAGCACAGAGCAGTTTTCAGAGGAAAGATGCCTGAATTAAAAACATTGCAGACTGAAAGTGCAGCACTGTCGGTGGTATTGCAAACATCCCCCACCTTCACCTGCTAAAGATACTCTCCTGCCTTCTTTCCATTTCTCCTGAGCCCATGCTTCTGCCAGCATGTGTGCCAACTGTTGCCAGTTGTGACAGTTGTTTTCGTGAAGGAGGACATATGTCTACATAAAAGCAGGCTGGGGTGTGGAAAATCATTCACAGAGGCCACAAGATAGTTATAAGATGGCAAAAATTACCTTCTTGGTTAGAAGACAAACTAGAGTCCAAAAAATGAGAGACTATCTGACTAGTACTCACTTGAGTCTGGCTGTAGTCTGTATTACGTGTGTTTGGGGGAATTCCTGTAACTGCTAACAGATGCGTCTCCATCTATAGAGCCGTCCACCTTTACATGCATCTTGAGTATTTAGAAGTAGTAACATTAAAAATAAAAATATGCCTCCAGTCACATACCAAAAACCAGGAACACAAAAATTTTAAAAAAGATACTAATGTGTACCATGGATGTCTCATTATGAGCCGTTTGCAAATGCTATTCAAATGACCCACTAGTTTTGCTGCTTTCCATAGATGGGATTGTCTCAGAGGATTTTCAACATGAGTCCAACTCTTTCCTTGGCATTCCATTTATCTGCTGATTGTTTATCTAGATTGTTTGCTGTAAGCCTAAAAGCAAAAAGTTTCTCCATACAGTTGGTTCCAATTAAGCAAATTAAAACTATAGATTTTTAAACAAAAAAAAAAGACACAAACAACATTTAAGCATTTAAAGCATGACAAGAACATTATTTAGTGAATGGGCAGGCAGTTACATTAACTCTTGACATGTTACCTCATGCAACATATTTGCAGGGTAAATGCACTAGCAGTTTAGTGTTTCTTTAATTTTTGCACAGAAGCATCACATTTTTTTTGTCAGATCACATTTTGTAACACAATATCAATCTTGCCATATACACGTTCTAGCCGGGCTGTAGGGATTCTGCAGTAATTATGTCAAAAATTGAAATATTTCAAAATCTGATTGACAGCTTGATTACAATAATGCATGTGATTAAATTCAGGGTGTGCTGGTGTAACAAAGGAGGGAATGTCAATGGTAATTAACTGTATTTTTGTTAAATTTTGTTGAGCATTTCTTGCTCTTCGGTTGGAGTATATTGAAACTAATGAGACACCTAGTGGTAGCACAGTTTTAGTTTCTTAATGCCATTTGGGACTTGGAAAAAACCCAGTTCTTATGCAAATCATATATTTTGTTGTATGTCATGTAAATTTTATGTAGATTAGCATGGTCATGAACACCAAAACTATGCAGTAGAGAAGCAGGACAGGAAGGATTCCATGCTATACTCGAGCACAGGAAGAGCAGCAGTATTTTTAGTTCTCTCAACAGCTAGTTCTGGATAATAAGGCTTGCCAAAAGACAGAAAAGTGTCAATTTAAATGAACTGTAATGATTTAGTTTTAATTTTCATTGTATGATATCTTCTCTGAGGAAGCAGTTGATGACTTCTGCCCCTTCTGCTTCCTCAAATAAAGTTTGTAAGAGACAATTAATCCACCGAAGACCTATTTATATGAACACGGATTACCTTTTGATATGAAAAAGGATGCAATGTATGCTGCTTTTCATTAAGCTTTTATTTTCTCTGAACAATAAGCTCCTTGGATAACAACTATCCAATATCATAAAAGATCTTAGGCATTTTAGGGTGTTGCTTGGAAATAAAAGAAAAATGTTACCCAGATGATATATCTTCAGTGTTCCCTCTCTGTAGTATTGCTTTTCTTTCAAGCATTAGTCAAAATACTGGATAAAAGCAGAGATGGGAATCTGTTATTTCCTAGAGTCAAATAATTCATGCTGTTTTACCACTAAATGACTCCAAAGCATGTTCCTTCACCAGTCTGCTCATATCTGCTAACCTTGATATTCTGCTGGCCCATCTCTTTCACAATTTTTACTGTCCTTTCAACAGTCTCCCTTACAACTGGAACATCCATTCCAACCAATACTCTTCCCTTGACCCAGATTTTATTCCCATTTAAAAGCAGGTAACCGCTGACTTGTCAGAAACCAGGTTACCTATATCCATTCTATTTTTGGAAGTGAGGGTAAAAGTAGAACAACTAATAGAAAGCTTTGGAATTTATTTGGTATTTACTGACTGTAATCTCTTTCAAAATATGCTATGTTTTCCTCTGCATCTGGGTAACAGTAAACTTTGCTTGCTAGCAAGATATAGATGGCAAAACCATAAATAAAATGAAACCTAATATAATAAAGTGAAATATAAACATATAAAGCTGACATCCTCATTTATTTTCTGTGAAAGGAAATCCCAAAGATATTGCCAGAGAAAGTAACAAATACATGGTGATTCTTTATTTTTCCCATCACATAAACAGAGTTTCAAGAAGTGGGAGGGAAGATGTTTTGGTTTGGTGGGGTTTTTTGTTGTTTGGTTTTTTTTCCTGTTTACAAGCAACAGAGATAATGCAGCGTTGTTTAAAAATTCACTGTAGAATAGATACAACAGCCTGGTGACCTTGGAAGTAATGGTGACATGCAGTGGGAAATATGGAACTGTAGATAGGGAGTAACAATATAAGGTCTTGCGAAGCATTGAGCTCTGCCTGTTTGTATCAAAAGTGGGTTTACAAATATGTAACATAATTCTTTCCTGCATTTTGATAGAGTTTAATCACCTTCAGAAATCACTACTTGACCAGTAAGTATATTGCTACAGGAAGGTCACCTCATTCAAGAGATCTGTATCCTTGAGCTACAAAGGATATTAAGTAAGTTTATAGATTCATGGTTTCTTATTTAAATAGTATGTAGTGAGAACACCACTCCTATTTAGCAGAGAAGTGTTTGGAGGTATGCTAATGGCCACAAGAAAATTTCAAACCTTCATAAATGTGCTTTAATCACCAGCTGGAGATCAAAAGCCACCATGTGATTTTATACAGCATGGGCAGCTTCCAGAAGTGCCTTACATGGAAAGAGATCAATGGTAGAATTGGTAGATGCAGCAAAGCTTTTTCAATAAAAGCATTTTATGTATCTTGTTCAAAGCATTTAAGTGCCTTTTAGATCACTGATTGAACTATAGGCATTATAAAGTGGAACTTTTTAGTACCAAAATAAATTCACACTGTAAAATTCCATTATAGGAAAAAACATTGCTCTGCAACAGGATAGATAATAATTCTTCCACATGTAATGGGATATATGAAATGTTTGATGATAAACAGAAGTTCCTTGTCCTTTATATTTTGATTCCATGTACTGTTGTTTGTGTGCATGTGAAAAGTATCTGCAGTGTAGGATACACAGTGCTCCCCAGACAAAATGTACGCATACCTATATATACAGCTTCTAAGACATATGAAGAAACTTTACATCTGAGACAGACCAGTTGTTTATTTTTAAGTAGAAAATACTGCCCGTGCATTTGAGTTTGGACCTTGACGAAAGAAAACATAAAGACTCCTTAGAAACTCATGGAAGTCCTTTAATTTGGATTAATTTAATGCACTTCAAACACACTTTAGTCTTAGAAGCTTCAAGTTATTAAAAAAAAATTCCCTTTAACACCTTCAAACTTCCAGAAAAAGTGAAACTTCCAATGGATCTGACTCTGTAGCTTTTTTTTTTCCCCAAAATTTCCATTAATTCTTCCAATTTTCTATCCCCTTTCCAGTAAATTATTGAGTACTCTGTAGAGTTCGGACCTGCCCTTCTTCATATTCCATTCCTTTATCTGTTTATCTTCTTAACTTGGGGAATGAATACAGAGTATATTTTCAGAGCTGCAGGATTTAAAAGACATTTCCTGCCTCAGTATCTTAAATCTGAATTTCATGTTTTCAACACTACAACTAATAATGAGTTTGCAATTCATAATATAAAAAAAAGAAGTCAAGGTCTTACTTCGACACTTACTACGAATTTCATTCATCACATCTAAGCAAAACTGACTCAGCATCTCTGTATTTGATTCTTGATTTGTAAAAAGGGGTAAACTTTTGTTTGTTGATGTGACTTTTGACTAGTTTATTTAAGAACTTGATGTTATTATGAAACAATATCGCATCTTCCTTTAGTGAGAAGAACGTGGGCAATGGCTTTATCTCGTATAATGTTCTCGACAGACTTGTAATAGCTTTATTGAGCAAAAACGTTGACTTATGAAAAGGATTGAGTATTCAGAACAATAGCTGATTTTCTCTGGTTTCTTACTGCATTCTGAATAAACAAAACCCTCTGAATATTCTGAATTTTTCTGAATAAGCAAACCCACAAATTTCTATCTAATCAAATATAAAAATTAGTCTAACCTCTAAAGATACCTGGTAAGTTCTTAAACACATGGTAAGACCAATTTTGTTCCTAGCTACCTTTTAATAGAACCCATACACAACAGGATGCTGAACTAGTCCTACAATACACACAAGCACTGAGGTTACCAAGCTGATCTTAGAATGTATATTAAGGGATGAACAAAGACAATTCTGCTATTCTTAGAAAACAGTGACTACCCTTTAAATGTTTAATAAAAGTACATTACAGAAAAACCCCAACCCTTAATTTAATTAATACACATCTTTCCACTGATGAAATAGTGTGAATGAGAGGAAAAAATAGAATACATGACGGTATCTACACTGTAGGCAGATGGTAACACAAGGCTATTGAGTCATGAATTGCTTCTTGGAATGTGGTCATACCACTGTTTCCTAAAAATGTTTACAGCCTCTGACCATCAGGTTTTAGCAAATATTTTCAGGTTTAGCCCCTCAAGAGAACTGTAATTTAACACAAATACCATGGTGATTTTCAGGAAAAGTAATCTGACATCTCTACACACATCTGTGGTCCTCAAATCCCAATTAGGACAGCTGAGTGCAGTGCATATGTACTCTTTTATCAAGCACTTTTGGTGGCACAGTCTCATAAGTAATTTTGTAATTGTTTGATGAATTTTCTTTTACTTTTAAAAAAATATTTGCTTTTCCAAAGCTTTGTGTGTAGTATGGTAAAGTGTTTGCATAATGTGTAAGTATTTTGTAAAAAAGTAGAACAATAAAAATTTATAATTTTTGGAAGAGCGGAAATGTGAAGAACATAATGGAAAAATACTACTGCATCATTTGAATACAAACTTTTAAAATCCAAAAGTTATTTAATCCTTTTATAATGAAAGAAACAACAATTTTGTGAGCTTTTATGACTATAATTTTCAAGAACACTTAAGGGAAATGGATTATTTTTACATTTCTAGGTTGTTGCTTGACTACTTACATTTGTATGTGGAAGATCATGTGAGCATTTTTCACTCCAATATTCCCTTCTAACATACTGCAGACCTCTAGTCCACAAATCATAGCTTGAAAAACTCTATACTAAAGCAGAAATGACTGTAACACAGTACCTCATTACCTGTAGACATTTGGCATTCTCTCATTTGGTATTTTTACTGTAACCCTTGCATTCGTGCATTTCCTTATTTGATTCTACCCACTCTTGTGAGAAAGCAATGAAATCAGTTAAGACAGTTAAGAGACTGGGGCTACATTTCTAACATTGCCTGATAATTCCTGAAGATCCTTTCATGGTTTTTTGGGTTGTTTTTTTTTGGGGGGTGGATTTTTTTTTGTGAGGTAGGAGGATTCAAATGTTCTTTGTGCTATTTTGAGTATTTTGAAGAACATTCTTAATATTCTCTTAGTAATGAGAATTTAACTTGCATGTCTTCTAGAACTGATGAGTACACATAGCTCTCCTAAAAGAACAGATATTTAATAAATGTCTATTCTCCATTGACTCTGGAGACCAGTCTTCTGAAAATTTTCAAGGTTTATCTAGGTTATTTCATGAGATGTTGGTTTAGAAGAATTCATACTGTGGTTTGATCACTATCTCTTCAGGTATTCTTGTCAAGCCACATGCAAAATGTCATACTTATCTCCACTGCTAAACTGAAAGTATGTAACTGCTTAAGTGCTGGAGTACAGTATTCATTGCATATTTGCTACTGTTTAAAAGTCACATTTGAACTCTTCCTAACAGCTCTATCTGTAGCACATACATAGACAGGATCATCCATTTCATTTAAGATTAGAGAGTTCTTAAAGAAAAGATATAAAGTCCTTTCTCTGGAGATGATTCAAACAAGATTATCAAATCTACAATAATCCTTCAAGCATATGGGAAAGTCGTAGTCAGCACATTCCATGAATGTTTTTACAGTGAAGGATGTTAATCAGAAACCCATCCTATGCTTTTGATTGTTTGGTCAGAATTCAATTTTCTGAGATCTAGTCAAATAATTGGCAGTATTATATAGAAAAGTTGTGGTCACTTTGGTTTTGGATAATACTTGAAGACTCTCCAGCTGTAGAAGCATTAAAGCAAATGCATTCAGACAGGCTAAACAAAACCACAGCATTTTAGTGTATGGAAACATGTGGAAGTCTCTGCTCTGATACTTTATAGGCAGAATCTTATGTTTTTGTTAATAAGAAGTAAAATGGATATATACTGCCACGATGAACATACTATGGAATAATAATGCTGTGTTTTAAGATATTTAGTACCTCTAAAACTGCAGTATGACAAGTTGGTAGCCATGAAAACAGTGGTTTTTTTAAGGCTTAACCTCTCCTTGCCCAGCAAATTAATAACACAAACCCATTGTCCTTTAATTTTCCTTTCTCATCCCTTAAATCTTCCATGCCTGTTTCTGACTTCACAGCTTTGCATAGGCAAGTGTGGGTGTACATGCATTTGTACCTGACAACAAGAGAAGATGTGCCGATACTTGATAACAAATGAATCAGACCTGCCAGTATGAAATGACTTGGGCCTAAGATAAAGGAGATTGGGATGGGGAGGAAAGAGAATCAGAAGAACCAGAATCCATCCTGAGCCTTTGAAGGTGTGGGCTTTTTTTCATAAACCTTTGCAACTATTACTAATTTTGCAAAATGTTCCTGTGCATTCAGAACAATATAGGTATCACAAAGCTTCTTTAAAACAAATATCAGAGGACTAAATAAACACAGCCTTTGTCAAAGTATAGCTAAAAAGCTTTTTTGGAGGAAAAAGTTCCATCTCACCACCATATGAGATCATAGTAGGCAGAATCACAAAGGGTCTGATCAGTAATTTGGAAACCATAGAACCATAGAATGCCAGGTTGTAAAGGACTTAAAGGATTACCTGGTCCAAACTTTTTAGGTGATATTTAAACTACGCCCCAGCACCCTGTCAAGATGAGCCTTAAAAGTGTCCAGTAAAATGGAATCTACCATTTTTCTGGGGAGATCATTCCCATGTTTAGCTGCTTTCATGGTGAAAATTTTTCTTCTGAAATACAATCAGATTCTCCCCAAGGAGCAAATTATACCTATTACCCCTTGTCTTTTCCGTGAGACTCCTTGTAAAATTGGAGTCTCCATCCTCTTCACAGAATCACAGAATCACCGGGTTGGAAGAGACCCATCGGATCATCGAGTCCAACCATTCCCACCAAACACTAAACCATGCCCCTCAGCACCTCGTCTACTCATGACTTAAACACCTGCAGGGAAGGCAAATCAACCACCTCCCTGGGCAGC
>WAAB01022186.1:3045-28510 GCA_013389865.1 Piaya cayana | reverse complement strand
TCTGTAGCTCTGCATAGGGTTGTTGTGCCCCAAGTGCAGGACTCGGCATTTGGCCGTGTTAAACCTCATGCTGTTAGGCTCAGCCCAGTGGTCCAGCCTGGTCAGATCCCTTTGCAGAGCCTCCCTACCTTCCAGCAGATCAACACTTCCACCCAGCTTAGTGTCATCTGCAAACTTGCTAAGGGAGCACTCGATGCCTTCATCCAGGTCATTGATGAAGACATTGAACAGGGCTGGACCTAGCACTGAGCCCTGGGGAACCCCACTTGTGACTGGCCTCTTGGTAAACAAAATTTCTGTACTGGTACAGTAGGCAAAATAATGAGGTATGTAACAGTATGCAAAGAGGTGATGTGCAAGTACAGTCTCTGGTGCTGACTGGAGGGGTAGGTTTCACTGGGACATTAGCCATACGAGATGGCGAACCATGGCACCATACTCTCCCCTGGAAATCTGGCAGCCTGTGTTTTGTCCTGTCTCCCAGACAGGGTTTATCACCACAAGTCATCAGCCTCACAAGCCCTTCCCAAACTTGAAAAGCCGGACTCAATAGTCAATGCCAATTTGATTATTAAGTAAGTTTCCTCCTCTTGGCTCATGCGCTCTACCCTCTGGGGGTCTTCTTCAGGGGGCTTTGTATGATGGAGAGAACTGGGGTTTTTTAGCCTGGAGGAGGCTGAGGGGAGACCTCATTGCTCTCTACAACTGCCTGAAAGGTCGTGAAGAGGAGAGAGCTGGCCTCTTCTCCCAAGCCACAGGGGACAGGACGAGGTGGAATGGCCTCAAGCTCCAACAGGGGAAGTTTAGGCTGCATATTAGGAAAAAAATTTTCACAGAAAGGGTCTTTGGGCACTGGTACAGGCTGCCCAGGGAGGTGGTTGAGTCACCTTCCCTGGAGGTGTTTAAAAGACGGGTGAGTGAGGTGCTGAGGGGCATGGTTTAGTGGTTGATAGGAATGGTTGGACTCCATGATCCAGTGGATCGTTTCCAACCTGGTGATTCTTTGATTCTTCCTCATAGATGAACTTTTCAACTCTCCTTCTTGTGCAGGCTCTTAGACTCCTTGCGCACCTCTTCAAGGTTGCATCTGGTCCTAGTTGGTTCTTCTTCCTCTTATAATTGCACTAATCCTTATTACATAGCTTAATTAGATACAGTCATGTTCTTCCTCATTCTTATTAGCCTTTTTAAAATTCCTTATGTAAGTGTAAGTATCCAGCCATAGGCTAGCTGAAAGTTATTATTCAAGCTACTCCTATATTTTAGTTCAAAAATCAAAAAACTATAAATCATATTCAAATGCATTCTGTGGTTTACAACACTGAGATACCGCACACCTACCCCACAATACAGTTCAGCTCCTGCCCCATCGCGGGGGCGCGGGGCGTGCTGGGAATTGTAGTCCGTGAGCTGCGCGGGTGCGCGCGTAGCTCACGGACTACAATTCCCAGCACGCATCGCGCCCAAAAAGGAGGGGCCGGAGACGGCTGTGGTGGCGCCGCGGGCCAATGGGAGCGGGCGTTGCTGGGAGGTGAGCGGCGGGGCGGGGGGGCCGCCTGAGGGCCCCTCGCAGTGCGGGAATTTCGGACGGGGCGGAAGGAGCGGCGGCCAGGCCTGGGAGAGGAGAAGACAGGAGGAGGAGGTATTTTCCTGCGGTGGCACCGTCCATCGTGATTTCTTTGTTTATTTATTTTTGGTTTAGCCCCGAGGCGAGAGGAAGAGCCGTGTTGAGCGCTGCTTAGTGGTTTGTCACCTTCAGGAATGTCCCAGTGTAGCTAACGAACAAAATATAACCTTGGCTGGGAGGCGTTGCTGAATTTTGCTGTAAAGATTTAAACCTACCGATCGCAAATGAAAACTCTAATTTTAGGATCCGGACAGGCCTGTTGTGCAAGAACTGGGCTAAGCTGGTTTGTTCTTGGTTGTGGTTTTTGCTCTTTTTCACCATTCGACTTCCTTGTTTAAGACGAGACTGTATGCAGGACAGACGAGTTTTCTCTGGTTTTCACTTCGTGCTTAAGGCTTTTATTCATTATTAAGGACTCCATAGGCCCTTATTATCATTTGCAAAAATGTAGAACTATTGTGAAGCTTCCCAAGTGACAGGGGACAGGACGAGAGGGAATGGCCTCAAGCTCCACCAGGGGAGGTTTAGGGTGGGCATTAGGAAAAAAATAATCACGGAATGGGTCATTGGGCACTGGAACAGGCTTCCCAGGGAGGGGGTTGTGTCACTTTTCCTGGAGGTGTTTAAGGGGTGGATGGACGAGGTGCTGAGGGGCATGGTTTAGTATTTGTTTGCACTCGATCCAGTGTGTCTTTTCCAACCTGGTGATTCTATGGTTCTATGATTCTTGTAGCTGTTCCTCTGTTAAAAGACTTACGCCTTCCTGTGTAGGAATAAGTTGTCCATTCAATTCCTGGGGATAATGCCCAAATGAGGCAGGATTCTTGGTGAATTTCAGAGATTTTTTTTATTTTTTTAATACAGAGGCCAAACTGTTAAAAAGCCTTTAAGTACTTAGCTTACACGCACGTGTACTTGCTGTTGTTTGGGTGATGAAGTGGTTTGTAGTTACAGATGATCTGATGCCTTGTAAAGTTTGTGGTGTCCTTATTGGAGTAAATATCTGAGTGATGCTCAGGATTTTCAGGAGAACCTTAAGGACTGTTGAAAAGGACATGTATTTCTGAGGAGGCTATTTAAAATTAGTTAGGAACACAGTAATTCCTTTTGTAAGTGACAGTTTCCTATATCTTAATGTGCTGCATTCTGACATTTTAAAGTATGCCACAGAGCAGTGTGTTTTAAAAAACAAAACAGTGTTCAGTTGCCCATTGTGGCACAGTTGTGGTGAAATGCTTCTCCTTAATTGTGATTCATCAAGGTATAATTGTTCATTTTCTCTAAAAAAGACATTTTTTTTGTTTCTTGGGGAAGAAACCCTAGCACTTCTTCCTCCGTAAGTTTCATTATTTATCAGATGTCCTGACCACCTGGAAATGATACTATAGCGGTACTCAAAAGTGTAACACGACAGACCAGTCACAGAATGGCAAACTTGGTGAACAAAGACTCTCTTGCATGCTTACCTCCCTTAGTATTGCAAGTCACTGATACTTAAGGTACTTTTTTTTTTGTGATCTTTCCTATGAAACTGTTCTACAGTATTCTGAAGTTTTAAAGTGCCACATTCTTTCCCTCCAACTCATAGAGCAAAAACTTATTTTTGTTTTTTTTATTCTCTTTATTTCCTTTTTTTGCAGGCAGACGTAAATGTCTTGCTATGACTGATGAACAGTATTAGCGATACATAGATTTCATGTCTTGCTAGGATTCATGATGAGTACAGGCCACCAGCATGCCTTCTCCATGTTGAGAATGAAAATAGGTTCTACTGAGATAAGCAATATTACAGTGGCAATTTTCAGAAAATAAGAGGAGGATGAGGTAGAAACCAATCTGACTTGCCACATAGAAGAAACACTTCCTTCAAAATAAATTTGATTTATATTAATTTTGGAGTTTCATTGAAAATGGATGCCAACAAAAATTGAGAAGTGGCTATTCATATTTATTCTAAGAGTTCAAGTATCACTAGAGTAGCAAGTCTTGGAGACAACATTTGTAAAGATAGCTCCACTAATGGCACTATTGATGTAAAATTGTCTGCATATCTGAAGTACAGTGTATTCAGGATGTTTTATTAGTGAGAAGTAGGAGAAATAGCCTTTGTTGTACTAAGAGGCTTTTGAAGAGAGTTTAGACAAATAGACTTATGTTGTTCATACTTGTTAGTAGCAAAATCTTTGTTTTGAGTGTTTTGTAGCCACATAAAATGCTGCTGTTTACAGTCATGCACCTTGAAAACTGTTCTTGTCGGATACCTTAGCTAAGTAGGGTCAGGTCTGTTTGATACTGAAATAGTAGTATACTACTTGACATCTATGGCAGTCTGTTTCCAAGGACTTCAGCATGGTTGCAGGCACTAATGAATTAATCTTCACAGTACCTATGGGATACAGAATATTTCCATTTACTCACAGGGAAAGGTAATTGAGGTACAGAAAATTTGAAGGTGAGTTGGTTTTTCTTTTTGTTTTTTTGTGTGTGTGAATTTTTAAAGGTGATTTTAGGGAGAAGTAGATGACTTTATCCCAGCTATGCAAGGTACAGCAGGCAGCTCTACATCAATGTTTGCTGGTTCATAAGTTTCCTGACAACCCCCTCCTGTTTACTATGGTATGAGTTAAAAAGCTCATAGAACAACAGAATTTGCACTAAAATGTCATTATTTTTCTTCATTATTATTATTATCTCCCCCCCCCCTTCTGTATTTCCATGTAGAAAATATTTGCAGTCTCTAGATATTTATGGTTTCAATCAATAGAAGATCCTTGAATGGATTTACCCAAATATATATGAAAGCATATATAGACATTGCTTAAATATTTCCATGGATAACAGCTTTTTTGTAAAAGAGTGAGTGCTTAGTATTGTGCATGCTGCCCATTCAAAGCGATCAGTGTTTGGCACCTATGGCCTACTGATAGTTTGACCAACTTGTAAGTAGGCACAATGCCATTTTAACAGATGGATATGAATATAGACAGCCAAGAAACCATGTATGTGTATCTAGTGTATTTGTTAAGGGCAGGGTTCCCAGCTGGGGACATTCAAACTTATGCCCATTTTGAATTTCTGCATTTTTAGATAAAGGGAAGTTAATGTTACTATGATTTTTTTTAACTAAGCTCCTGAAGGTGTACTACTATCGACCACGCTAAACAAGAAAAAAAAGGAAAAAAAATAAAAAGAGGGAAACGCCAACTCCTTCTTTTATACCCTTGAGGAGATATTTTAAGTAAACATAATTCCCTTTTAAGTTAGGCTACTATGAAGGGACTTGCTGTGAATGTCAAAGACTTGAAGCAGTAGTTTTATTTCAGTAGCTTGCTAGCTGTATTGAAGAGGAGGCTACAGATTTTCCTTTTACTAGACAGCGGTCAGTCTGTGCAGCATCCAGACACCTAAGTGAATCTGTCCAAGTCTCACTGAAATTATTTGTAGTAACTCAGAGGTCAAGGGATGCAGTCCTTCAAGCCCTCTTCACGTCTTAGTGTTCCTACGTATTCCTTATTTTGTATATATTTTTGTACTCTTTAGATGAGAGTGAGTGTGATCTTGTCCCACATCTGAGTAACTTAGCAACACTGCTGATTCTTGTGTTTTCTTTTTCTCCTTATCTGAGCTAGTCTGGGCGCTCCAGACTTCTGGTTAATTTCTCGTTGCAACTTCTGTCCTATTACCATGTATTCAGTAAGTTCTTTTACTGAATCAAAATCTGGCCCTGCTAAAAATTCAAAACATTTATTTGCTCTGTGTGAGGCCTATTCTGCAGAAAGATACAAGTGTTTGGTTCCAGTTAACTGTTAAGTTATTTCTGGAAATATTGCTTCTCTGAGACCTAAGGATGGGAGAAGGCAACAGTAATACCTTTACATTTATGACCTCAAAATAGGTAGTTATGTGCTAGTTTGGTCTGTTAAGTGCTGCCCTGTGACCAGTAAGCAGATTTTTATTTTTGTTGCTTGCAGTTACATAGGAGAAAAATAATTAAGTTTTTGAATGATGTATGTTTTTGCTGTTTTTTCTTTTTTTACATTTAAGAGGAGTTATTCATATTATTACTGAAGTCTTGGACTGTATGACAATTGTTCAATAAGCAAGTTCAATTACAGGAAAACTGATGACCTGTATTTCATTAGTTTACTTATTTCTAGTTTTAGACCTATGATTTATTGTGGTTGTTTGATTATGATGGATTCTGAGATTTTTCTAGCAGGACTTCTTGTTTTGAAGATTTTTGCTGTCAGATTTTTTCCTGGTGCGTGAAAAACTTGTTTGTTTTTCACTTGGAATTCATGCCAATGAAACTACTTACTGTAATTTTTTAAAGTATCTTTTTAGTAACAAATTAAAACTTAAACTATCCATACTTTCTCATGCTTCTAATAGATTTCTACATAAAATAAGTCTGGTCAGGATGTAACCTATAAATTTTTTTTTAAATTATTTTTCCTTCCCTCCTCTCCCTCCAGGGAAAATGCCTTATGTTAAGAAGACTGCTGGAAAAAGAGCCCCTGCAAAAAGGAAACTTGCAGAAATGTTTGATCTGGGGGAGGTTCTAGCAGATACATCAAAAAAAGAATGGAAATTAGGTGTCCCTATAGGGCAAGGAGGCTTTGGACGTCTATACCTTGGTAAGTGTAGTTATCTTTGATAATACTTTAAAATTGGGAATAAGATGTTCACCCTTATGCAAAGCAATGAAAAAATTACCCTAAGGTAGAAAATGCAAAGTGTCTTAAAATAATCTTTTTTTTTTTTTACTGGAATCTTAGCTTAATTTGTGGTGTTGGAAAAGAATTGCACAAGTGGGCAAATGATGATGGTTAACACTGTGGTTGTCTGAGATTCCAGTGGTAGTTAATTTTTTTAAACCAAAATCTTTATTACTTTTTAGCAGTGAAAGGAAAATTTCCTATTTATTTAAATTTGATTTTTGGTCTGGCTGAAAGAAGGTATTTTTCCCTATATAATAAATTCTGAAAATAAACTGCCTAGGCATATTCTGTGGAGGCTACTGATCAGCCAGTATTTTGTCTCGTTTTGACTTTGGTACTGCTTTTGACTTTTTCATTACTTTGACTTCTGACATAAGTTGCATACTTTTTTTTATGTAACCAATGCACAAGACAAATTGAAATCTTGGACTTTACAGTTTATAACTTTAGCACAGATCTTGTTTTCCAATGCTGTTTATTGAGTTCAAGAAACACCTTTTTTAGTAGGTAGTGTTCCATACAGAGTATATCTGTTATTTGAACAGATGAACAGGCAGGAGAAGTCTTTAGGATACCCTGGGGAACTGAAAAAATTTGACTGACCTTAGTCATATTCCAAACAATTTGGGAGAGATGACAGTTGTCTAATGGTAATAAGGTTTTCTTTTACTATGCTCTTACGGTCTTCTTCCTCTCGCTGGAAAGGTTGCACTGAATTCATACCGAGTTAAAAAAAAAAAAATTGTCCCACTTTCAAACTTAACAGACTGCAGCATAAATTGATTAAGAAGGAAAACAGGACCAGTGGATGCCTTCTTGCCAAAGAAGCCCTCTACTACTTACTCAGCCTTACTCAATGAACCACTAAATTTACTGAAACTGGAGTTCCAGTTCACTCAAATTGTGTAGTTCTTCATGTTAAGAGTTTTTGCTTTGTTCAAGCCACAACTTGGCCACCATTTGCACAAAGCTGCACCCCTGGCTGTCCCTGTACTTCGTGCTTGTCTTCTTTGAAGTCCTGCTACAGGTGTCCATAGCTTAGTAGCAACAGATAGCTGAAAGTCGCTTTTGGGTAGGTGATGGGGCAAAATAGTAGAGACAATGTGTTTTTTATCTTCATGTGCACAACTGTGTATGTTCATCACAGCCCTAGAAAAGGAGAAAAATGCTCTTGATTATGAATAAGTTACTGAATTATAAGAAAACCTCTTTTGTTTATCAGACTGCCTGTTCTTCAACAGGAGAATGCAAGACCATATCCATACAGAGTAGTCTTGCTATAGAGTAGTTCTGTTACTAAAGCCCAAGGTACTGTTATATGTTCACATTAGTATTGCTTTGTCATTTATGTTGCATGGCAATTAATTGTATGATTTTTGACAGTTTCCTACTACTAATAAATACTTCCTTTTTAACAGCTGATGTTAATTCTTCAAAGTTGGTTGGCAGTGATGCACCTTATGTTGCAAAAGTGGTAAGAGAGCATTTGAGTCTTTCTTGACAACTTGAAAATGTTTGTTCTGGAAGAGCATGTGTAATTTAAAACCACTTCTAACTGAAAGTAGCACAGTTGCTTAGTGCTGTTTAAAATAAAAGTGTGGTGTTGCAGAGGAACAGTGGTGAGAATTGGGACTCCTATGTATGAGGGTGGATAATGGAACATCAGCAGAGTTAAAAAGGTTTCATGAAATGGATCAGACTGTTTTGCTTGCTGCTTCCTGTAAGCAGCCCAAATATCACAAAATGAGTGAAATCTGGCTAGCTTTTGGAGTATTTCTGTGATTCAACGCTGAGTCTGTGTGAACTGTTGCTCACTACTGGATGTTGGTAATCTGACAGATGGCTTGGGAGAAGGAACAACAAAACTTTGATTCCTAAGGTCCCTGCAGATAAAAAGTCCTTTAAATGTTTCATCATAAAACACATACATATTCTAATTTCTATTGAATTAAAATGGCATTTACACATTTTTTTTAAACCTAATGGTTAGAGAGAAGGAAAAACACTTGATTTTTTTTTTAGCTCATTATAGCAAATCAGCAAATTTTTTTATTAGTTGAAACTTGCTTACGTTTTTAAAAGATTTAAAAGATTTTAAAAGATTTATTTCTCTTGATTTGGCTATAATGTTCTCTTCCTAAGGTAAATGTATAAAGTATTTTTCCTTAAGCTTTGTTAGATTATTTTGTATAGAAAAAAAGACCCTCTTTCCAAAATGTTGTCACTTGCTGAAAAAAGCACTGCTTATGATGCAAATGCCAGACTGCCACACTTCCAATATTATTGTACTGCTGCCTTAGGTGTTTGTAGACAGGAGTTCCACATAGACCAGGAATCCCAGCTTGTAGTTGTTGCGTGGTGCCAACCTGCTTTTGTATGTCCAACCTTTGCTGTTATGGGCAGGTGATGGCCTTTATGGGGCAACTGTGGCCTGTTGTAGAGACTGAAAGCAGACATTCAAGTTAGCAGCAGTGGTGCCTTGCCTATGAGAAGCAGTGGCTCCCAAGTTCTGGCTCCAGGCAAGTTTCAGGAAGCAGAGACACATTTAACTTATTTGGAAGAATCTAGTTTGACATACTTGGAAAATTGTATGTTATTTTGTGTTGTGTGTAATTGCTCTCCCTCTCTTTCTCTGAGTTTGAAACCTTTGAACAATTTGAACAATTATCAGTATTTAACAAAATATGTGCTTTTAAGTAATGTTCTTCAAATGAAACTATTAAAGCAAGATGGAAGTTAGCTTAGTCTTTGACATATTCTTATAGTATTGATATTTGAGTGGTACAAAATGAATCAGTTTTTATTAATAAAATAAATGCTTTTTTAACATGTGGACCTGTCAGATGTCATTGTTCAGGAGAGGATGCAAAGTTTAATAATGCTTTGCTAAACTGCTGACTGCAGAAGATCAGACTTCTTAAAATGCTACTTGAAATTTGTGAAGTTTCCACATGTACTCCATAATCTCTTTCATTATGATATCTTTTCTAATTAGACTTTAATTTCAGTTTTGCAGATTATGTGTTTAGAATGACCCTGGGCACAAAGTTGTAGAAATTTGTTTGAAGTCTTTCTGGTTTTAGTGTATTATAAGACAACTAGTATGGCAAATATTGGACATCATTACATGAGTCTTTTTAACATAGCATATGCATTTATTTATCTGTATGTGGAATTAATGGTATTATGAGGGAACAACTTCATAGTCAACATGAAGATCTATTTTGTGGTTATATCACTTATCCATCCCCATAGTTATAAAAAGATAGCAGATTGTCAGCATTTGATCTGACTGGAGAAAGACACGTCTTTTTTCCCAGCACCGAGACATTAATTTTTGTGGAATAATTAATTTAAAGATAAATGTTTTAAGAATTCTTAACTCCTGCAGCTCTTTGCTATATTTTACTAAGAAAATAACATTCCCCAAACCTGTGGAAATTGAATCAAAATAATATGTATTATTTATATTCTACTTAAGTTAGAGTATTAGTGGACTGTGCTATGCAGAAACAAGTGAATAGGTCAAGTAACGTTTGTGAGGCAAATGCAGTATAAGAATTCTGCTATTTACCCTTCTCTTCTATGTGTATGATCTCTGTATCACCAATTAGTTGTCTGTAGTTGATGATAAATTAACTGAAAGTAGCAGATACGCATGCACTGTAGTTCATGTGCATTGACCAGCTGGTCTAATAGTGGGTAATTTTCTCAGGTTCATGGCTTAAGTTTGAACGTTGGTGCCACAAAGAGGGCCCAGATAACTGTTATCTTTGCTCCATTTTTATCAGAGCAGTACTGCATCATAAACTGAGGTGGTGGCTTATTGTAATCGAGTGTTCAGACCTAGAAGGGGTGCTTCAACTGGTACCTTACTTTCAGTCTAACCAGTCTCCTAGACTGCCTTTGATACTTCAAAGCTCTGGTATAGTCAAATCATTTTTCCACTTGCAGTTTACTTATATAGGGTTACCATCGATTTGTTCCTAGAAAATGGAACCGAAATACCTTATGTTAGCTTAATACAAGGTAGATTGAAGTCAGTATAGGTATAGTTCTTTTGATTTAATTAAAGAGAAATTGAGAATTCCTCTGCACCTTTTACCATGATGAACTAATGTGTGAGGGGAACACAATGCCTTACATTCAGCAAGAATTTAACTTTTGTTAAGATTTTTACATCAAATAATTTCAGGTGTTATTTTAGGCTCAGTAATGGCTATTGCAACTAATGCAATCCAGCTGTAATCTGGATAATATGAGATAATGTTGTTTTATGTTCTCTGTTAAACTTTTGCTGCCGATCATTGGTAATATTCTATAAATTAAAGTGAATTTGTCGCTCTAATATTTTTTTATAAGGACTCTTTGATACCCTTAAATTTAAGCAATTTATAATAAAAATATCTTCTTAGAGCCAACCTTCTTTTACATAAAAACCTTATATTCTGTTGAATTTATCAGCACTGTGTAGAGCGTTGAGGTAGAATATGCTTTTATAGGGTTAATGTTAGATTTTGTGAGCTTTTAATAATTATTAGGCATTAACACAGCATTTTTTAACTGATTTTAAATTGTCTTAAAGGAACCCAGCCAGAATGGACCTCTTTTTACTGAGTTAAAGTTCTACATGCGAGCTGCTAAGCCAGATGAAAGTAAGCAGTCTATTAAAATGTTTTTAATGAACTACAAGCATTTAGGAAAATAGAGCCTACAGGAGTGACATTGAATGTTAAGGGTGTCTTTTTAGGTAATTTTCAAAATTGTTTTTAAATGATAGAAATCTGATTCAGACATACAGCAAAAATAGTGATTTATGGTAAGGTGTTCCTTGTAGTCGTGTTGATGCTATTGTCTAAAATGAAACTTGAGTTTTATCTCAGTTACTACAACAGAATGCATCATTATCTTTCCCGCATACTTTGCATACAAGTTTCCATGAAATAAGCAGCTCACGTGTATGTACAAACTGAGGTATATGAATACTCCCTTTTTATCTAAAAAAGTTGTTGTGAGTTCATGAACTTATCTCTATTTGTATTTTCAGTTCAGAAGTGGACTAAGTCCCGTAAACTGAAATATTTAGGTGTGCCAAGGTATTGGGGTTCTGGCTTGCATGAAAAAAATGGAAACAGGTGAATATATCTTTTGTTGGCATATAGTGGGATTGATTTCATCCGTAACTGCTATAATTTTTAACCTAATTTACTTTATAACATGTATTTTCCTTTCTTATCTTCATGTTTCATTTCTGCTACAAAGTTTCATATTCGTAGCAGGGTATGTTGCAAGAATGGATGAATAGATGTATTTTATCTGTACTCTGTTACTGCTATTGGTGTCTGTTATATTCTTTCTGATTTAGATTTGTCTAGATTTTGCTGTAATACAGTGATGCTATACATATGTCAAGCTTTTCATATTTGAATTAAAATATAGTTGACTTCTAATGTATTAGTTCTTGGGTAATATGACTACGTTTACAATTGTCCTTGTGGTATGGCGTACACTTAAAGAGTATTTTCGCTCACACATATGAAGGACTTTGTGGTCTCTCGAAATCTATTTTATTTTCCCTATGGACAGTTTGTTTTCTTTTTACTTAATCTGCAAGCTAGAATAATCGCTAGTCTCTTGTTAAATTTGTCTGAACTCTAGGGATAGTTTTTAGTATTGCTTGATGTCATGAAAGGTTTTTGTTATTTGGTCTTGCATGTTATGCTTGTTTATATAATGCTCCATGTTTCCTAGTGGGCTTTCTCTGTACAGCTGTGCCACAAAGACTTTTATTATTTCTCTAGCAGCTTATAGTAGATGAGGCTGCTTTGTGTGGACCATTACATAGGTCAGTTGGCATGTATGCCCTAATATGTCAGAAGTATCATTGTTTTAGTAGGTCCTCAACTTTTACACTAGGTTAGTTGTAAAAACACATTAATTTTGAGAGCAAAACTTCCCCAAATAAACTTTTCTTTCCATTCAGTGTTTAACGCATGGGATTCTTTAGCATAGCTACAATGAACTCTTTCAGTAATTGAATCAGTTTGGCTATAGCAATGAGTATCAGGATGCCGCTTACAAGTGATAGATTTTTGTTTCTAATAAAAGGTTAAAAAAAGATGGTAACAGATTTCAAGAAACTAATAGTAACCATGGTAGGTCACTTGGTAAAAAAAATGTGTTTCTCTAATTGATGCTTTGTTCTACCTACAGTGAATTACAATACAGGTATTTTCTCCTGGGCGTACTTGTTAATGTATTTCATAACTAGTCAGGAATAAACCTTTTTTTTTTTATGGACAAACTTATGACTCGCTCATATAAAAAAATTAAGAATTGCTGTACAACATTTTTTTAAAAATTAAGTGAAATATTTCCTGTAGAATTGTTTTCAGTGTATGTGCAATTTATCTTTTGAGGCATATGTTTGCAGTCTGTAGTTTGTACAATTAACACATAAAACACTTTGCTCAATACAGTTCAGTAACCTGCTGGTTTTTTTTTTGTTTGCTTGAATTTAGTTATCGATTTATGATAATGGACCGTTTTGGCAGAGATCTTCAGAAGATGTATGAAGAAAATGCAAAGCGATTTCCCCATAAAACTGTACTACAATTAGGCCTGAGGATAGTAAGTTAAAATAGTATTTTTACAATTGGACTTCCCTGTGTAAGTTCACAGTTTAATTGTGCTTTTGTACTAAGTACAGGTCCTCTGCTGGGTGGAGCTGGGTACTGCATTTATATGACTATTTTGTTTTGTTAGCTTGATATTCTGGAATATGTCCATGAGTATGAATATGTGCATGGGGACATCAAGGCCTCAAACCTTCTTCTGAGTTACAAGAACCCTAATCAGGTATTTCTGACGCGTTTTATCCTCATATTTTTAACCTTCTGTTTAACAACACATGGAAGTGCTTTGAACTTGTGAAATCTAGCAGAAGCTCATTTTTAAGGCTGTATATGGTAACATTATTTCTGCTTGACATTTATATCTAGTTAGTATTCTACAGTTCTTTTTAATGCATTTGGCTGGACAGTTATCAAATTGACTATTTGCCCTAAATGATATTCTAAAGAAATTCTCAGGATTCAGAGTAAATTTTTTTTAAATAAGTATTTGCAGGTGGAAGCGTAAAATTATATAGCACTCTGGTAAATTATGTTTGCCTGTCTGCATTGTTACCTCATTTCTTTGTTCAAGAAATCCATCAAATAAGTGTTCTGTTACTTGGAAAAATTGGTCTTTAAAGTGTTTATTGTTCCACTTGATTTATGGAAGTCTTTAATTTTCTGCATTTTTAACTGTATTTACACTTCTAGCAATGCATATCAGAGTTTCAGAATGATGCATGTCGTCTTGCACAAATGTTTTAGCTGATGAAATAAGTAAAAAAATCTCAGTCCGTTTGAAGTAGCTGCGGTGTTAGTGAGTAGTAGTAGTGTTCAAATGGGACAGATGACTTTAAAGAGGGTATGCTAGGTGTGTTTAAAACTCTGTGAACATTATATCTTTTTTTTTGGCATTTAATATCACTGGTAATAACTGACTTTTACTGCACTGGTCCTCTACATCAGCAAGAAAATACCTATGGATTGGTCTGCTGTGTGGAAGACAACAAAACCTATCTGACACATCGTTTTCAAATCATATGTAGTAATCTCAATAAAACACTGAGAAAGGATCTGTTAAGGTTGAAACCTCACTGTTTTTAATACTTTTTAAGTAGTTCTGAGAATGCTTGGGAGCTACATTTATTATTTGCATGTGTTTTGTATTTATAGTTCTTTAATATTAGAATTCTTTGTGGCAATTACTAGGTATACTTAGTGGATTATGGACTAGCCTACCGATACTGTCCTGAAGGAGTTCACAAAGTATATAAAGAAGATCCTAAGAGGTGCCATGATGGAACTATTGAATATACCAGTATTGATGCACATAAGGGTGTGGGTAAGGATGTAAAATTTACTCAGCAATAGGCATTTGTGCATCCTTTTTATAAATATAAATGACATTATTTGCTGCATTGAGTTTTGTGAACAATTAGGCTTCTGAATCTATAAAAATGTTTTTCTTCTCTAGGGACTATGCTGACATTTTTCTGTTTTTTTCCATTAAATAACTTTTACTTTGATATTAATTTGCTGTATATTTAATGTAGCTTTCTTAATTTAATTGGTGTATAAAGTCTGTTAAAATGTTTAGTGTATTGTTTTTTATTAACTGAGTAGAAATAGAATATTGCTTATGTGATCATGATAGAAAAACAGGCTCTGTTTTCAGTTCATAAGTGGTTTCTGTTACTGGTGTGAACATTGTTTCTTCATATTTGGCAAAGATGCACAATATGCTTGTTTATAGCTAAATATTTACAAGACTTATACAAAACTTCATTTATGCCTATGGTCACTGAACATTAAAAGGCAAGTAGTCAAACATGAAGAAGACAGACCTATGTCTGTTATGGTGAACATCACTTTTTTTTTTTATTCTTAAATTTTGGTTTATTAGTATGTCCTGCTAAAATATCAGTTGTCAAAAATTATTATTTACTTCAGGATGAAATGTTGTACCTGTGTTTAAAATGGAACGTGGACAAAGATGGCTTGATTTGCCCGTTTATACTTTTACTGTAATCTGTGGTCAAGTCACATATGGGCTACTTGTTTCTGGTTTGGGTTTTTTTTTGGCAAAGCTTAGGGATCTGATCAGTTACTGCCTTCTGTTTAGTTTTCAGGCCACATAAAATATTTCAGCATTGTGGAATATTTTTTTTTATTTCAGGAGCTAGGGTTTTAACATTATTAACTTTTTATAGAAAAAGGGACGTAAAAACTCTTTTGAACAGAAAGTCAATCACTTAGTACATTGCTCTATTTTTTTCTACAATCTGAGTACTTAAAAAGCTTCCCAAATTGGGATAACTGCAGCATGTCATATCCTTGAGCAGAAGAGAATGATAGGGGACTTGAAAATGAAGTTATTCTTCCAGATGTAGGAACAAAATTTTTCCTTCCTTGCTTTTGCACTAAAATAAAGAAATAAGTGACAGATGAGAGTGACACATTGTAGAGTTTTCTGTCTATAGACTGAATATATTTACAAATTCTAAGTATTGTTAAACTGTATGTGCTTCATTAGCTGTTCTTATGGTTCATTTTTTATGTGTGCATATGTGTCTAGCGCCATCAAGACGTGGTGATCTGGAGATCTTGGGTTACTGTATGATTCATTGGCTTAGTGGCCATCTGCCATGGGAGGATAATTTGAAAGATCCGAATTTTGTCAGAGACTCAAAAATCAGGTGAGAAACTACTTATTTTCTTTTACTTTTGAAGCTGAAAAGAGGAATGGAAATGTCTTAAAGTAGAAATGCTTTGTACTTTCGGTATATATTCCCTACTGTGAGCAAGCTATTGTTTTGTATACCCCTTAGTTTCCCTTCACTGTGCCTTGTATCCTGGGCCTGTGATTAAACTTTACTTGTACTTTTCTACTCTTGTCTTTTTTATATGTGAGGTGCTTAGTTATCTACCACCCTACTGGTGCTTTAGAATGCTTCCATGGCTAAGGCGAAAAGCACTGTTACCAGTATGCAGATAACCATTAGACCTGCTTTGCAGAAAGAAGGCTGAAGCATGGAGTATGAGTAGCCTTTATGACACGCTCTGAAGCTGGTGGCAGAGATGAGAGGTATAGGTGGATCTTAAATGTCTTTGAGCATCATTCCAGCTGGAGTGCTACTAATGTGGGATTTTTTAGGTTATTTTTGCCCCTCTTTCTCACTGTTGGATTCCTTTGTCTCCCTCCCTCCATTCGTGCCCTGCTCAACTCTTTCTTATTAGATATTTAATATGAAGCTGTTGTAGCACAGCAGTTTCTGTCTCATTTAACAAGTATTTGTCATCTGGCTTCCTTATCACTGCTTTTAACACTTCAGCCTTCATCAATATTAGCAAAGCTCCCTGCCCTTCCCAGTATCAGCCAGAGAAAGAGCCCTCTAGCCAGGAAGAGGTTAGAACATTTGTATGTGAAGTTTTCAAATGGACCAGTTCTTTTCCTTCAGTCTTCTGCTTGTTTGCTTTTATAATAATGAAAACCTTTTAAATAAGAACTTGCTGTATTTCAGGCAATTCTCAGGTTTTCAAATGTACTGCACTCCTAGAAATGGCTGTACTATGTCATGCCAAAGGTTTATCTAGCAGTGTTTCCTGTCTCTGATAGTGGTCCAAGTTAGGTACTTCATGAGTTTAACAGATTAGGGCAAGATTCAAACTTTGAAAGAAACAACAATTTCGAATAATTTTGTTTTTCAGATGTAGAGATAATATTTCAATTTTGATGGATGAATGCTTTCCTGGGAAAAACAAACCAGGTGAGGGGAGCTAATTTAAATTAAAATGCTTTGGTTTGTAGCATGTGGTAAGCATTCTTTAATAATTTGGTTTAATGCCATTTTTCCTTTATAAAAATATATAATAAAGCCATCAATCTTTTTGGATGCCATCAGCAAATTGTAGCCAACTGTAAACAGTGGGTAGAAGCTCTGAAATTCCTATTTGCATGGGGCACATTGAGTATGTACAAGGGAAGGCTGTGCTACTCTGTATTCATATAAAAAGAGTTCAATTCAGTTGCTGCAAAAGGTGAGGAGTTGTCAGATCTCAGTGTCTTTTTCTTCCTGAGAGATCTGTCTTAGGCGTTGGACTCTGTTGCTTCTTTAGGTCCTCCTTATTTAATGAAGTTTTACTTATTTTTTCTTTTATCAGCAGCAACAAATTAGCATGAATTAGATTGTTGATTAGGAGAAGTTTAGACTCTATTTTTAGATATGCTATTAGGTATTTGCAAATATGAAATACCTAAGTTGATTTTCCACAACTGAAATATAAGCATCAAAATATAAAGTGATGCAAGCTAGAAGTCTGAGTTGTTTCTGTGTGGTATTGGTGATTTACTGAGTAGATTTTTTTTTTCTTAAAACCTGACTGTTAGACATACATTTTCTTGGGATCTTCAATATTTAGTTATTTGTGGCTGCTACTAGTGATCAGAAGAGTTTTCACTGCCAAGTGTGACTTGGGTAATTTTTCAGTGGTCAAATGCTTCATGTATTTTTTGTTTTAATATATGTTTCAATCTTGAACTTCTGAAATAACATTGAATTTCCTTTTCAATGTTTTTAAATATAGACATAAGGAATACTGCGTAAACAAGTGTTCATTGGTGAAGGTTACCCTATTAAGTTTTTTATGACTGGCTGTTTTCTTCATTGCAAGAAACGTATAAACAGTTATGCTGTCATCACTGGATAATGAGCCTTGGTATCATTTTTTTCTAAAACTAGTTGGAGTGAAGTCATAATTATGAATTTGTAAATAACCATTTAAAATGGCATAAGTAGTGCATGCATAATTTTTCATTCTTTTGTGGTAAAAGTGATTAAAATGTTTTCAAATAGAAATTAATTGGAGATACCATTTGTTTAGATGAAATAGCCAAGTATATGGAAAAGGTGAAGCTACTGAGCTATGAAGAAAAACCTATTTATCAGCATTTCCGAGAAATACTTCTGCAAGGACTTAAGGCCATTGGGCAAAAAGATGACGGAGTACTTGACTTTGGCTTGGCAGAGAATGAAGACTTGCAAAGAAATCCCATGCAAAAGGTTTTTATTATAAAAATTTGTTGGCTTTTACTGCAGTTTTTTTAAAGCTAATTAAGAGTTAAAGGGTATTGGAAGTAGGTGTCAACTGTATCCAGTAGGAAATAAGCAAATAGTGAAATGTTTGTCCTACACTTATGCATTATCTGTCTAATTTAACTTCATTAATTGTTATTAAAATTTAATACAGAATTATGTTTATAGGTGTACTTTCATAATAGATAATATCTTGGCTAACAGAATGTGTATATATAGTTGTAATGACATTTCAACAGATGAACATTGAGTTAGTTTGGTATTTTTTTTTCCTTAAATTTGTGAAACTCCAGATGGGTCAAAAAACCACGTCAAGTAAAATAAGTCTAGGTTTTGTTTCAGATTAGTTTCTTTTCCATGACTTTTTCAAAACTTTGTTTTAAGTATACAACTTTATGCCTAGTAGTTGATTCTGGAATTCACATATTGAATCCACTGTGATTTAATATGTTATTTATAAGCCTTGACTATAGTGGCAGATATTTTATTCTTTGTATTTTAGAAACCTTAAGCTATAGATTTGGACTCTCATTTGAATACAACATACAAACTTTTTTAGCCTGAGGTATATTGTAAGTTAAAATGGTTTATAATAACAATAAAAATGAGCAAATAACCATAGCATCATTGAACTGCTTAGATTGGAGCAGTCCTTTAAGGTCATGGAGTCCAACCACATGGAACAACAAATATTAACCCATACTTCAAACTGCATTTATTACTTGTTTATTTGCATTTCTAAATGATAGGTGAGTAGTTTATTTGTTCTTTTAGCCAGGAAACTGGGAATTACCATACAGGAAAGTAGTACATTAATTCTGCCTGCTTACTGACATGATCAGCAATGTGTTAGATGGGCAAAAAACACAAATGTTACAGGATTTAAGTCTTCTGAGGATGTATGTGCAGCTCTCCTTGCCTCTTTTTGCCCAGTAAATAGTACTTTGGCTAAAATTATGCAGTTATGGTCTTTACACTTATATTTTCCAGAATGTAAAGATCTGTCAAAAAAAGAGTTCATTAGTGTAAATTCTTCTGATTCCCCTGTGAATTGACATGGCTCGAGACGTGTTTTGAAGTTGGGAGGGGAAAGTAAATTTATTTTTAGTGGTTGTCTGCTTTCTTTGCTGAAAAGTTGGCCTGCTGCTGAGCCAGCATCTGTGACCTTTAATGTCCTTGTCCAGTAGAGATGGCTGGTGCACATTTCCATGGAATAAAACTTCAAACATCTTATTTCTCTAGCCAATATCAGTAAAAACCATTCCCTAAGGGTGGAATAGTACTTTTCCATAGGTTCTTGCCTAGTAGCAGGGATTTGCAGTTAGTTGGCTTTTTTCTACTCTGAGGAACCATGTGCATGGTCAGAATATGTTCAAGCACTCTTTATAAAACAATGAGTGTTACTGGCCCACTTGGCTAAATGTTTTCAGCTGCCCACTTCCTGTTGCAGTGGACTTTATGCTTAGCTGCTTCATGCCAGCTCCTGCTAAAAAGTACAGACAGAATAAGATTGATTGCTTGAAATCATGTTCGCATAGCCTGCTTGCTTTTGACTAAATACCAAGATGAAGGTAAGGAATGAATGGAAGAGGAGTATTCAGCATGTTGTTCAGAATAAGTGTTTGGGAACTCACACTACTAGGTTTTTTTCCCAGGTATCAGAAGTTGAGAGGCTAGGAAGACCATAGATGTTAGTTGAGAATAGCTGGACACTTAGAGGAAGAAAGTAAGAACATAGAATGCCAACTAAAATTGTATGTGTTTTCAACTGTGACAGGCAGCTCAACTTGATGACTCAGTGTTTTAAAGATAAGCTGTATTTACAAACTCTATTAGAAACCGCTTTCCATAAAGATAATGTACCATTGATCAGTAGCATCCTGCCTCTGAAATCCAGTGTCTTTCAGCACATGCTGAATTTCTTTTGACATGCTTAATGTATAACTTGGAAAAGAAAGATGCAGTCTGGCATCCACCCTTGAATCACAGAATCCCTAGGTTGGAAAAGACCTCCGGGATCATCAAGTCCAAATGAAGACGGTGACCTCTAACATAGAGTATTTTTATATGTACTGATCTTTTCATCACAACAGGTCTTAAGACACCTACTCTTCAATTCCTTTGGGGCAGTCTAACATAGTACTTTCTCAAAGCAGTGTTATTTGGCATTCTGATGCTATGCTCTTTCATGGCTAAGAGACAGTATATTTACCTTCTGGGTATATAAATTCTTAGGATTTTGGATTCTCCTGTCCTTTCAACTCATGTAAGTAGTTGGGCCATAGCGTGCACTGTATGTTGCATATAAACATGGTTGTTCTAGAATTTCAGTTTTTCTCCTTTATTTGTATCTAGCTAAAACTCACAGATGCGTGCTATATTAAAAGTTAACATTTTATTTTCTGTATCATGACTCAAGTTTCCCCAGAGGTGTAAGTGAATGAAACACAATTTCTGCTGGAGGTTTTTTTGGGGTGTGTGTGTATATTTTTTTTCTGTATGCATGTTTGTTTGTGTGTGGTATTTTATAATAGTTTTAGCAAAACAGAAAACTAACTGTATTTTGTGTTGAAGGAAGTATCTGGAGCTCTTGACTAAATTATTTATTGTAAGGACCACATCTTCCTTTTGTTTAGAGCTGAAGGGTTGCTAGGAAATATTGGGAGTAAACTAAACTGGAAAAATACGTGTCTTACTGATTCGTAGTTCCTTCTAATGTTCAACTTCAGATGCGCAGGTGTCGCTTTTGTCAGATGAATGCTGCCTTATTTCTACTGCTATGTATTTCACCTGCATCAAGATTAAGAATCTTCCTTTTATTAAATAAGCTTGGAAACAAGATAAATGTATTTTGCTTTTGTGTAGCATGTATTGGATATCTGTTTTTCTGATAAGCATTTAAAATGTTTACTAGTACAATTGGGAGGAATGCATTCTTTTTCATATAAAAGCAGTACAGCACTGAAATAGTCCTCCTTAATTTTGGTCAGAATGAACAAAAGTGTCTGTGTTTATTCCTGCCTAATGCATCACAAATCTGCTGACATGCTAACCTTGGAGTCTTGGCTGGCAGTAATCAGGCCTGTGCACCGGCAGGAAAGATGTACCTAATGCACTCCATCAGTGCATTTTGCATATGGAAGTTCTCACAGGGGAGCTGCCCTGTGCCAGCTGAGGGTTACCTGCCCACTGCAGTTATTGTATGTAATTATCGAACCAATCTGTTCAGCCCAGCAGGGTTGATGGTAATCATGAAGCAACACTTTGGAAAGGAAAGATGTAATGCACTCTCCCCTTCTCATGATCTGTGTGAAGTTGTAACCACTTCTAAAGCTGTGTTAGTAAAGCTCTAGTCTGACACAAATGAAAAAGAATAAAGAAGGAAAAGGTGAACTCTTCCAGTGTTATGTTCCAAACTTATCACCTGTGTCTAGTACGGATACAGATCGACTCATCATTTGCAAAAATCACATGGCGCTGAAAAAAGTCCTTCCATGGCCACCTTAAGAATACTTTGCAGTAGTAAGATCAGTATTAATACACAGATGATAACAGTTCTGTCCATTTAGGGGTTTTAAGATAATATACCTTGAATAGAGTTCAGATTTCCCAAGTACCACTCTTTGGAACAGAACCTGTAGTTGCTATTAAAAAAAATTGTATACTGTTAGTTGGTGTTAGCTACTTTTAAGCTGTGCAAAGAAAGCCTTAAGAAGCAGGGATCCAGATAAACTTGAATTTAATGAGATGTAATTGCTTTTAAAAAAGCAATTGACATCAACTTTGGGTAAAATGTTTTCTTGTGTTCTTTAAGATTTTTCACATTGCTCCTTTTGTGACAGTTATTCAATATAAATTAAAAGAATAGGGTTTTATCATAAAACTTGTGTTTTCATACATTAAAATTTCAACTCCTAGTGTAATCTGCAGATAGGGGAATTGAACTTTTAAATTTTCAATTGCCTAGTATTAGTATTTTTGCATGAATATATGGGTAAATTTTTCTCAGCTGGAGATGTTTTATAGTATATGAAGAAATAATGCTTAGAATTGGTGAATATGTTGTGGGGCTAAGATATTTTCTCCTTTGTGTGGTCTTTAATGCTCTTTAGTTCAGTTGCCCTTTTTCCTTTCTTTCCCCAGAGAAAGAGAAAGGCAGCAGCTGCAACCAATGTGAGCACTGGAGCAGAAAGGGAAGATTCAGGAAGCCCAGAAAAAAAGAAGGCTACTTCTAGTAAGTCAAAAGATCTTTCTCGCAGTCACGTGTACTGGCGTGGTAGGTTAACACTGGCTAAGGGCCAGACTTCATCAGTGGGACAGAAGGAAAATATAGGACAAGAAAAATCATGAGTCGGTACAAAGACGGGGAAATTGCTTACTGCCTCAACTTGTGGAAAATTAATTTCATTTATTGCCAATTAAAATAAATTTTTGTAGTAACAAAGGCAGACAGAAAAACAATGTCTTTCCTTCTTCTTTTCTCACACTGAACTTGACTTCCTCACTCTAGACTCCTCTGCCCCTCTCCCTCAGTGGTGCAGGGGGGATGGAGTGGAAGTATGTCATTCTCTATACATAGCATTTTCTCTTTGCTGCTCCTTCCACCTCACATTTCTTTTCCTTACACCAGCGTGGGCTCTCTCTCTTGAACTGCAGTCCTTCAGAGAAAATAAATGTGCTCCAGTTCCTTCAGGAAATATCCATCTGGCCCAGTGTGGGGTTTCCCATGAGTTGCAGGGCATATTTGCTCCAGCGCTGTAGAGCACCACCACCACCTCCTCCTCTGATCTTGATTTTCCCTCTAATGTTTTTTGCTCTTCTTCCTGTAACATTACCTCCCACCTGTCCAGTGTTTTTCATCCTCTCTTAAACATTTTCACAGCAGTGCCACCAACAAGTGGGGCTCGAATTTTGCCTACAGTGTATTAGTTTTGGGGCCAGCTGGAATGGGCTGTGTTGGGTACAGAACAGCACTTGGCCTCCTCCCACAGAGGCCACCCCTGTAGCCAGCCCCAGCTTACCAAAACCCTGCCACATGGCCACAGTATCAAACAGGCCACAGTACCAAATAAAACCATTTACCTTTACCAGTTCAAGTGCTTTTTATCTTTCATTATTTCTTTTTATATTAACTCTAATAAAAACTGTAATATTTAAACTTTCTGTGTAAGAAAGATATTCTCCTCAGTTATGTGCTGCCTAAAGCTGATAATAATGCTAGGTGATAAAAATCGATGGTTGTACCCCGTTCTTTTGCCATCATTCATTCTCTTTTCCATTCTCATTTTTGTTCTTAAGTCTTGTCCAATTCACTGTCAGAATATGCTGACTCCTCAGGACCTCTTCATCACACAGAGCCAGGGGCTAGAAGCAGCAGCTTCGAAAAGTGAGTGTATTTAAAGTTGAGGAAAGGATCAGCTATAAGTACAGAAAATGCTGAAGCTGCATTTCAGATAATTTGGCATGGTTTCAGTGATGTCTAGAAAACGTCATGGACAGGTAAAGTAGGATTATTGTAAGTCCAAGTTCAGAAATCTTCAGTAGATCTGTGTAGGGTAAGCTTATGGTGAGTGTCCAGTCAAAATGTTTCTGGATCTAACCTTCCAGCTCATCCATGTAGATGTGAACTGAATTCAAGTAATTGGAAAAGTATTTTTCCTAAAGAAATTTTGATTAAGACTTTTTAAGTAAAAGTTCACATATTGTCAAGTGGTCCAGTTGTCTAAAGGAAAACAGTACCAATGAAATCTACTCCAAAACAAATCCTCCTATTTAAAAAATTTTGGAGTGCGGCATGATAGGAAAATGTAGCATTTCAAAGACAGTGATGTTATGGTTAAGTTATAGATTTACCTAGGTATATTTACTCACAGTATAGTACAAAATAAAGTAGTTAAGCTAATGTTTTTCCAGGAGGTGACACTGCTTTGCTCATTTTCAGCTGTTCGCATTATGGAATTCTGATCATTAAAATCAGTGATTATTTCTCTTATTTGAATGTGTTTTGAATTGTTGACTTCAATTTATTATGAATTTTCTAGTCTGTCAGTGGCTGAAAAATTGTTGATTAGACTTTCTTTCAAGGAAATACCATTACTTGACATGACACACTTATTCATAGCTTTAGCATTTTAGATTTTATTTAAGATCTTATAACAAAATACTTAATACAGCTGACCATTGTCTGCTTGTGATTTGATACACATGAGCAGAATATGCTTTAATTTCATTTTATTTTGCATATTAAACTTCTTTTTCCCTGGGATTGTAGATTGAAATTCTCATAGGCAGAGATGTAAGAGAACTTGAGGAATTGCAATCGGCGTGTTAGCATCAGCTTTTTGTAAATCCTAAGTTTTTTTCAGGCTAAGTAAAGTTATTTGGGAGGCTATAGATATTTTCAGCATCCAGTGGTTAAAATGAATGATGGACATAAGCTTAAATTCAAACCTCCTACCAATTCAATAGAGTTACAGGTGAAATGGTTCTAATTTCACCTTTTTGTACCACCCAATTTAATGAATACCAAGTAGGGGGAATATATCAAATGATTTCAGGTGAAAAGTGGTACATGTACTTACTCATTTTGTTATCTCCAAATTTGGAAGTAAAAACTGTGCCACTCATTACATGATTCATAAATCTGTGTTGAAGGAAAGGGCAACTGTTTCATAATCTTATGATTTTGATACTTTTGATAAGTATTTTTATAATAATCAGCTATTTTCAACTTAAGACTGTTTCCAAATCTGACTAGTTTTATGTTATCAAGGACTTGTTTCTCTGTTATGTGATTAATCCTGTGACAGAAAAAAAATATCCTAAACTTTACTGTCTGGTAAATGAACAATTTTGTGATATCTTTTAATTATAGAAATTTAAGTTTAGTCATATGGGAACATTTTAAAAGTTCTTGAAATGGTATTTTGTCAGTTTTTAAAAGGGGGTAAACGTAGCTGGACGGGGGTTGGTCTTCAGATGTTCCAACAGCATCTCAAAAGCGTTTGGAATTAAAACAGTGCAAGAATAGGTGATCTTGAGTGCTGTCATGAAGCAAATGCAATAGAACCGGATGATCAGGCCCAGTCAACACGGGTTTACAAAAGGCAGGTCTTGCTAAACTAAACTGATCGCCTTCTATGACAAAGTGACTCAGCTGCTGGATGAGAGAAAGGCTGTGGATGTATCTTCCTGGACTTCAGCAAAGCCTTTGACACAGTTTCTCACAGCATTCTGCTACAGAAACTGTCAGCCTCTGGCCTGGACAGGTGCACACTCTCCTGGGTGGAAAAGTGGTTGGATGACCGGGCCCAGAGAGTGGTGGTAAATGGTGTTAAATCCAGCTGGAGGCCAGTTACAAGTGGGGTTCCCCAGGGCTCAATGCTGGGTCCAGCCCTGTTCAGTGTCTTC
>WAAB01022185.1:807-12245 GCA_013389865.1 Piaya cayana | reverse complement strand
CTATGATTCTATGATATCTGTATTGAAAGATATTTTTACTCCAATAACACTTCACTCTCTGGTAAAACATGATTGTTGTTTTGTTGATGTTTAGTTCTTCAGTACATCTGAACTCTTGTACTGTAAACATCTGGAAGCACTCAACATTATAAAAGAGTATTAATGAGCTCAATTAAATTTCAAACCATGTATGATTTTCACTGAGACTCCATATATGCTGTATTTCCACACAACCTTCCTTAATTAAACTGTTTTGAGCTCTGATACCTTCTCATACAGGTAAATTATTATCAATGCATATTTTGCTATCTTGTCACAGAAATTACATGCAAAGAGTAAATCCAGTGTTTGCATAGGTAAAAAAACCTGACATTTTGAGCAGCCTCTTATAGAAAGAGCTGGAATAATATAACAAATTACTAGAAATCACTACATTTAATTTTCTTCTGCAATGCAGCTGTTTTCTAGATTTATAATGATGGACCTGATTTTTCACCCTGCTTTGGAAGATCCTGTAATTTAAATGATGCCAGAAGAAAGTTTGGCAGAATGTGTTTTTCTGCGTAACCAGGTCTTCTTCATCGAGTCACTTTTGTCTGCCAGCATTACATACAAATTAGAAGTTATGTCCAGATTATGAAAATCAGCAGTAGAGCCTCACTCTGTATCATACCTTGCACTGCATGAAAGTATCAGGGAGAGTTTATGAGAAAAAGGAGAAGAGTTAAATGGTCATTTTGCAGTCAAAATTTATTATCATCGTAGTTTAATTTATCAAATAAATTTAAAAGATTCTATCTCCAGATAATGGAGACAGAAAAAGATAATGTGCTTGGGCATTTGTAACATTTCCTATTCTGCATTTGACTTTTCCACCATCTAGTGTTTCCTCTGAGGATCTGTTATCGATGCTGTGGGAAGAAGAGGCATTACCTAAGTTCAATATATTGAACATTCTTCAAAGCTGATGTGAAAAATACATACCAGATAATAACCTTAACATTTTTCTCTGAGGATGATATGGTGCCTGACTATACTGACAGTGATTAAACATTTTGAAAGACTGGTCTGAGACATGTTGGGAAAATCCAGATATTGAGAACATACACCTGTCTGCCAGATGCGTGGTATAGCAAGAAGGGTGAGGAATGAAGACTACCATGAAAATTAAGCTTCAGGTTTTATTTTCAGACTTGAAAATGTGAATTACAGTGGGTGATTTGATTCTCCATAAACCCAACTCCTCTTCATCAAGTTTCTCTTACTTTTGCTTCTTTGTTTATGCACATGTGAATACATACACATGCAAATAAACTTATAGTACTCTGGTAGGTACAACGTCCCTAACAAAATGAGACATATATGTGAACGTTAGAGGAACTGCAACCAGTTTGAAGATTTGGTGCTGTAAAGAAAACTTTACTATTGCAGCTCCCATGCAGAAGTTGGAATAGAAATTCCAGACTTTTATTCATGGAATAAGGTCTCATAAGTGGAAAAGGCCTTGTAACAAAATTCATCCACAATACACTACAAGATGTCCACATTAAGAATTGTCCTACAAAAACTCCATAGACTCCATCTGGCCTGGCCTCCTCACTTTGAGCTGCTGCACCGGCAAGTAATTTTCTAAATAGAAAATTCAAGAGAATTTGTGCTGCAGATTTTGAAGCCTTATCTGTATTACAATTTTTTGTGAGGATTCGTCTATCTGTGACAGAGAGGAAGTATGTGAATGCCTGTGAATTACAAATATGTAATGGTTTCTCACAAAGAGCCTGTGTGGTTTGCCAAACATGCTAAGCTCCTTTTCACAAGTAGATCTGGTGGTCCCCCCTGAAAAACTTGAAGTGTTGCAGAAAACATATTCTCTGGTTGTCTAGGTGGACACAAATATTACAGCAACAGCTCCAACCAGCTGTTTCTTAGTCTTTTTACCCTGATGCTGCTTGAACGCTTGCATATGGACAGACCATGTGAGTCCTCTCACGGGTCAGACCTAGTAACTGGTATGAGTTGCTCTAGGTAAGTATTTATTTCTGTGACAGTGTATGAAATACTATTTCTAGAGAGGACTGTAATATCAGGATGATCACATACAAAATTTCATATTTCTCGAATGCCTAATGCACTGCAGGGTAAACAGTGCCCAAAAGCTTTGCCTGAGGAGAAGTGAAGGAGGGTTGACTGTTTCTTCTGACCTGCAGTCTGAGCGAAGTAAAAAAAAACAAACAGGAAAAACACACTGACATATGCTTCAATCCCCTCAAATACTTACTTCATCCTAAACCAGATGAGTGAAGAAGGCAAGTGGAATGACAATTTAACAGGTCTTCTCTTCATTAATTAAAAAGAGCTGATAACTACATGGATATAGTGAAACACTACGGACGTGACTACACTAGAGATGTCTAACTTTCAAGGGAGATGAATAGCATCCCATATTTTGTAAATGAGTCTTACTCCTAATGCAATCTAGTCAAGAAACTGCTGTAAAACCTGCCAGGTAAAGGATCAGCCTTTCGTTCAGCAGGACAACAGCCAGTTCAGAAAAAGAATCTGACAGGAGGAAAATAAGACAGGGAAGCAAAATAAGACAATATCCTGAGCTGCTGGTTGTCTCCTACAGAAAGAAGTAAGGAAGGAAAGAGGGAAAGAGACTTTTTGTAGCTGCTCTTTCTAGATTTCCAAGAGAATGCAAGCAATTCAGATTCTGAGTCAGAGCCATGGGCTGCTGTCCTGCAGAAGGGATGGGACTTGGAGCAGAATGGCTTGAGTCACTCCTTGAAATTGGCCCAAGTGCGAACTCCCCAGGTCTGATGAAAGCAAATGCATTCCACGTGGTACATGGGACATAAGAGCACATTTTTTTTATCCGTAAGAGGCTCTTATGGATTTGTGTATTTAACAGTCTTTGCTAGCTTCAGACTTGATACAGTCTGAGTCCTGTATCCTCCTCCTGGAAAAAAAAAAAAGAGGATTTAAATAAATTCCAGCCACATCCACATGCCAACCTGCTGTACAGTCTTAAAGTTTAGGCTACAAAAGTGTGTAGAAGACACTAAGTGTTTCAGCCCTCCAAGATTCCCTTAAGCCTAGGAGTACTAAGTACTTTCCTCTCTTTGCAATCTAGATGCAGCACAGAGGTTGTAAGTGCAGCGACGTAGCTTGAAAATTTGAATTTTGCCTCAATTGGGACAACAGGGCTACCATAGCGAACAGTGATTTCACATTTCTCTGGAGTAGGAACATATTTACATTAGCCTTGGAGAATCTATCCAAAAGCAAAGATAACACTGCTCAAATAAAATTAAAAGAAAAGAATCCAGTAAGATGATTCCACAGTCTTTATTGCAGCAAAGACTGAATAAGAAAGTGCTCTATGTCTGTCCTACAAAGCAATTTGATATAATTGTATCATTCAAGGTCCCTAGATAATGCAATTAGTGTTCTGAAAGTATTGCAGCTTTCTCCATTTCCTCTGACATAGACAAAGGGTTTTGATTAAGTAAAGGACAGAATAAATACATTTTATGCAAAAAAAATCCATAAAAAATTACCCATCTTGTTTCTCATATAGTGCTTATAATGCCATTGGTATATATAAAAGTTGTCCTGAAAGTTGCAAGGAAACCAGTCATATTGAAATGATTAGAGCAAGCCAGGGAAAGAATTATCTGAGAAATCCTTAGTATTTTATGGATGAGCTGGCATATGTAGTATTTACCATATCATAACTCATATAAGTCTTACTTACTATCTTAATGAGTGACAATAGCATATCTGGAAAACATCTGCCATGGAAAAGGACACACCAACTACTCTCTCTGCTTGAAAAATGTAGATATAATATTACTCGATGTCAGCCATGCATATCATATGTGGTATGGAATGCCTTCAGTGGTAAAAGAATAAGGAGTACACGCTTCATTTCTAAATGCCCGAGACTAGTCTCTGATGTCTTTTCTCAGGATGAGTACTCCTTATTCCCTGAGTAGTCTCATGGAAAACTGGGTGCTCATTTTCTACTCAGCAGGATTTAGGTTACTTTATAAATTGAATCCCAGCAGGGCTAAAATAATTTTCTAGCAAGTCACTAAGAAAGTATTTTGCAATGAACTATAATTGTTCATGTCCTTATGAAGAGACTGGTGTCAGGGGGCAGGGTGGGAGAGGCTTAAAGAAGGTGTTTCTTTTGCAAATTTAAAAGACATCACTTAGATTACCGTGGCCACTTATATAGCTGTTCTTTTGTCCTTTTCAACTCTCATGCATGTTTTGGCTGACATGATTACAGTATATTCCTAATCCCTAGAACAGCATTTTTCCCATCAGAACCAGCAGCAGCTGCAGCTCAAGCATGTTTATCAACACACCCACCTGTGTTTTTGTCATGGACTGCCAGTGATGCCATAACTCCTCCCGTTCTTTCCACTATGTAGGTGTTTGTAGTGTCTTTCCAAAGACATGGATTTTGAGAACTGAAATATTTCCCATTAGATAAGGTGTTTTACTAAATTGAATTTTGTTTTAATGGAAAAATTCCAGAATGATCAGACCCATGATAATCATAAGAGGTAATAAATACATCCTGCCAGTTTTAAAGAATGCAATGTTCAGCCTTCCGCTCTTGAAAAAACAACTATTTTCTACTGAAAGAATCAGCAGAACGTTTTGTGCTGCTGTTGTAGATACTGCCCTCCATTTTTAATGTAAATTGCTAAAAGAGTGAACACAACAGCATGTTATGGTTTATTTTCTGGCTCAGGATGCAGATATAGTAATGGGAAAAAGTTACTGTAGTGGGCATCTCATATGTTTGCAATAATTCTCTTTCTTCAGTAGTTATGCTTTGTCATTAGAGAGTGTGAACATTTTCATTCTTATTAACAGAGTGATCTTTAGCCAAGGAATTATCTAATGGAACAGCTGTTACTCTTTGAACTGAACTGTGAGCTTTAATTTAGTTCACAACCCAGACAACTTGGTTTTGGCTTAGCTTTCCTTAACTTTCTTCTTCATTTTTTTTCTTTCTATTTTATTTTCCTTTCTATTTTTTAATAAACATAACAGAAATCTAAAATATTTTTCACCAATCCCTCTGTTCACCAGGTATTCTTAGTATCAACTAAACTAAGGAACAGAACGCAGAGATAAAGATCTGTGCAGCAGATGTGATGCTAGTGTTCATTTAAACTGGAGTCCCAGTTTATTTTCTTCACCAAACATGGAGTTTTCATGATCATCCCACATGCATTTAAATGATATTTTTCATCTCCTTACAAAGGTCTGTTCTTACATGGAATACAGTGTGGTCTAAACTAGAAATGTGAGAAGACTTATATTTATTATCTTGTTAGTTCCAGAATAGGAATCCACCAGCACTTACAGAAGGCTAAGCGGAGTTTAACGGTAGTTTATAGGCTCTGTCTCTTAGCGGAATCATGTACTGTTTACAACTGTTTCCAAGACATGCAGGTGCATTGTGAGAAAATGAACCACTACTGAAGTCATATTATAGACACTTAGTTACAAGTGTTTCAGACACATAGCAAGAAATTAACAATGCTACATTTGTTTTCTTTTTAATATTTCTCATATTTCTTATTCTCATTCTAAAGGAATGCATTCTAATCCAAGGACACATTCTCATACATTCATTAATCCTGCTGCTCTAAAATGTTTCACATGAAAACTCAAAATCAGATGGCTTTATGCGTTCCAACTGGGCTTTTGTAAAACAGGGTCATCCTTGAACTTGTCATCTGCTGAGGTATTAAATTCCAGATTTCACTCAATTACATGATCTTAAGCATGTGGCAAGTTGCCATTTCTTTCTCAACTTTGAACAAATGTTATTGCATCTAACTGTTTAATTTCAGGAATCCCTCAATTATAAGTGACCCTTAACAGGAAGCTGAACATCTTCTAAAAATTTATCTATGAAGAGAACGTAAATGTTACTTATTGTCTACATTCTGTTAAGACTAAGAGACTCTTTTGTCATCCTGAGTTTTACAAACATGATTTCAGGAATTAATGTTTACTTCAGAGCTGTAAAAGAAGTTTGTATTCCCTCCCATTTCAAAGACAGTGTGATAAAACACGACACACTGTCTTTACAGAAATATTCATTGACCATAAAGTTGATCTATTTTTTTAAAGTTACATTTCACTGCAGCAAAAAAAAAGTATTTAAAATGGGGTAAAACTTGAGGTAAGCAAAAATTGCAAATCAAAGAAATGTAAATAAAAGTTAATGTAAAATAAAATGAAGCCTGTTATGGTAAACAGTTGTTTCAACTAAACCTTAACTCTGTCCTAAACCAACTGCATACTATAAATTCCCCCTTACATAACATATTTTTGGGGTTTTTTTTCTGAATCGTCTGATATATTCCGTATATCTTTGCCTCTATCACAGAACTCAAAACCTAAGTTCACTGGCTTTTTTGACTGAGTTCACTGAAGGTATCTTATTGCAACATAACAGTTTGACAGAATCTGCACTAATTTTGCTATAGTTATTAAACATATAAAAATAACATAATTGCAGACTTCAGGTGTCTGATGGTATAGGGGATACCACTAGCCACACAAAGGTAGGTTGCTTAATATAGTAGTTTTGCATTTTACTCAGGAGATTTTATATGAGCTAATCTGCGTTTTAGCTTGAATTTACAGGTAAAGGGCATAATTTAGAATACAGCACTGATTGTTTTTAAACACATCTGCTTTCCAGTGCTTAGCATTTGCATGGCTGCATTTGCTCTCATTTGGACTTCCTGTTGAAAGAAAATACTTTGGATAAATGCATAATGTTGGATAAATCCATGTAGTGCCATGACTGAGCTCATCCTTTGCACAAGAAGGGAGACAGTGAAGTTCAAAGAGTGATGAGTGACTTGCAAAGGCAGAGTCAGGAACATCCTAGCTGGATGTGGAGGGAAGGCAGCGGGGCCTGATAAGCAGTTGCAAGAGAAATCAGGATGAGATAAGGGAGCAGGGCTGGGACTTGAATAGCTGGGTGCTGGGGGAGGGTAGCTCGTGAGAAGGACAAATCTCTTCCAAAAACGGGAGACCAAGAAAAGTGAACAGCTGCTGCAGCTGCAGGGAGCCCGGGAAACAGTAGCTGGGAAAAGACTGAATTGAAATGGGACCTTCAGGAGCTAAGCCAGGAACAGCTGAGAGATGGCAGGAAGGGAGGACTTCTGGGGAACATTGTGCTGTAGGTAGAGGGCAGCTCAGGCAGCCAGGCACCTTTGAAACTTCACCAAGAGGTAGCAGAAAATACCTTTTGAGTAAGCAAGTCATGGGAAAAACTAATCAGGCTTTTGAGTTATGGGCTTTTGAAGGGGAGAACGGGCTCCTGAACTGACTTGCAATTACCACTAGTGCACATTCTGGGGTTGTCAGAGTACTGCAGGAAGGTCAGGTGTGAACTGTAACCACAGCACAACTCCGTCCAACCTCAGCAAACTTCTTTTCCTATATGACCACATATCTCCCTGCCATAGTTTTCCAAACAGCTTTCTCACCTGGTTTATGTTGCTGTCAGGCACTCTAAATACAGAGTTATACTCACAATAGTTTGGAATACTGTAGCCTGTTTGGTAAGTGGACATGTAGTGACTGTGTTAGATTCTGGCTGTTATTGATAGCTTTGATTTCTCCAAAGCATCTAGGTGGAACTTGGATTTTAATTCAGAAACCTGCAAGTCATTTCACTTCAAAATGAAGTGCCTCTCTCCTGATGATGCGGTCTCTTGAAACTAAAGGTCTTTAAGAGGGAGCTGCTGATGGAGGCATCTCTGTGAGGCATCTTCCACTTTGATGTTTCACCTCTGCTAGTCTATGGATGTACTACAATTCCCATTGTTGCCACTTACAAAAAGTTGACAAGGACAGAATGGAATAAAGATTTGAGTTTTTCCCCTGAAAGGCATCCAATGTGAATGACTAATATAAGTTTTCATCTAACAAATAAATAAATAAATAAGAAATAGAAGCCCTCATACTTCAATGAATCAAGAGGTTTGTCTAGAAGAAGGAAAATTTATGGAGTTAACATAAATAACTGGCATAGTAGAAAATTTTACAGTAGCTATAACATACATACTTTACAGACTGAACTGTACCTGGTTGTGAACAGGATCATGTTTTCCTATCACCTAAACTGGCACAGCAGAGGGAAAGAAGCAGGTTGCGGAACATGAATGCTGGGCTTGCTTGGAATGGAAATGAGAGTGAAGAAAACAGGAAATTTTGTAGACTTAGATTTCATATGATAATGGCAGCAGAACCATGATCAAGAAGCTGCAAAGAACTCTAATAGTGCTCTGTGTTTTTCTTAGTGTCTCTATTTCTGCAGAGATATTTAGAAATTTCCTGATTAAACAGATACATAGCAAAATTCAGGCAGAAGCATGAAATCTTTGTTTTAAAAGTCTTTTAAACTAGAGCAGTAATCTAGGAACAAAGATTTTGTAAGTGGATGGTTTTGAAAAAATGCCACCCTTATATCAGCCATGTAGTTTTTTAATAGGCTAAAAGTTAGTAAAGTTGTATAACCTAGTAAAGGGGGAGTTTTTAAATCCTAGCTTCAAACACTAGGAACAGGTATAGACCACTTTCCTTTTATAAATCCATAATTTATAGTAAACTATTCCCTAAGTGCTCACACATTCAGCACAGCTGGTTTACTTGGTCTCATACAAAAGAAAGCAGTATCACAGCATGGTGGTATGAAATAAAAGGGATCTACAAAGAACTGGTCACAGAAGAGGTTAAGTGTAAAATCTAATTAAAAATACTTTGAAATGTTATTTAGTTTTTGTAAGTGTGTAACACCTTTCTTGGGAATATTGGATGCTTTAATACTTACTGACAGAAATTTATGTCTTTACTATGACATATAAGCTTAATGTTTTCATTCATATGAAGACTACATTTTATTAATAGTTATGGGAAGTCTACAAAAAACTTCCATAGATAAAGTTTTCCTCCTAAGTTGATTATTTATAAGATAATAAAAAGATCATGGTTTCAGTCCACAAAAGGCCACTGACTTCCCAGGTGAAAGAGGGTAAACTACTTGAAAAAAAATATTTTGACAACTTTGCATTAAGGCATTTTTTTTTTCCTTTTTTAACACCTAAGACCAGCTTAGGTGTTCATCTTATAATGAAAAATATTTCCACACCATAGCTGATAAATATAGGAATTGTAGAAGCTGTTTGGTAGCTATTTTTGTTTCAGATGTGTGACTGCATATATGATCCTGATTCACCTATTTTACAGGTGATTTTTGAAGAGGCACAACTGTCTAACACGCCTCTGTCATTTGTCAAAGGTTTTGCAAAGGACACTTTGTCAATTACACAAATGTGTTCAATATCCTACAACAAATAAAAAACTTTCCAAAACAACCTTGGGACATGAAGTTTCCATAGGTGACTTAAAAACCAATGGGAAGCTATGGCTCGATATGAGAAATGGACCAGGAAAAGTACAGATTAAATAACCTCCACTCTGATCTGAAGGTTTCTGTAACTGCAATCATTAGTAGTCTCTCTGTAGGTTTTCATGGGCTTGGTATTGGGCCCATGCTAATTACCCAAAATTAGTTATTTTCCTTAGTGAGCTTCCCTGTGGCTTTTGGCAGGTATTTGCAAGTCAAGTGACCATAATAAAACTCTTTCCACAGATGCCAAAGCTAACAAAATTATCTTTTTCTTTTTTTTTTGTAATGTATACACTTGCAATGAGAAAGATGAAATCCCAGCATGGAACGGCCAAAAAGAATAGATTCTAAACATATTTTTCCTATCTCAATTCCCTCTTTTTTTCCGTTACATTAAATAGGTGAAGAGAAAGTCTCCTTATATGGTCTGGGGTCAGCATGCACATGCATAAATGGTACAGCTCATAGTTTGTTTTGTTGCCAATCTGCTAAACTCCAGTGCAACTAAACTGAAGCCCTTGAAAGTGCTCACCCATTGCTATGAATTATCCTCAAGCCATTTCCCACCCAACTATGGTCTTCATTAAAGTTGTCTCTGACAGCAGGCTTAATGGTGGAAACTACATTTGTATGAACTCCTGCATTATTTATTGACTAATGAGAGAAAATTGGTTAGGAGGGATTTACTCTTCTGTATTTTTCTTTGCTTTGTTTGTCATCTTTCAAGATGCAATAACACAATTCTTATCCCCTGGCCTGACAAAGGATTAGCCCAAAGATGTATGCAAGTATTTAACAGTGACACAATTTATATATTAGTAACTAAATAATAATATCAAGTTGAATTCATCAGGTATCCATAGATGTCCATCAGTGTCACAATATCTACAAGTTACATTCTAAGAAGACAACAAAAGATTGTTGAAAAGATTAAATAAAGTTCTTCAGTAGCTGTTGGAATTAAAATGTAATAACTCTACATTAATATGTGCAATAGAAATGTTATAGCTGACACCAGGACTGACAATTAAAGTCACTGAAAAAAAAGTTTTTTGTTATGTGCAAGAATTCAATAACATATTGCTTATGGTGGAAAGAAAAACCTCTTCCATCTAACTAGAATTTCTGAGACTGTGTTGTTTTAAATTGGTTTAATTCCAGGCCACGCCATTACTGAAACTCTCCGTTTTATTTCTACCACTGCAAAGGGATTGGACAAAACCTGGGCCTGTCCCTGCGTGTCCCAACCTGATGGGCAGTTTAGAAAATCCCAGCCCCAGATGGGACTGCAAGAGTCTCCATCACTCCTGCACACAGGAGCATGGTGTGCCCATCCTGAAGGCACTAAAATCCTGGTGTCACCAGTCCTGGGACAGCCTTCTTGAATGATCCAGGGCTGCACATCTGCCTGAGAATGCAGTGTCTTCCTGGGTGAGAACCTGCAGGTTCTGAGCAGCCTGTCCCTGCACCACAGATATAGGTTTTAGGATATTGCTATATTTGGGGAAATTTACCAAGAAACATCATCATCAGCTGCTTTTGACTTAGCCTAATACGAATTGCACCCTCATGGTAACTCTAAGTGAATCTGACCACTTGTTACACAGGAGAAGCATTTAATATTCTTCTGTACTATGGAGCTTGGACTGACAATGAGAAACAAAAAGAATGAGAATGAAATGGCATTTTAGCCAAAGCCAGCAGAAATGAGGCAAAACAAGAAGCTAACCAAATGCCCTGAAGTGCACAAGAAAGCTTGCAGCATTCGAAGAGAAGGGAAAGCCTCTAAATGATCAGAGGTTTTAACAGTGAAATGAGAAACTACAGAGGATGGAGAGTGCATCAGTAGATTTAAAACAGGCCAAGGAAGGTTGAAGGTAAATCAAGCTGAACTTCTACATCTTGGCTCAAGATAATAGTGGATCCATGAATCTTCCAATGTTCAAAAGGAAGATTTCAGCAAATTACTAAGAGG
>WAAB01022184.1:201711-248705 GCA_013389865.1 Piaya cayana | reverse complement strand
TCACCAGATGTACTTGCCCCCACACACTCTGTCGTGACATACTGGTGGTCCTTGCCAGCACACCATCTCTCAGGCACTGGCATTCCACTTCCAGGCTCACTCCTGACTAGCCTGGCTTCATCCCTCTCTCCTTTCACATCTAGTTTAAAGCTCTATTTATGAGACCTGCTAGACTTTTAGTGAGGACTTTAGTACACCTAGGAGACAAGTGTGCCCCATCCCTAGTAAAGAAGCCTGGAGGTGTGTGGGTGATTCGATGATCAAAGAACCCAAAGTTTTGCTTCTCACACCAGGTTCGGAGACAGGTATTAATCAACTGATTCTTCTTGATATCTTGCTCTTCATTCTTTAGTGTTGGAATGGAGCTCAATATGACTAGCACCCCAGAACCCTCCATCATTTTTCCCAGAGCCCTGAAGTCTCTCTTAATTACTCCCAGCTTCCTGCACTGTATGTCATTGTTGCCAATTTGAAATACTAGCAGAGGGTAATAATCTGTGGCTTTCACTAAGGAAGGAAGTTTCCTAGTGATGTCCTTCACTGATGCCCCAGGTAAGCAGCAGACCAACCTGTGGAGAGGGTCCAGTCTGCAGATAGGGCCCTCCATTCCCTTTAGAAGGGAATCCCCCAAGACAATCATTCTCCTCTTCTTTTTCTCAGAGGATGTTTTGATGGTTGTTTGAGGATGGAGCAGCCTAGGGAATGCTTCTAGGCTGTGGGTGCCATCCTCTTAGTCTGTGAAGACTGAAACAGTAGAAGATGGCATTCATTATCAGAGTCTGAAAGTTAGCTAGTGAATTGGATTCATAGATTTTAAGACTAGGAGGCACCAGTAGGTTACCTAATATGGCTTTATGCAGTATCCTGAATACTGAATTTGTCCCATGCTCCCCTGGGAAATCCAGTAGTTTATTATTCTGCAAGGAATGCTTTTCTAGGAAAAAGTATTTATATAACATTATAAGACTTGTTAGTTTACCAGTGATTTGCAGAAAGAAATTTACTTTGGGTTTGGAAACTTGGAATATTGAATATATACCCCCCTAAACGGACATATGGAATCACAGAATCACAGAATCACCGGGTTGGAAGAGACCCACTGGATCATCGAGTCCAACCACTCCCACAAAACACTAAACCAATGGAAGGGACTGAGCAACACATTCCAAGAGAAGCAATCCCTGAGAAAATCTGTCCTGTTCATGGAAAGAAGCCCCCGTGTCTCAGATTTTGTACACTGCCCAGCAAACATTATGTTTGTCTTTTACCTAGAGACAAGGTCTGTGCTTAGTTAAATAGCACTTTTAAGACATGGCTTTAAATTAGAGGGGGAAAGATTTAGACTAGACATTAGGAAGAAATTCTTCACAATGAGGGTGGTGAAGCACTAGAACATGTTGCCCAGGGAAGATGTGGCTGCCCCATCCCTAGAAGTGTTCAAAACCAGGTTGGATGGGGCCTTGGAGAGTCTGGTCTTGTGGGATGCCCCTGCCCATGACAGGGGCTTGGAACTGGATGGTCTTAAAGATCCCTTCCAACCCAAACCATTCTATGATTTTGTGACTCTGTGATTCTGTGATTCTAATAACATTTACTTTCTCCTAGTCAAATAATAAATTGATGACTCATTAATTATGACGTAAACACTTTCACCTAGAAAGTAGTTACTTAAATTCTTCTGACAAGTAAAAAAAATAAGAATCAGATTAAGAGTATTTATTCCATAAATAAAAAGTAAGATGGTATCCAAACATCTGCCGCAATACTAAATGTTTCTGCAATGCAAATCCATTTATTAATTGTCTCCTCTCTGTCTGGAATGCAGCTGTTTAAGTAATTTCTGAAGCAGCACCTCTGCAATTGACAGACATCTGTGCAGGATCAGTAATGTGCAGAAAATACTCTATTTTTAGAGAGGCAATCATCCCTTTTTCTTCTTCCCTCTTCCCACCCAGAGCTTCTTTGCAGTGATATCAAGGGAGTCCCAGTGCTGGTATTAATTTCTTTTCAGCTGTAATGCATCCATAAACTTTAGTCAGGGACAAATGAGAAAAGGAAATTGAAGACGACTTTTTTTTTATGCTGAGAAATATTTTTAGGTGCAAACCATGGAGATTTCTTAATGTTAGAGAAGGGCGTGGTTTGTCGAAATAGAAAGGCAGAAAAATAGCGTTTAACAAGCAGTATAGCATCTAATACAGCAGTCTGTACATCAAGACTCAAAGTGAACTATGTGACTTTGAAGATGAAGCAAAAAGAGTTGACATTTATTACAAAAACTTTATTGTATTTTCTTTTTGAAAATATTTATTGAAATACAGCCTTTACAAAAACCTATCTTGCTAAAAAGTGCTTTAGTTCTTTCCCAATGCTCAGAATCTTAAAAGAAAAAAAAATCTGTATAATGCTTCATAGCTGAGAAGTATTTTTTGAGGAGACTAATTCTACTTAACTCCCTATAGCTTTTTATAGTGCTAGGATGCTCCCATCCCACTGCAAGCATACTGCATCATAATCTTATCACAGAACAGTTCTCATGTTCCAGCCCCAGCATAGCTGGCTTTGATTGAGTAGCCCTTAGGAAAAGGAATAGGAAAGCTCTTGAGAAAATTTGTAATGAAACGTATACTAATTATAGTATTATTTAAGACAGCCTTGTTTCAAAGTGTACTTTGTTTTACAGTTTGAGGGACTGTTAAAATATTAAAGATCATATATTATTCAGTTATGAAGAAAACGTGTTATTTCACTGAAATGGAATATACACAGCAGGGCAGACAACTCTGTCATGATATACTACTTAATCATCTGCTCTCACGAACAGAAGAATGGGTTGTGAAGTTGGAGGTATTCTAGCTAGCAATTGTTATGTTTTGAAGAAACCTGTGCTCAACAGCAATTTTCACATAAAGTCTTTAAGTAAAAAAGACCTCCTTTAACACCAAACAAATGACTGCACAGGTCCAATGTGAAGGGAGGTTAATTTGGTTTCTGCTTGCCATTAGCTTCAGAATAGTATTTTTGCTCGGCTTTCTGTATTGCCTGAAATAAAAAAAACCACCTCATACTCTGGCTTTCACCTTTCTGGTCAGAATAGCTAAGACTTTGTGGAAATCAGGGTAACATGGTATAGCACAGGCATTCTCATGGCTTTCCTGAGCCTCAACACAAAATTGGCTAATCATTTAATGATTCAGTAATTTGTATGTGTTATTATCTGTAAATTTTTTTATACAGTCTATGTGTATATTTTTCATATAAACAACCACAACTTCCATCAGAAATATTTCTAAATAATATGAGAAATTTGCAATGATAAGTGATATAATTGGTATTTGTAAACATCTCTTGTACAATATATCTTGATTCAGTTCATACCAAGGTCAGTGTTAGCAGTGTGCGTAACATAGCCTGCTAATTGAAATTAGTCTCCTCTACAATTAGATGAATACCTTTCTACAGCACAAGCGGAGTGATCTTTTGGGTATTCTCTGCCTAAGAATGATATAAAAATGTTTAAATATACCCTCCATGGAACCAGCTTGCAATTCAACCTACACTAAAAACCAGCACCACTACCAATTGTGCTGTAGACTCCCTCTTTGTTATTCGTGTCAAATATTTTTGCGTCTCATGCAAACAGTCAGGCCTGGCTCTATTATTGCTTCTGATCAGCAGAACACTTGAACAAGGCTTGCATTTCTAATTCTGACAAAACCTTAGGTTAACCCCAGGAAAGAGAGTGATTCATTTTTGCAAACCTCATAAACTATCCAGCACATTGATCTGGTTTTCCCCAAGCTGAAACCTGTGAGGGCCTGATGTGACTTCTTGTATGTAATATAGTCTAAACTGCTAAACAGTTTAGGTACAGTTTTGCAAAGTCTGATGAGAGACCCTGGCAAGTGTCCTGTTCACAACTACTAGTGCTCATGGAAGAGAAAGATGGAGAGTCTAACCAAATACCTACTTAAAAAAAAAAAATCTCACAGCACAGCACATCACATCACAAAACCAGTCCTGAGTCCCAAAGTAGTGCTGCCCCAGTAGAAAGAACCCAGGAAAATATCTAGCAGAGAATAGCTTGAGTCTAAACTCTCTGTTGATTTGTTTCCACTATGCTTGTTGATGCCAGGCACAGATAAAATGCAAGGTAGTCAGGACAGAGAATAGTGGAAAACTAGCCAAGGTGTGCTCCCTGAATTCAGTCAAGTCCTTGTTTCTTGGAGTGTGACTGCTTAAATTTTTAAAAGCCTCAGTTACATAAAACTGAGGCTTCATTCATGTCCCCTGCAGCAGCAGGTGACTCTACCCTGGACAGGAAGGCTTGTCTTTTTGGCAGGGTGCAGAGAGAACAGGAAAAAAGGAGCTCCTTGGCTGCCCATGAAGATCTGCTCCACAGCCAGCTGGGAAAGTGCCACACCACTTCTGAAAATAATCCCATCTGCTCATGATGAAGGGCAAAAAGTCCCACTTAATGCATTGTCCATGTGTGTGGTGCTTTCTGGGCTTCATGTCTTTCCTCCTAAATGATGAGGCCACAGGTGTACTTCAGATCCAGGTGTTAGACAAATGAATTTGTTGTGCCTGGGGTTTTTTTAGGTTTATGTCAACTTCACTTTATTTTGCCAGCAACCCCAAGAAGGATTTTACTATTTAACATTTCTTATATGTGTTGTTACATGTCTGGAAATAAATTGCTAGAGTTATCTGTTGTCTGCTTTCTTTATTTTTCCTGTAAGCACTTTGAAATCTGGGGGCTGGAGAGAGATAAGTGATACAGGTTTGTTGAACTGACACAAATGTGACAGGGTCACAATTTATGACTCAATTCATGCATGGTAGATTGTATGCTCTTGAGATGGCTGATGATTTATAGCTGATGTAAATTGTGATACTTACTGTGCCATTAGCAAAACCATTATCTCTGTCGTGAGAACTTAGGATCAATATATGTCAGCATAGACAGAAAAGAATTGTGAGCTTGTTGATACAAATGGGTTTGTGGAAAAGCATTCTAGGATGCCATTTGACACAGCACTTTGAGAATTTTTGAGAACGGCAATTATATTAATGAAAATCCTGAAGTCAGGTAGCTATGTCCTTTGCAGTTATTAGGTATGTGATAATTGTCAGAGTGCATTAGTACCCCTTCTCAAAAGAAATTTTGCAAGTTGCAACATATCTGTTTACTTAAAAAACTACCCTCTAGCATGACACTGGCATTTGCTAGACAATAACTAAGAATATGTTGAGATGTCATTTGTGATCATGAAAATTAGTTACCAGGATTAATTTTATTATGCAGTTACAGAAAATGCATTTTGTGGAGAAATTCAGGACTTATTAGAGCCTCTTACCAAAGAAGAGAATTAACACCATACATTCAGGTCACAGACCACAGTCTGGTTATCGCACTGGGTAGTGAAACATCTGAGCTAAAGCAAGGGTAATCAAGCCACTGACTACAGTAAATAGCACACTAACTATTTACTCATTGTTAATTTAAAAATCATTGTGCTTCTGCTGACTAATCTGAAGATTAACTTCACTAAATAAACCATCTTTTTAAGTTGTTCATCTTGCTATTTTTCAGGAAGGACTGTTTGTATAAGAGTGCAGCTGAAAGAACCACTTACCCTTTCTCTGAGTTATTGGTTAGGGCTAGAGTAAACTTTCAAATCTCTGGAGCATTTGATATAGCATTTTGGTTCAGCTAACTCTAGAAACAGTTATCAGTCATGAAATGCTGATCTCTGTAACAAAGGATGCTTAGATTGGTCACTGGTAATTTTATGTGCACAACATTCACAAGCATGTAACTATTCGGGATTCTCCATAAGGCTCCTAATAGCACCACAGTCATTGTGCTTGACTCCTGCATCACTTTGTTCCCCTTTCCTTGAAGACTGATTCACCTTGTCAAACAAATCCCAAAGTGCTTTTGCATCCATATTTGCAATTAAAAAGTTACAAGCATCCCCATATCTAAACTGACTAAACAAAACTCTTGCTCTGATGGTAGTCTCTAATCCACCATCTTCCAGTTCCACAAGTTATGGGACTAACACTGTCAGAGAATCATAGAGTAATTTAGGTTAGAGGAGTCTTCCGGCAGTCTCCAGTCCACTTCCCACACAAAGCAAGATCAGCTAGAGCAGGTTGCCTATGTTGCCTCCAATTGAGATTGAATATTAATTTTTCTTATAGTTCTTTCTACCTGTTGCCTTTTATCACTGCACCACTCTGAGCAGAGTTTGGATTTGTCTTCTCTACATTGTCCCATTTGATAGTTGTGGGCAGCAATAAAATCTCCCCTCCACTTTGTTTGCTACAGGCTGGAAAAAAACAATTCTCAGTCTTTCATTTATGTCATATGCTAAAGCCCCATGATCAGCTTGGTGACTCTTTGGACTTGCTCCAGAAAGTCCATATCTTTCTTGTAGTGGGGAGGCCCAAAGTTGGATGCAGAACATTCATTGCAGCTTCACAAGTTCCAAATAGAAGGGAACAGTCACTTACTTGTACCTGCTGGCTATGTTTTAGCTAAAAAGGTGCAGGATGTGATCAGTCTTCTTTGTCACGAGAATACATTACTCGCTGGTATTCAACTTCTATTGGCAAGATCCCTCACTCATTTATGCAAAGTCACCTGCTAACCACTCAGACACTGGTACATACTATTGCAGGGTACATACTATTGCAGGTACACACTATTCCTTTCCCAGGTGCAAGACATTGTAGTGCACTTTGTTGAACTTCTGCTCCAGTCTCACAAGATCTCCCTCAACCCAACTTGGTGTCAACTTAAATTTATGGAGAGTGCACACTGTCCCATCATCCAGACAATTAAAAATGGCATTAAATATTCCTGTCCCAAATATCAGTCCCTGAAGACCATCACTAGTGAACACCAACTAGAGGTACATTGTATTATTGATTACAGTCCTTCAAAATCAGTAGTCTGGACAATTTTCCATTCACCTTATTGTTTATCATCCACCTAGCCAAACCTTATCTCATCTATTTGGCTATCAGGATACTATGGGAAATCATCTCAAAGGCTTTACTACAGTTAAAATATACAACATCCACTACTCTCTTTGTTGAGATCTGTCTCATCACAGAAGGCAATTGGTTTTGTCAGGCACAGTGTGTCATTGGTAACTCCATACTGGCTGTTTCCAATCACCTTTTTGATATTCAAGCAACTGAACATGACCTCCAAGAGGTCTTGCTACATAAACTCTGTCATGCCTTTGCAAAGCTGCAAGAGTGCAGCCATGTGGTGATGTTGGCATACTCCTCTGCTGCTCTTAGAGACATCTCATCTGTCCATCTGGCTTGTACATGTCCAGCTTGCTTGAGGTCTCCTTGACTTTACCTTCCTCTCCTCTGGTTACATTCCCCCAGACTCTGCAACCAGGTTCAAGGTATGAAAATCTGAAGGTAGTCTTCAGTAGCAAAACTCTGGAATTGTTCAAGGCCAGGCTGGATGAGGCTTTGNTCTTTCGGTCTGGCCAGGAGCGGCATAGAGTGCTGGTGGTGACTTTGCTATCTAAGGAGCGTGGTGACTTATTTCCTATTATTAGCTCATATTAATCTGTTTTCTGGATTGTTAATTTTCTTCTGTGATAGGGGAGTTTTCCTATCTTCTCTCCGGGAATCACTTACCTTTAAGATGCCTTCCAATCCAAACCGTTCTATGAATCTATGATTTTATGATTCTATGGTTGATTTTATGATTCTACCAAAAAAGACAAAAAGGAACTGACTACCTCAGTCTTTTATGTCCTTTGTCCCTTGACCTTTAGCTATATGTAGCAGCAGGCTCACTGTTTAGTCTTCCTTTTGCAATTTTGTTATAGGAGTCCTTCTCGTCCTTCATATCCTTTGCTAATTTAAACTCCATCTGCTCTTCTGATATCTCTATGTTTTCTTATATTACAGCAAATTAGTTAAATTCATCCTATTGGTAGGGAGAAAAACTCTAAGGAAGAGCTCACTGAAGTAATTTACACAAGGGAAATAGTCAAATGCATCTAAATCTTTCAAGACTTGGCAGCAGTACCCAGATGGAAAGGTATAATTTCCAGATGTCAACCCTCCATGGAAGATTTCAAATACTCAAAGACAACAGCTCATAGAAAATTCATCTTATAAGAGACATCAGAGAGAGAGAGAACTCATTGTTCTGTTTTGTTACTGTGCATCTCAAATTCTTTCCCAAACACTAACTCTTGCTCTATATTTTTTTATCTCACAATGCTCATTAATAGCCAATTGTTTTTTAACATTCTGCCAGTGCATTATATCTATTTTCACTTGGAAAACTTTTTGCTTTTCCCTGTGGGGCACTAAGATAAGCACTTTATTAATTAAGCTGCTTGGAATTGGATTCAGATGATTGGGAGTGCTACCACTTCTATCAAGTATGAGACATTATTATTTGGAAAGATGAAAAACAGCTCTTGAAAAAAAAATTTAAAAAATCCATGGTTGAGCACAGACTCAGGGGACAAAGCACTGCGTCTATCAAATCCTTGCTCCATGAGGCCTTCCTATGAGAATCTTGGTGTAAGCAAAATCTTGGAAATCAATAAGGGTCATATTCCCATTTGTCTTCACAACAAAAGATGACATCCAACATGCAAATATAAAAACCCTAGGAGTAGATAAAATGTGTTCTTGATCTTTTCTTTAAAGATTCTAGTTTACTTCCATGCATTACTCTTCCTATTTCACATGAAGTACACTGTAGCTCATAGAGGCTTCAACACATTCACTGTATTCATTACCAGAAATTTGTGACATTTTCTCATTAAATATATCAAGTGTGAAAATGGCAGGAGGAGAAAACAGTGACTATCAAAGGAGGTGCTGCCTGGACTCCTGCTTTTTTTCAGTAATTTTGCTGCCTGCAGTTGTCACTATAAGGCTGAGAATAGAATTGATATCAGCTATCTTGCCAAAATTATCTCCTCTTGCCTTTGATGGCAATTGTTTTATCTCTTTTACCTTTTAACTTCTGCAGTAAAATACAAGAGAAGAGGTCCAGTCTCACTTTGTTTTCCACTAAAACAAAGCACACACAGTCACACATTTACACCCGCTGTATTAACGCTCAGAGCTAGCCAAGCTCCTCCTCCTCTTTCTATCACAGGGATTCGAGGCAGCAGATCTCCAGTAGTAATCCAGTTTAAAAAGGCAAAATAGTACATTGCTTTGAAGCTGTGCATTTATACATTATCTCTTGCACTGTTGTCCATTGCTCCTTTGAAATACAGCCCTGGGTTATTAAGTCTGTTATCATCTCTATTTCACACACTATCCATGTTTTTTTAGCTCTTGCAAGTTCTTTTCACATCAGCTTGAGAATCAACTTTCTGTTTCTCATTTCAGGTGGTAATTTGGCTGATGCCCTCCTGGTTAATTACTAACTCTCTTCAGTCAAGGACTAAGAGTTTGCCTGGCAAATGAAAAGGCTTTTATCACAGGTTTGGTTTATATTTTCCCATACTTTCACTGCATATTTTAATCCAAATCCCACCCAGAATTTGCTTTCTTAATCCTCTCTCTTTTTGTCCATCTTGCAGGAACAGGTTTTAAACCCTGGCTTTTAAACATTCATAATCTCTATCACAGATTCATATCTCTGTTGTTACACATTTAAAATTGTACCACATGTGTGTCATCTTGACATGGAGAGCAGGGCTTTTCCAATTCCTGTTCTACGTAATCATAGTTAATTCCTAATAGAATTATATGAAAAATATTTTTTTAATCACATATATCAAACCCAAGGATTTTCAGGAATATATGGTTTAAATAGTTCGATTTGTTGGCAACATCCACCCTCTGCAGAAGCAGAACAAAGCAAATACTGAACACTCTTCAGGTGCCCTTTGAACTCCCAGGAAATGTGTCTTTGATGAAGAGACATTCAACATTTCTGGTTCTTTATTTGGGGCATATCCACTGTACTCTTGATACCAAGTATGTTTCACTCAATCACCTTGAAAGAAGGATGTGGATAGAGATCTGTCACCTTCAATTCCAAATTATCTGTTTTTGTTTCCTGAGCTATTGCCTGATATAACACTGGTCCAGCAAACTGATCTGGAAATGACTTAAAATGAAAGTTTTCTGCAGCAGAAATTAAACCAAGATCACAGAATCATAGAACAGTTTGGGTTGGGAAGATACTTAAAGATCATTTAGTTCCATCCCCTTGCCATGGGCAGGGACATTTTCCACTAGATCAGGTTTCTCAAAGCTTTAACCAACCCGGTCTTGAATTCTTCTAGAGATGGGCCACCCACAACTTCTCTGCACAACCTGTTCCAGTGCCTCACCACCCTCATAGTAAAAAAATTCTTCCTAATATCTCATTAAAATCTCTCCTCTTTCAGCTTAAAAGCATTAGCCCTCGTCCTATCACTGCACTCACTGATGAAGAGCCACTTCCCAGCCTTCCTATAAGTCCCCTTTTAAGTACTGGAAGGCTGCTGAAAGGTCTCAGCCAGTTCAGAAGCCCATATCTTTCTGTGCAAAACATGGCTCTCCAGCTAGAACATCTCTTATGTGCTGCACCTGTCATGCAAGCTGGTTAGTAGTTAAGTGCTTTGGTGCTGCTGTATCTGCTCCCAGTGGCATGACTGTGGGACAGGTGTTGGCAGAAGATGACCAGTATACCTATTGCTTCCATGCAGATATAGGTTTACCCCTACCCAAGTTAGGCATTCTTCTTTGGGACTCCCTGTGCTTTTGTCAATGTAAACACCTGAGTGACATTGCAAACACCAGTTTTTTAAACCTGGGTTCTGAAAAGTTTTGACACTGGAAGAGAGCAAAATAAAAGCATCTGTTGTTCCAAAAAGTCCAAGTCATTTTGGTGGAAATGTTATTCTCTAGGAAAAAAAAAAATCTGTTTTTTTAGAGGTATAGAATTTCATAAATAAAATTACTTCCCAAAGGATAAGAAAAGGCACAACAGGAATTATTCCTTGGTTCATTGATTTTAAAGCCGTAAGGGACCATTTTGAATATCAAGTCTGAGCATTTGAATAATGCAGGACACAGAATTTTCCACATTAATTGTTCTATTAAGGCCATATTTTGTAGTTGAACAAAGGAATAAGTTTTAGACAGGCATCCAATTAGATCCATTAGCAAATACCACTTCTCTCTCCCATTCCCCCCAGCAATTTTTTTTAAATAGATACGCTTCAAGCAATCTTTTAAAATTAATGTTCAACTTCCCATCAGAGCTGCTCCATTTTCACCTCTGAGAAGAGACCATTTGCTCTTCAGAGCACAAGTGCTCAGACTTGGAAGCTGGTAAGAGAGAGGTAAGTCCTGCTGAGAATAAACCCCCTCAATTCTGGCTTAACACAGGGTAGTATAAGAGAGCAGGAAATAGGGAATCTTAATTACTCCTAGAAAATATGGTGATAAATTTTGAACTAGAGTTCTCCATGTAAAACAGAGCAAAGCAAAAATAAATACTATGTGTAGGGACAGCTCTGGATTCCAGACAGAAGGCACCAATTTCTGTGTGTTTATGGTCTACATTCTTACACTTACAAGAGTGGACAGGGACCAAGCCTGGACCTGTACAGCCCAAGCACTGCAGGTCCGCCATCTCACAAGTCTTTTGTGATTCTTTGCTCACAGGAGTGTGTTTGAAGATTGTTTACTTCTCTGGTACACCACAGGGAGGTGGCCCTGTGTTTGCACCTTAGTTAAATGTCCTGCTTGCAGGTGGCCTGCAAGACATGCTGTGTGAGCCAGTGATGCTGGTGGGGTAATGCACAATGCGGGACTGGTGGATAGGACAGAAGCCAAGCCTCAGATCTCAGGGTGGGATACACAGGTAGTGTAAAAAGGCCACTTCTCAGGCAGTGGAAAAAGCTGTTGATGCTTTGCTTTTGGGCTGTGATATGCACACCATCAGATATGTATCAGAGAGTAGGTAAGAGCAGGATGCTGGATAAACCCATCTTAAAGCCTTTAGGAGTGACAAGTGGCAAATTCCCTTCCATCACACATGCACACACTTTTCTTTGTACGGAGTGCTGTAGGGTCACTCACAAATTTAACCAGCCGCAATTGCTCCCAATAATACCGAGAGATAGCCTTTGCAGCACTGTAGCTTCATGCTGCTTCTTTTTGCTGTGCCTGTATAACCGAACTCTGAAGATAGCACCAAAGAGTTGCTTTGCAGCAGTGACAGTAAGTGCACAAGGAGCAAGACAAGAACATCAAACCCTGAAATTTAGGGGAGGATTGCAGCAGAACTGCTAATCCCACTTGAAAGGATGGTCTCACGTCCAATTACATTTTTTTTCCAATCCACTAGGAAAGCCATTACACTGATGGCAATCAGATTGGTGCAGCTATCTTGAAAGCATTTAAGATATCTTTGATTAAATGATATAGTGGGCAAAGACTGAAATTGTTTCTCTAGAAAACACCCAGCATGGTTAGTTTTTTAATTAAAATGAGCTAATATGGTACTTTTATTTGTAAAATCACATTAAAGGGAAAGAATAAAGCTGAAAGATATGAGAAAGGGAAAACACCCCTTTGTTTTCTCTTCTGGCTGATTATCACTGCACTGTTTTAAAAATTCTTTTGCTGTGTAATCACATTGATTAAAATCCTCTAAAGAAATAAAACAGCTGCACAGACTTCCAAAATCACCCTCTTTTCTACTGCATGTGCATTGTATTCTTCTCAAAAGCTTTGTTTTCAAATTATTCTTTTCCCTTCATTGCCTCTGAAAGCCTATTACTGGATTTATTAAAACAAAGCCGAATAAGCATGCTGAATACAGACACAGTGATTGCCTCAACACATGTTGTTCTTACAAGGAGTTTTGTGCTAGCAGGTCTGAACTGCTGGCTGTTGCTGAACTGACTGCAGAACAAAGGAAAACCCAGATGAACTAATGAAATTATTCACTAAAGGAAGGCTCCATATTTTGCCCTTCTATGGTATGTTGAGGGGCTAAAATAAAAATTATTAGGCTGAAGTTAGACTGTGAAATTTTACTTCAGCCTAGGCTAGAGGAAGAATGGTTCCTACATTGTCTCTAAAACAACTTGACACTTCCCACTGTCTCAGGCTGGTACCAAGTAGTGCTGCTACATGCAGTTGCTGCATTCCATGCCTTCTAGTGGAAGCCCACCTACAGGTGCTTGGGAGGGGACCACACTGATTCTTTCCTACTCCTTCTTGGTCTTGTTTTGCCTAGTTGCAGGAGGGAGAGAGGATGAGGAGATGCTGGTGAGTAGGCTGGAAGCAGAGCACATTGCATGTACACACATTGCACACATGCACTGCACACCCACGCTGCACACTCCTTTCCCTGCTGGCAGGGCCCTGCTCCAGCTGAGCAGCTGCCACTGCTGCAGGCAATCTGGATGGATGGTCACTATCAGTGGTGCACAGGGAGAACTGCATGAACAGCTGGTTATGTGGCATATCTGCGCTTGCACCTGTCCTAGCACCAGTGCTCCCGTTAGCCCGATTGCTAAGGCAGATTTCTCTGATGAGACCCTTCCATTGAATTTTTTTTCCACAGGCAGGCTTCTCGGAGGTAGCAGGAGGTTTAACCAAACAGGGTTCTACCTTACTCTGTAAGGAGGTGCATTGCACCCACTGCTGGGAACTGGTGCTGGAGCCGCCACTGACTCCTGTCCAGGCAGTATGGGGTGAGGGGGGTGGGGGGGTGGGGTGCCTTGTTTCTTATTGAGCTCTCTTCCTCCATTGCCTTAACCTATGGTAGAAGGTTTTGTTCCTCACTCAGCCCATCTCGTCTTTTGCATCATCTCAAAACAAAGGGAAAGACCTAGCTGCAGGCAGAGGTGGTTCTGCAGACATAGTTGTAACGTTGCTGGAACCTACACAAGTGAGATGCATGTGCTTTCATTACTCAGTGAGTATAATGGCTTGATTTTTCTCACTTATTTGATTTTCACAAGAAATTTACTTTAATCTTCTGATTGGCACAATAAATGACCTTGTTTTCCTAGGTGGTAATATTTTAAGTGTCTTGGACATAGTGCAAGGCACACTCCTCGCCTTCTCACCAAGCGGCTTTTCCTACCTGCAGCAGATCACCCAGCCACCTCAACCACTCCACACCCAGGTGGCACTGTCTCTGCTATGGGCACCTCCAGGTTTCCCTGTCACTCCAGTAACAGGCAATTTTCTGTCTCATCATGAAGACAGAAGTACTTTGGTATCATAAATAATCCCACACTTTGTTCATTAGGATATTCTGTGTTTACTTTAATGGTTAATAGAGACTTATCTGGGAAAGTCAAGTTGAAAAATCTACTCTGCAATTCTGAAACAGTGATAAAGAAAATCATAAAGTGTTTAAAAAGATGAAAATGGAATACCTGTTAGATATGACTAAACAGAGTCAGACCTGTGAAAGTGACTGAGGATGGAGCAGCTTTTGAAAATCCCAATAGCTAGAAATCTTTTTCTGTCCAGAAGAAAATATGCATCCCAGACAGTTTTAAATCATATGAACTCTGTAAAGATTATGTGCAGTTATCCAGATGGAGTAGAATTCTGGCCCCATGTGTGTTATTCACCCAGTGAAGTCAGTGAGGTCAGTTTTACCCTGAGACAGTATTTATTTAAAAATCATTCATATTTCTGACAGTTTTATTTATAGTTAGACAGCACAGACTTACAGTGCTGTGCCTATATATGTGTGTGTGTGTATATATTTATATATATATAATCTTTTATAGGAGTACTTGTACTTATGCTTTTTAAAATCTTTTACTGATTTACATCAGTAAAGAGTTTCCAGTTTTTCTTTTATCATCCAATTCAGAGGTCACTCCAAATGTTGCTCTCCTTTCTCCAGCAAAAAAACACTGAAGCCCCATGCTAGCAGGATGACATGAAAGCATATGCATTGTGTCTGACTAAGAGCAGCCTTATTCCACAAAACACACCAGTGTATTTAAGACGCGTTGGCACTGCATTGTTTTACAGCATGGGCCTATGAGGGCACCATTTTTTTTTCCTTTTAAATGCCATGATAGAGAGATTGGTATATCTCTGATTTATATATGATATAAATATGATTTATATACCAGTTAGATGTGCTTGAGGGAAAGGAAAAAGGATTCATGGAACTAGGAATCAGTGGCAGAATTGCAGACAAAACCTTTTGAGGGTTCTGGACATCCTAGAAAGGCAGATAGTCAGATAGTCCTTCCAGCCTACTGACCAACAGGGTGAGCTCTGCACGGGCACAGTGCTGGCATTCCTGCAAAAGACTGAGCTGTAACACCCATGTGCTTCCTTCTCAATGAATTAAAAGGCAGATAGATCTCCTGTACTCAGGTTTTTCTGCCGGCAGAAATGATGTGACAAGTTAGTGAACCATTCTCCTGGCTCAGTTGGGCAACTGCATCTTCTACAGGATGTTCTTGTTAATTGCACATCGTGGCATACATTAATATATTTAATTTATTTTTTATATATATATACAGCAATTGCTGTATTTCAGAAGATAAAGTTTTTTGCTGGTTTCACCCAAATACTTTCCTAGTGTTGAAGTAAAAGGACGTGACACCATGTATTTTCAGATTCCTGTTCTGAAATTTCTGCAACTCACATTTCAGAAAGGGAGTGTCTATTGTCTGTATAAGACAACAAACGCTATTATTGTTCAAAGCAATTCTGGTATGTTAAAGAAACTGTGGTACAAAAAGTCTTAAGATCCCTTTTGAAGCCTTTCCCCAAGCTGTGTTAAACAGGTCAGTCTTTCACCAGTTATGAACAGTAAATACAGATATGATAAAAATTTACAAACTTTTTAAAGATCTGCATATAAGTTCACACTGATAGATAATGTAAGCATATGTGTATGTGCCTAACATTGTACGTAAGGCTGTTTTAGCTGTGGTGCTCATGGATGATTAATATTCTATTATTATATCTGTCTCTTTGATCACAAATTAGTGTAATACATTATCTTGATTCTCAGTAACTTCCAACTTTGATGTTATATTTAATAAAACATAATGCTGTGTTGAAGTATCCCTCAGGAATATTCAATTTCTTTTCTTTTTAAAATATATATTACATTTTAAATGTGATTAAATTGTCTGATTAGTGAAGCAGGCTCTTGCCATTGCAGATAAATCCTGAATTCCTCAGGGCGATCTACAGCCATTGTTATAGCATCTTTCGAAGATGCAGGCAAGCTTAACAAGTCCTGCAAGAGTTAAGCAGAAGATTTTCCTCATGCCGAGGCTGGTTTCATGCTCCAAGTCCAACGTTTGCTTTGTTCATTCACCTTCCTCCGTGCAAACGTTTGCTTTTGACTGTAGAAATGTTGATAAGATTGCCCTGTACAGTAGGTGACCGAATAGATGAAGGCTATTAAAGACAAAATCTCCCTGCCAACCCAAACCCAGGAGAAGTTTGCATAGTTGCCTGCCCAAAGCTATGGGCTTTGAGAGGCTGCAGAGCATCATTCAAAAGATGTGGCAAGGCCAACTTCAGCCATAGTCTCTACCAGGCACAATTCCTCCTTGCTGCTCACAGACGTTATGTGGCCAGCACTGCTGCTTATGGGTGCCCAAGCAGTGTCAGGAGACTGGTCAGAGCCCCAAAAAATAGAGCACTTAGCCCAGAAAAGCCAAGCTGGTAATGCGTAAGGCCTCGGCACAGTCCCAGTGCCAGAACAGCCTTTGAGTAAATGCTCCGTTGGGCTCATGAAGTACACAGTGAGGAACAGCAGCAAGCTAAGCTAACTGTAGTCACACCTTACTCCTTTGTGCTAGCTGGGAAGAAATGTCACTGAGCTGCAGTTCAAACTCAGGCATGGCACTATGGTTATCCTATTAAAGCCACTTCTGGAAAATGCTTAAAAGCATTTGAAATGCAGATGAGGCTGCAAAGGGTGGGCTAAGACAGGGATGGACTGGGGCAAAAGGAGAAGTGTGAGGCTGACAAGCAGAGGTGGATCTTCTGCGACTGTCTTACACTCTCATGACTTTGGTTGGGACAGCTCAGCCACCTGCCCTTCTGCAATTTCTGCAGCCCCCAGGCATCATCCACAGTAACCTGTCCTATATTAATTATTGCTTCCAGCAGACCGGTGGGGGCAGGTGGTTCTGGCTGAAGATGGCCTGAATGGACATCTCTAAAAGAGAAGGTCCTAAGGCTGAAAAACAGTAATGGTAACCTTGAGAAACTGGGGCCAGGATGTTGTACTCTTTATTACATTGTATAAAGATGATATACTACAGAAGTAACATTGCAGAGTTTGACAATGACAGGCCAAGCAACTTTTGCCATACTGCAACATAGGAAAATTCTTCATTACTTTGGCTTTTATTGGCTAACACAATTGTTTTCCTAACAGTCAATTGACGTAATATGCTACAAGAAAAATTAAAATGTGCAATAGACCGACTAGCAAAATAAAAACCCAGATTAAAAAGATATAAACACGAAAGACCTTTTAACTCACTATAGTTTTGCCTCTTCTGTTGTCAGACTTTTAATATTTCTTTGGAGATATATACATATATACACATGTATGTGTATAGATAAAAGACTGCTGTGAGATACACTTCTAAGCCTGTTATTTGTTGAAAAATACTAAATGAAAAGTGATACACATAAACCCACTCATTTATCTTATAAATAATTCAAACATTTAGTGTCATGATAGGCTTCCTACCTAAGGAATGCTGAAATCCCTCTGCACAAGGCATAAGGCTAAGCTTTATGACGCAACTGGGTTTTTTTAGGGTCTTCCAACAGCAAGACCCAGCTAGGACATCATTTACATACCTAAGCAGTTTACACAGATGAATAGCACAGCTGCCTTTTCAGACAACTACTCATGTGCAGAGCTAACTCTTTCAGCATATGATCTGCAGAAATACTCACAGTGTATAAGGTGGTTTAGCATTTTCGAAGATGAGACAGAAAAAAGGAAGATTTAGAATAGAACAAAACAGAACAGAAAATAAAAGAGAAGACAAAAAAAAGCTTACATATTTCCAGGACCAAAAGGGGATGTAGGACAGGAGTGGAAATTTTTTCATTATGTCTACACAGTAGAAAAATAGCTTTTCAGATTTTCACAGGTAAAAATGGGGGTTTTTTTCATATGTCATCCTTCCCTTCTTGATTGCTGGAAGAGAAGATTATTGAACCAACAAGAAGAAACATTTCACAATATGCTTAAAGGAAGAAGAATGTTGAAGCAATTACTGACAATTAAAAAATACTAATTTAAAAGCTCTAGAAGATTAATATACATTATGAAAGATCTGTTTGCATAGATACAGTAAGTGAACCTGATATCAACACAAGAGGGTATTGCTGGCATAGACCTGGGAGGCAAAATATGAAAATAAAGTAGGGCCAGGAAGTGTGGCAAAACAAAAGTAATGGACAGAGCCCTCACAAATCATCACTATGCTTTAGCTAACTTTGGTGACTGAGTTTTAAGAATGCCTTTAATTACCCTTGGCTTTGCTTTCCAACTGATACCTAAACAGCTGAATCCAAAGTGAACTGTAAATTGCACCATCAGCTCTTTGGTTTGAGTTGAAAAATAGGCAGGTCAGGCAGACTGGGTCTTTTTGTGGGCATATGTGAGACCTAAGCCCAAGGCACTGAAAACCTGCATCAACACCAAGGATTCTCCAAACTTGGATACTACTAGTGAATGTGCTGGTCAGCAGCAAGGCCTTGCATCCTTCCTGGCAGCATGTACGTCCCCTCTCAACTGCTAAAATTGGAGTCCAAAATTTGGCCATGTAAGGCCTAAGCCCAAGGCACTGAAAACCTACATCAACAGCAAGGATTTCTCAAACTTTAATGTTGCCAATGAATGTGCCACTTATTTTGCTCCCTCCTAGTTTGCAGTCTCCAGACTCTCCACCTCACCAATATATCCCCAGTTCAGGACCTGGCCCTCTGCCTGCTATAGGAGATGAGTGCTCGCCCTAGCAGGGATGAGACAGTTTTGCCGTGGTTCCTGTGCCACTGGGAATATACATACCACAATTCAAAAATCCTTGGCTTTAATCATGAAAGACCTGAGCCTAGCATGGAGCAGTCAGAGTAACATTTAAGGCAGTGAATATAAGACATTTTAGAAGGAATTGCTATCCATTACAGAGAAACAACCTCATTAACCACAAAATGACAGAATCTGTCCCGCTGGAAAATAGCAATGAGAGATAAGCTCTTGCAAATACATCTCTGACCTGAGAGACAAAATTAGAAAACTCAGAACAGACTGTTGTGAAATCAGCTTTGGCTAGTCCCATAATTTAGAAAGCTGAGATAAGTGTTTGGGTTGTTGTCCTGACTTTTCTGAGGACAACGACCATATCGGTACTACCTTTAATGGGGTCAGGCTGTCACCCTTGAACTTTATGCCGTTAATCCAAAGCAGCCAACATCAAGTCATGACAGTGTTCATATGAGCACAGGAATGAACTCAGTAAAAAACTTGATTTTGTAAGGAACTTTCCCATTAGTAGGCTAACAGTATCACTTTCCTCAAGATCCATACCTGCTTAATTGAGGAAAGCCTCTATGAAAACACAGCAATCTAAACAGTTTATGTAAAAAATATCTCCAGGAAAAAAAAATAGTAGTGGCAATTACAGTGACAAGATATAATCTATGGAGCTCATGAACAGAGTGCTTTGTGAAAAGTAGAAGTGTTCTTCCTCTTAAGAAAACTTTGACTTTTTCGGGGAAAACTTGAAAAGAGAAAGACTTGGTCCCAAACCATTGTCTTTTGTTTCCAAGAAACGTCAACAGTATCTTGTGTTCAGAAGTCGCAGTTTCCTGTTCTCTGGAAGGTAGCTTCAAGTCCTGCCTCCCTCTACAAATTATGTTTCCATGATGTCTCCCTTCTTTATAAAGAAACATATGAAACTAACTCAACTGCAAAAGCTTAGCTTGAGTTGAACCTTTCTCTGCCTCGACTACTAGAAAACATTTTACCAGTCCTTGGAAAAAAAAGTTCATCTTACTAAAATTTCTATACCAATAAAATAACATTTAAGCAAATAGAAGAATTTATATTTTTTTATCTATATATAGAAGTATATACACACAGAAGCATATAGATTTGCAGTAATTAAGTCAGTCTAAATAAACTCTCAATTTGAAACAATTCCACGATGTAAAGATGAATTTATGCATAAGGTATAAATAGAAACCAGTTAAATGTATCTATTCATTGATGAAGAAAAGCTTGTTTTGATTCTTTTCCCCCTTAAGTACTAGTTATGTGTTAAAGATTTTTCTGCTGCAATAATATATTTTTTTAATTAATATTCTTAGAAATCAAATGAAAAATCTAACTGGCTTTTGTGTATACTATATTTAAAAGCCCTCTGCTCCTGAATTGCCCTTTTTATCCAGACAAGGCAAATGCTGCTGGTACTCTGTTTTTCAAAAAGATATTCTTTCCTTGAAATCATTACTTACCTTGCCCTATTCAGAACATGGGAACAAGCACGCACACTACGCATACACCTCTGTAAGACTGAGACATCCCTCAATTAAAACTGGTGTAGTGTTTCAGGATTAAAAACAAATGTAGGTGAAGATACCTTCAGCACAAGGTAAAAAATCACCCTGTGGGAAAAAAAAACTGCCCAAACTGTACACAGGAATAAATGCTATAATATTTCTGAGTATCACAGGGCAGGGAATTCCCTCTGCAAGCCTCCAATTTTCACCACACATTGAATTTACTGTAAGCTGTTCTAAAAATAGAAAAGGTCAGGATCTGACAAGTATCCTTTCTGTTTAGTCCTAGCAGATGGAAACCATGAGATGCTTCCTCAGCTTGTAACTGTTCCAAAACCTGAGGCACTAATCTGACATAGTAAACCAAATTTATATAAAGTCTTATTTCTTTACATCCTGCAACATCATTTATGTCATGCTGGGCAGTGACAGTTTAAGTTATGAAAATGCTGTATCACACAGCAAATCAGAGCTGGCTTTATAGCAGGTCTCATGACTTCTTCATCCAGAAAGAATGAATTTTGTGGGGGAGGATTCCGCATAGAACCCCCAAAGAGCAACAGATTAAAAATGGATTTTAGCATTTACCTCTTGCTGAACTATAAATCAGGAACTAGAATTGAATGGCAGCTGTCCATCAACAGCAATGCAACTGTAGATGAACAGAAGTAGCTTAATGGATAAAAGGCATCACTTTCTTTGTAATTATTAAAGAAAATTTGTCATCTTCACCTATTTCAAAAGTTTCTGGGCTCTGGATAGAGAGTGATTAGATCCATGTAGGTTATTAACATAGATAAGGAAGACGTGCTTGAAGTAACACATCTACAGACTTATGAACATTATTCTGAAACTCTAACAGTGGACTTGAGTTCAGGTGCGACAGTTCACATTGAAGATCTCTTTGACCGAAAACTGGAAGGGATGTCTACCACAGCCGGCATGATTCTGCCCCTCGGTTCATTGTTGTATTTGTTGGGCAATTGAAAGCTTTACGAAACTCTTCAAAGTTGCTCATGGTACCAATGACTCTGCAAAGAGAAAAGAGAAGTGATTAATGTGCAGATTGTCTTCTGTTAAACACTACAAATCTGCAAGTATTTCAGTGTGTTCCTTTCAAGTCGAATTGTTCCATTTAGGTTGAATTTTCAGGTTTTCCAAGTGTTCTTTCACAAAACACAAAAAGTTCAGGAGAAGCACTCCCATTTAAAGTTAATGTGAAGATAACCTTGTTTCACTCAGTGCTTTGAGGAGCATCGCAGTTTCCTANGGCCGTGCCACAGACTTTGCTGGACAACAGGGAAGTGAGAACTTCCATTTAAAGTTAATATGAAGATAATCTTGTTTCACTCAGTGCTTTGAAGAGCATCACAGTTTCCTCGAAACTCAACCAGAAACAATTGCAATTTGTGAATACAATATCACTTAGAACAATTTTCTAATATGACCCTTGGCAGCAAAGGTGCAGCAAAGTATTTGCAATAGTCTTGCACAATAAAATTCTTCCAGTAGCTGCCAAACCACTGCAGTCCAGCAGGCAGGAATGCATAGGCAGCTTGCTTTTCTGCATGTAATTTGATATGGCTCACCACCCATGAACACACACACACGCAGACTCCCTGAGACTTTGCAACCTCAAGCTGCAGGGTAGTCAAGCATAGCTTCTCTTTCTGGCCAGCTCAGCATTACAACCATGAGTGTCACAACTCCTCTGATAGTTCAGAAACATGTTTTCTGAGGCTTTTACCCTGAGCGGCTCCCAAGATCTCTTCCATCCACCACAGATGGAGTGATACTGAAAGAGCCTCACACAAGCTAGATAGTATGTCTACATTCCAGACTGGCACGTTCAGGCATAGAGAAAGAGCTCACTCTTTATATGTAGTCATCCTGGGCTCCTGCTTTTATGTATGCATTTTTTCACGCTGTCAGAAATTAATATTCTACTATTGCTAGATTGGGATTGTGCTGTTTGCTGGTTTTTTGCTATGCTTTTAAGCATCTTGGAATTTACTAAACTGAAATTTGCAATGGTATTAAAGAAAACAGCATCCTGAGTTAAAAGCAGAAAAGTATCTACAGGGATATTAATTATATGCCTTCCCACCATCTTTGTTATGCAGTGGGAAGGCATTTTTCTCAATTGCAGACAGTCAGTTTCTCAGCGTAGGTCAGTGTGGTAGAAAACTTTCTTATTATATTGATTAGACTTTCTGTGGGTAAGATAATTTGCAGTCGGTTGGCAGAAAAATGTCTAAAGGTCAGTTTTATATGGAGAATTACAAACTGAGGTTAGGCTTCAAATAAGATATACAGCTTTACTGCGAAAACATTGCAAATACATGTTCAGGGACTGGAACATCAAGAACTGGTCATGCAGAACTGCTGCTGAAGCTGGGGGGAGTTCTGCCTGCCATGCCAGCAATTTCACTCTGAAATTGGCATTCAGTAGTAACCAAGACACATACTAATACTGAAAACCTGCCAATCACGAATAAATAAAACCAGAATCTAGCCAGCAAAAGATCATTATGTGCCCATGCATGTGACTTTTCTATCCATGGTTTGATATTGCTGAACATTAACAGTGGAATAAGAGTGGGACGTCTGGATGTCACTTCATTGAACTAAAATAGAGACACCTTCCCTGAATGGGTCACCCTGGGATCCCTTGGCAGTCAACAGGAAGATGTACTTGCAAAGTCTAAGTAGTCTGAATTTATTGTTTAGAGAAGGATATGCACTTTCAAAATGTCTGTTCTTTTTTGACTGTGTAAAGAACCTGGAGGGATTAGCTCAGACGTACACACCTACGCCCAGGCTGTGGGTTGCTCATTTCTATCATTTTTATAGTTACTTTTTATAATTACTTTTAAAAGTGCTGTTTGGTCTTTTTTGATAGCAAGAGCTGTCAAATTTGGAGCTAGCTTTACTGCTGTTAATAGTCTTGGGACATAAAAGAAGCAAAGTTGGGGAAACAGGCAATATCATTTTTTAGCTCAGTTGATAGGATTTGCAAGAAGAGGCAAGTACCACAGTTTCATTTCAGGTCTGAAACAGAAGCCTGTTCTGATTATCCATACAAAAACAAAGGAAAAGGTTTGTCTGTATTTTATAGACCTCAAATTCATGTAATCTTTTCTGGAATTTTCTTTCTTAGCCTGATTTCTTCATGAGTTTCCCTCATAAATGCTCTGTCCTCAGGCTTCCTTCTATATTTTGTGGTTTGCAGCATCTGATAGGGATGTAGATATGCAATGATTCAAAACATGTAAATATACACACAGGTACATAAATTTGAGGACTTTAAAAGGCAAGAAATGATTATTTTACAAAAATCTTAACAAGAGTAGGAATTATTAAAAATATCACTCTTTAGGCTGAAGATCAGCATGATACTCCTGTCTTTATTACCATAATGCATTGCCAATTGCTAAAAGGCATGTAGAGTGGCATACTGCACTAGCTTTATCCAAGCTAGCAGGTGTAATAGGTATTGCAAAAGGTACAGTAGTATAGCTTTCAATGCAGAGTATAGAAGTCTACCAAGACCAAGCACATATTACTGCAATGCTGGCTTATATTTGATTTGTGTTATCATGTTTCCAGCTCTATTATTTCTTCACACCTTCTGGTTAATAAGCAGACCAAGGAGCGTTAAGCATGCTTTGTTTATTTCTTCAGCTTTGGAGTGGCTGTGACCAGGGAATAGGTCATAGTGCCTGTGAAGCAACTTTACAGCTCCTTTGTGAAGATCAGGTTATTTTTATATTCCCAAGAGAGAACAGAGGTAAAGGGGGCTCACATCACCTAAATTTAGCTATTGAAAAGGTGGGATCCCATCTCCATCTTTAGTCAGCACAAAGCAGAAAGAATCTCCAGAAGGCAACTAATCCAGTGTACCGGAGACACCTCCATAACAATTCAGTTTCTGGAACTGACATCCTTCTCAGAAATACAGGGGTAATGTAGTGCTTGACTGAGGACAAGCACACAATTCTAAGTTAAGTAAATGCAATTGACATAAATCCCAAGAGAAACAACTTGGGCTTGGTCACACAAACTCTGTGGAGAAGCAGAGCCATGAACTGTGGCTTCCTGTTTCTTCCATAGTCTTTAAACATTCCTCCTTTTCCAGCTTCTCATTCTTTGAGTTCGTGGGTATCTGTGGTTAGGGGAAACCATGGGAGGCCTTCTGGTAAATGATATGGACAGTTTATTATGGCTGGACTACAACAGTAGCTCCTTCAACAAAAGTGCTTTTTGAAGGGCAACTGAAGAGTTTAATTTTGTACTGAACTTACAGGGCATTTTTTACTTTGCATTATCAATGCAATTCAAGGTATTCACTTCAAAGCTTTTAATGAACTCAGGTAGATTAAATCAAGGACCCTCCTAATACACACTGTTTTCTAAATTAGAACTGTATAGGAGAAAAAGAAAGTGATAGGTGAGATATTTTAGATACTCAGACCATGATTAAAGGACATCACTGGGGTCAGAGTGTGTTCCTGGTTCAACTGCTATTGAAGGTAGATTCAAGTCCCTCATCTTATCAGAAGAGCATTTTTAATAGCAAAAGATAAGTTAATAAAAACAATTCATTTTCAATCTAAGCCAAGAGCACCGTCCAATTTTGTGTTTGCTCTTAAACCCCTCTTAACATGCTAAATTTCTGTACTTGTGCGCTACCATAGTTGATTCTGTATGCATCTGAGCAAACACATTATTTGCACTACCTGAACTGAGGAGGGCTGTGAGCTCCAACATATATTTGTTCTCTTGCAGATTCTGGTCTAAAGGAGTTGCATCTCACCTAATAAAAGATAAAAAGCAGAAATAAGTATGTTAACTGGGATGACTTTGTCAATAAAGCAGAATGTTAAGTTGCTGTTCTTAAGATGGCTATTACTTAAAGAATGCACATAATGGAAAGATGCCACAAATTCCTTTGTTTCACCTTTGCTAGCTTGCAGTTTTCTGTTAGCAAATTCTCTTGTTTTTCATATCCCTCAATGGATCCAATCTCTTATTCTCCATCCACTCTTATTCTCCATCCACTCATTCCCACCACCTAATAACAGCCACTTTACTAATTCTTTTTTTGAAGCTCTCTGTAATGGTAGCTAGTATTTCAGCTTGTGCTGCAGCAACTCATGCCTTAATAGCAAGCATATTTCTTGGTCTCAGAGCTAGATAATGTGTATAAAAGGTACACGTAATGATGCTAAGCTCAAGGGCATCTGATATACCCTGCTCTTACTGTCCATGCACCTCCCCTTAGAGGGTTCACTGGACAAGTGATTCTCTCCCTTATTCTACTGATATTCCTAAAACACTCATAATTCCTATTAAAGTTATGATACAGCTTATTTAGTGTAAAGCAAACATGGGAAAAAATAAACTGAGATTATCTTCACTGCTTCTTATTTTCCTTGAACAACATGCACAGTAATGAATGGTGGTACCAAATTTGCAACAGGAGTCTGTGGTGGAAGCAGTCAGAAACAGCTGCGTACTGCAAGACCAGAAGCTAAACTGGAAAGTGCCTAAGGAGTCAATAAATGCAAGAAGGTCATTGTATTGGAGGGAAGCCATAAAACGAAAGCAAGGTGCAATACTCTGCAAAACCAAGAACGATTTCAGTAGTTCTGGCATGGATAGATGAGGACAAAGAGAAAAATAGAAAAGAAATAATAGTCCTGGGAGAAGTCTCTGATTATACCTTGAGAAGTCCTGGTTTGGCTCATTGGTAGATGTTTAAATAAAGCAGTCTCATCTCTGCACTGCACATTTTGCATGCTAATAGATAGGTACTCAAATCACATTTGTAATACTCACATGAGCATAACTCAGAAAGAAAAGCTGGTTGTGTGTGAACTCAAGGCCTGGCAGTAAAGGCTCCTCTTCTCCTCCCCTCTTTTCTGTAATCCATCTCCTATATGCCTAATAAGAAAGAGATACTAAGTGTCTTTCAACAACATGAAGCCTAACAACAGATTTTCTTTTTAATTTATTCTTTTTTTTTCAAAGAATACTATGTTTCAAATATTTTTCATCTACTTACCCTGAAAGCCTCTCGCAAACCTCCATTATCTGCAATGTTTTCTGCTAAAGTCCTCTTGCCTTTCACCTGGCAGAATGAAAAAACATCATTTGACCCATTCTTGAACTTAGTTCTTAATCAATTTGAAAAAACAGGGGGAAAAATAAAACAAGGTGAGAACTACCTCTGACATTATATATCTCTGGTCAAGAGAACCGGGTTTCGCTGTGAGAACTATCAGTAAACAATTCACCATGGTGAATTATCCTGGTTCTGGTCCTAGATCTCTATAGCACAAAGTGTAGTAGGTAAAATGCACTTAAGAATCTAGTCTCTGATCTTTGATCTGAACATCAATAATTTTCCTGTGAAGACTGTTTTTATCTGGTTACATGTGAGATTCAGTGGTCCCTTTCTTAAACTTTAGATAAAAGGTTATATTTGTTTCTCAACATAACTTACTACACCACTGGGATACTAACTTTTAAGTCATAACATACTACAGCATAATTAAAAATAACTGTCAGAGACAGAATTTAAATTGATAGTATATTCAGTGCTCTAAAAATATCTGCCAAGGAGATTCACATTGCTTTTCCCTAGTATTGATTCCAAGAGCAGGAGCCATAGCAATGAGAATATATTGTGCAAAGCAGCACTACATAAACTTTGTGAAACAGCCAGTCTCCTGGTATTACCAAGGGCAATATCATTATGAAGAAATCCTCGTTTCTGCAAGTGAAGTATTGTCTTTGATCTCCCAGCCTTCTAAGGTCTTAGGTCTTAAAGCTACCGAACTCTCTTTGTAATTAGGCAGCTTTACTCTCAACTATGCCTTGAATAAGCAAGATATGTGGGTACAGTTTTGAGCATAGCTCTGAAGGTCAGTGCTGGCCTGTAGATCCTCCAATGAGAGGCTTTTACATGCCGCAGGGATTAGTATAGGGATAGTGGTGTCAGGATTCAAAACAGTAAAAGAGAGGAAAATATACAAGAAGAGGTAAAAAGACCTATGGGATATGGAGGTACGTGTGCACAGCACCACCACTGAGAGCATATGAGCACCCAGAGATTGGACGCAAGGCATCTTGCTTGATGCCTTGGGTCCACACTTACACCCAAGGATGCAATAAGGTGTATGCCTTTCCTGCCAGCCCTCCTTCTCCTCAGGAGGCTGTAGATGGAGGTGGGAGAGAGGTCATTAAGAGAAAAAGTACTGAGACACCAGGGAACATGCAGACACACCAATTACCTTTTTTTCTGGTCTACCTACTCATACACTTTTCTTGCAGCGGGCTTGTGAAGTAGACTGATTCAGAGCATAAGATGAGCATAACCTAGCAGTGGCAGATGTGACATAGGTCATTTTAATAAGTGGAAGAAGTCTTTCTGCTGATCTCAGGCAGCAATGGGTCAGGTATCTGAAACTGTTCTGTACAGACAGTTCATGACAGGTCTCAGGGATGACAATAAGCACTTTATTTGATCAGATGACTTTATGTGATTACTGCACTCTTGAAGCTATTTCTATATCTGCTTTTTCTTTCATTATGCTTCTTTTCTGGAGACATTTTTATTGTGATGAGAAATTAAAAAGTAAATAAATTTCTTGATCCATGAAAAATATCCATGTGGAGTGTAAAACCCACAGAATATTGATGTAAATAACAGATGAAATAAAAAAACCCCAAAACTCTTGGCATGCTTTGCATATATAGTTCTTCGTACAGAAGGTATAGAATATGGCATAATAATATGAAGATTTTTCTATAATCTAAAAAATGCTTTAGGTCATCCCATGGACATAGGAGGGTAAAGGCTTGTGGATGACAAGGCTGTAGGTAACAGAGTCTCTCTAATAAGCCCATTTATGGACTTCAAAGACAGCAGCTACACTGGAGAGGAAATTCAGATCTACTCCATATCAAGAGACACCATAGAAGGTAAAGGGTATGGCCAAGTCAGTAGCAGAAGCATGAGAAGCTCTCAGTCACATCCTTGGGGAAGGTTTGAAAGACCTTCTTGAGTGGCATTTCAGCGTCGACAATTTTTATCCTACAGATATTCAGGAATGAGTCTGAGAAGTTTTTATTTGTAAATTAGTTAATATGAAGTACTTAAGTCTGAGTAGCTGGACTTCAGATTGGACTGCAGTATGGCTTTGTAATCTCTGAGACTAACACAAACAGCCTGGGGAAGTGTTAAAAATATTACTAAGCATTCAGTATGACCTCCCTGTTCTTAAAAGGCAAAGGCATAATTGTATTTCTGATTTTAAAATGTGAGTAGAGGTGGTAGAATTGAATAAACTGTGGGGTACCTGTTTTATCCTGAAAATTCATATTAAAATTGTGTCCCAGACAGTATTACTTGAATTTTAGGGATTAATTTCTGGAGGTCTGGGATTTATCCTATTTATCCTTCATTTTGGACACATATAACGGGCATATTTTCAGGGAAACCCACAGCTCTGATAGACAATGAAACAGAAATCATCTCTAGCACTTTCTTTCTCAATCCTTTTTTTTATGAGCTACTGCTATCATACTCATTTCATTTGAGATACAAATTGGTTCTACATGCAGACATAGAAAAAATAGCAAGAGCTGAATGTGAAATAAAGTAGAGTTTATGCATTCATTTTATAGCTGTAATAAATAACAGGTGGGATTGCTAAAGGAATCTATAAAACATGCTATTATATTTTTCTCTATAAAAAGAGTGACTGCTCGGTTTTCATTACAGACGTCATCTACCAAAGACATTTAACATGCTCACAGTAATTAGACCAGCCCTACTGAGTGGCTTCATCCTCTTCCTGTGATTCCAAAATTATGTGATGGGAGAAGTGGTTTAACCCTGTCATCAGGGTGTGAGCTGTGGTATTTGACTGGACTAATCAAATCTGACAGACAATTTTTATCACAATTATTCACTTCAAAAAGTGGTTTGTTGTGAGAAACAAAGTTGGTAGCCTAATATCTCAGTATCTTGGGATTTATAAAAAATAACTTTCAAAAAAGACCCAAAACTCCTAATGCACCACCATTTTCAATCACTGGTGTTTTACATACGTGTAAGCCAGCTCTTTTCCAGTAGTAATTGTTGTATTGATTAATCATGCATTTAGTCTTCTCTTTAAATTTTTCTTCAGAGTCATTTGTCCACCAAGGGTCTAAATTTCCATTTTTGTCATATTTTCTACCTTAAAAAGGAAAGAAAACATATGTTTTTGTAGGAGAAACCCCCATACTTTTACAGTTTTGGGATCACCTGCACAGAAATTAGAAGTGAATGCACTCATGCAAGTGTGTGAGCAAAATGTATAAGATTAGTGAGCAATATCTTGACCCCACTCAAGTCAGTGGTGAAAAGCTGGCTTTCTATTTATTGTCATAATTTCCATTTTCAAAAAAAAATTGCAAAGACTCATGAGTTCTATTGTACATTTTATAATTACTCAGTGTAAGATGCACATGAGCTTTCTTGTAAGTATAATTATATTTTTCATCCTTAGCCCATATGTCCTTAATTCTGCAAACCTGATGGTTACAATTCATTATTAATTAATTTTATGCTTGACCAGGGAAAAAATCTCCATTTCATGGAAACTTCTGATGTTTCCATTTTTTTGCTTTGGAGCAAACTCAGAATGTTTGAATCCTATTCATGGAAGCAAGGAGAATATTTACATCACCCAGGCTGATGATTACAGCAATGGCTTGTGGAAGATTCAGTGTTAAGTCACTGCTTCATCTCAGTTGTAGTAGAATACCTAATCTCCATCATGTCTCCAGCCAAACAGGCACTAAACATGTTAGAACTACAGGAAGGAGAGGTAGGGAGCAATCAATAGACATGATACCAAGTACTACAGACGTTTTCTTTAATCTTCTTATTTCCTAATTTTTTCACTGCATGTTGTCATGTTCAAGATGACAGATCCCCTAGAGATGTATTTATCACTATATTTGAAAGGTAAGAGCCTGGAAAAGATGTAGTGGTTCACTTAGGGAATCAAATCAAATCAAATCCTCTCTGAATGGCTGGACACATGATGGAGATTACATACTCTCCTGAAAATGAGATGGGAGTTTGTGAAGAAACATTTCTCCATTATGGAGTTTTTACTGACACAAAATATTTCAGAGTAGTGCTAACAGGATACAAGGTTTGCCTTTTATTTTTTAAAGGGTATTCAAAGAAACAGAACATAAGCAACCTAACTTTAGATAGCCAGCCAGTTAGAAGCTTCTCCTTAAAGTCCATGTATTTTCAGAGGAAAGAGGCTTCTCTGGACAGTGAGTCACAGCGGGATGTCTGTCAGACACTTAGAATTTCTCCCTGAAGGAGGGGGTTTGCATTACTCCCTCACACCTCCCTCCACTGTCCATACCCTCTTCACATCTCTCTCTCAGGAGTCTGATTTTTAGAAGTATTTTAATGAGATAGAAAAAATTAGATGATGGCAATGCCCCACTCTACCCAGTTTTTCAGGACAGATGGTTTCACATTTTCAGGTTGTTTCTCACTCTCTTTTTTCTCTTTTTTTAATACTTTGTAATACATGTTCTGTTCCACTTTTGTTTCATGGTTGTATTTTAATATTTTATGTAACTATCTTTCGAAACAAAGTCAAAACTGAAATGTAAAGTTTCCCTGGAAGTAATTTTTGTCATTCTGAAATTTTCCTTTTGCCCTTCTCACTCCTCCCAACCAGCAATTTCAGGATCTGTTTCTGATTTAGTTCCCATTCAAAATAAGCAGAGGGCATCAAACTTGTGGCATTCCTTACCAAACAAAACCTAGTTCAGACAAGAAGAACTGTACATAAATAAATTTTAAAAATTATAATTCTTTCACAAAATTCACTATTGTTAAAAAACAAAACCCTAAAGCCTATAGAAGTCAGCTAATTTGTCAAGTATGTAAAACAAAGAAGTTAGCAACATATTGACACTTACCATTGCTATCAAATCCATGAGTAAACTCATGGCCAACAATTACTCCTATAGCACCATAGCTTAATGACCTGTAACAGAAAGAGATGGTTTCCTCAGAAAGCCCAGCCTCATGAATATTAAAAGACAGTTGAACTCGGGAAATACCATCATTTATTTAGTTAAACTGGGGGATAATAGGTCTAACAGCCACACCTGCTTAATTTTGACCTAAAGTTGTCAAAAGTCTGAATGTTAAACAATTAATTGTTTAAAAGCAACCTTTAATAAATAAACTTCAAAAAGCATTGTAATTGTTCCCTCTTCTAATCAAATCCTTCAGCATCATATGAGCACCAAAATGTCTCCTTCAGCTGCCTCTGTTGTGGATATTCCAACTGAGAACAGGACAAAATTATAGGTGAAATTATTGTCTTATTATTGTCATGAAAAAATGAATGGATCAAAGGCTGCAATATCTTCTGTAATGCCAACTCCAACCATTTTTCACTGGCATGCAACAAACAGACCTGGAAATTACTGACTCCAGTTTGTAAAACATTAAACAGATCTCACTTCAGTTTTAAGAAAGAGAGGTCATACAATTTCTTGCACCTGCTCAGAAAAAGGACATGATCTATACTCAGATCTAGTGCACTGAAGAAAAAGAATAGAAAGACATATCTTGCATTCCTAATTGAAAATTAATTGTATTTTCCTTGTTATACCCAAATAAAACTGGGGGAAACAGGCATGAAAGAGGGAAAGGTCCAGGGTTTGGGGGTTTTTTATATAATATGCAGTAGATATCAAGATGCAAAACTGGTGTAGTAAATGCATCTTTCCTTTGTTAAGTTGTCTTGTGGTTTTAATTAGTTCAGTTATTGAGATGCCACACTTCGAACTAGCTAATGGTATTTCTAAGACATTGTATTGAAATGGAGGAAAGACAGAAGGTTTTGAGTAACATGTCATTACTGGACCAAATGATCCATAGCACACTAATTGCTCATCTCAGTCATGCCATAAATGTATTACATCATTTCATTCCCCCTGCTCCAATGACAGTCTTTCACTTTGGTTTTTTCTTTCCTGAAAGGTAATTTGCATGTGATAAAATCTTCTCTACTGTTTTTTTGTTTGGTTTTTTTTTTCCAGAGTATTATTCCAAATCTTGACTTAAAATTGCTGGTTAAAATTATACATTTCAGCAATGGAAATATCATCCTTTTGTGTGACAAATTTGTAATCCTGTGTAGCACACAGTGATAATTATCCATACCAAATGTACTGTATTAGACTTGTTTTCCACATCTGAAATAAAGTGGTCATACAGGATCTGTTACAGTGAGAGAAGTATAAGAGTAATGGCATAAAACCTTGAAAGAGGCTAAAAGGATCAATAAGCTCTATTACTGAATTACTTATTTTCTTCTAAGGTTCTCAGTGACCACAAGTGGCAGAGACAAAGAATAGACTGGTGCCCAGGCAGTTCTAGGGCTTTCCCTGGCTCCAAAGGATGGAGTGAAGTACGGGGTAAATTTTGGCTTTTGCTTCTGTGAAGACCCTTCAGAATTTTGACCACTGAAAAATGCTCCCAGCTCTGTTTTCGCTCTTCACTTCTGGGGCGCAGCTGGACAGAGATCAAGAGGATTAGGTGCAGTTCAAGAGGGACCATATTAGAGGGGAAATGGGACTGGAGAAGCTCAGACCACTATAAGGAAGCTACCAACTCAGGTAGTTTGAAGTCTCTATTACAATATATCTGGCACCTGAGACTCATAACTATGAATGATAGCTTTCAAAAGGTAATTTCACGTACAGAGATGTCAAGTGAAAAATTAGCTTTCCCTTATGCAAATAGATGCAGCTGTTTTATAATAGTTATGTTGAAACTGGACACTAAAACAGTAGTAAATGCTAAATATTTCCAAAATCAGTTTTCCAGCAAGTGCTGATGACTTTTTGATGATTTTTCTGTTCCAGTGCCATGTACTGTTTCTTTTAAGCAGACAGAAAACAGATCCAGACTATTTCAAGGACAAAAGCAATCTGTTGTCTGTTATAAAACAGCTACATTTGTTTACTAAATTTCATTTTGATATGTACTCAAGCAAAACCAATTTAAGCAAAGGTAACCTTTAAAGAAGAGAAATGAGTAAAGTATAATTCTATGAAAAACCACAATTTTGTCACTACAGGAGAAGGTCAGGGTACAGAGAAATCTATTCAGAAAGGAAGGGTGGAAACAGGTCCACCATAGCCACAGCAAAAAGAAAGGATCCTTAACAAGGAAGGATTTTCTTCTATCCCCAATTACCACTTACAGTGTCACCTGGCTTATAAGAATTCTCTTTGAATGTAAATATATTTGTTCCTAAATTGAATTTATATATATATATTGCCAAATTTCCTGTTTACAAGGACACATCCAATTCTGAAGATGGCAAGCCCAAAATGTTTCAAAAGCTTGATTTTTTTTTAGCAGAGAATTATCAAGTAAACATTTCACCAGTAACTGGCTTTACGTAACTGCAAAAGAACTTCCAGAAACTGCTGTCAGAACCTTGGCACTGTCTTACCCTGCTATAAAACAGAAAATTATTAAACTGCACAAAAGCAGTGATGTTTTAAAAATTAAATAATTGTGACCTATAATTATTCTTCTCCGTCTACGCAGTGCACAGGCTTGCTCAGGCAATCGCTTATGCACATGGAGATATTCTCATGCACTTCCACAAGCACAGGAGAAAGCCCACAGTTTATCTTAGATATTAGCACAAAGTGAACAATAAACCGATAATAAATGGCTTCTCAGGGTATTCACTTCTGTTCAGGAAGTGTTAGTTATCTGATTTACAGTTCCTTTGAATACCTGCCATGTGCACACTGCTGCATCTGCGTGCTGTAGTGCTGAAACCCTTCCACCCAGGTGCACCTAATTAGCAACTCCGGTGAGAAATTAGTCACTGGTTTGAGACAACTGCAAAACATAGAGCTCCCAAGGGTGAGAAAAGTTATTGCATAAAGCAGCAGTTTTCAAAGTCTGGTTTTTCAATAGTAAAAGCAGGACACAGTCAGGAAAAACACACAATCCAAGGGCTAAGCTTTCCCTTCAGAAGGACAACACAGCATTCCTGTGCACTACTTGTCAGTCTTCCTCAGCAGAGTAGCCTTCTTCTCCAGACCATCTTCCCTGTCCATGTGTATCTCCAGCATGTTTCCCTGTTATTCCACATTTCCACAGGCAGTGCTTACCTGGGATATTCCGTTCCCCAAAAGAAAGGCTTTTGCAGTTCTCCTGCTGGGAATCCTGCAGTAGCAAAAACAGTAAGAGTGAGATCCCTACTTCAACAGTCACAAGGCTCATGCATTTGGAATTTTTTACTTTTTTTTTAGTTTCAGTAGGTTTTGCTAGAGGATCTTACAAAGATGATAAGCTGAGTGTGATTCATGTCCATTGATGTGGCAAGTAACATGTCCTCCTGGGTCACTCATCTGCTTTTTGCTGCTGCTCCTCCCTTAGACAAAGTGTGTTTTTCAGACTAATTTTCCGAGGGTTTTTTCTCTTACTTCTGCAGATGCTGCTTTGTTGTTTCAATCATGCTATCACTTGCTTTTCCAGTAGTACAATATAAAATTGTGCCAATGCCAAGGACAAAGTTTTCCAGATAGTACACTCTTTGTCTCCCAGCACGCACAGAAGACTGTTTTGTATTTACTATGTGTGTTTTTAAACATCTTACACTAATGTTACAACCACGAAAACTGATGAAAACTGCTTGTTATTACACTAATTAAAGAGATGCTGTTGAGAACTGGAAATTTAGTCTGAACTACATTGCCTGGTTCTTTCCAAATACTGAAACTCAGGAAAGGTTTTTGGGCATACCAAAGAGACCATTTGGTGAAGGAATCATTGTGGCCCACTTACAGAATCACTAGGTTGGAAAAGATCCACAGGATTATTGAGTCCAACCATTCATATCAACCACTAAATCATGCCTCTCAGCACCTCATCCACTCATCTTTTAAATACCTCCAGGGATTGTGACTCAACCACCTCCCTGGGCCGCCTGTTCCACTGTCCAATGACCCCTTCCATGAAAATTTTTTTTCTGATGTCCAGAATCCCTACATCATCCTCTCCCCCCAACAGCAGATGACATGAACTGTGGCCAGAATGAATAAAATGAGCCCAACTGAAGACGATATGAACCAAGGTAGCTCAGTCACCCCTAGATCACATTTAGGGGTCACAATGTCCTGTGTCCCTGTCACTGCACCAAGAAGCTATTGAGCTATTCTTGTAAGAAGCTGCAATTATTTTGTCCATGTATAGACTTGTATAGTGAATTTGCATTTATCTGTGTGCCAGGCAGAGGTAATAAACGTTATTTATAGTTAACTAGGTGCAAGCTTTCACTCAGGTTGATCCATCTAAGAAAGAAAACCTAAAGTGTCTTCATAGGACACTGCTGAAACACAGTCAGATGTGCATTAAGCCATAAGACAAAGTTTTCACTGGACAAGTTATGTGACTGCATGGGAAGAAGCTCCAATCCTGAGTCCATACAGTAGGTTGATATTTATTTTACTCAAAGTCAGGATCCAATTTAGGTAAGATGTGCCTGAGCAGACAGCTTGCTGAAAGAGTAGTTTCTTCTTCTGGGAAGCTTTGTAATTTGAATATACTGAAGGAAGCTTAAGAAGTATTTTCAGGCCAAAGCAGAGTCAGAAGCCACTAGAAGGTAAGACATGTTTAAGGAAGACTCAGGGAACTGAAATGTATTGTCCACAATAGGATTTTTTGTTTCTTTTCTTTTTGATTCTAGGGTAGCTAGGAAAGCAAAGTTGTCTTGTTCTGAAGAGACTGGTAGCACTAAATGAGTGAGGGTGTTTGGCACTGTACTGCAACACTATGAAGGAGCAGATTTAGAATTAGCAACACAGAGCATCCTTCTGCGTGCAATGTCTCCCTCAGGCAAGCATCAACCAGATCATCCTTGGAGGGAATGATGATCATAATGTCCTAGAACTAAAATCTCCTTGAAATTTTAACAGGAGATAGATCACCCGACAGTTTCCTATTTTGTGCTGTTTTGAATCCCCCAGTATAGGCCATTCCCTTGTGAAATCTGTTTCTTTCTTGCTTGACATATTGTGCTTAAAAAAAAAATTAAACACAAAACTCAGAGAGTTCCTAGTAGGCTGAGAAGCAATAAATACTAATGGGATTATATATATGTCACTGGATTTCAAGCAAGCAAAGCACTGATCAAGAGAGGCAAGTCAGCCAGACACTTCAGTTTCATATCTTAGGGAATAGATATAGGCAATGCAAAAGTACTTTAAGCTAACTCTTCACCATAAATTATAGCATGTAGTGTGTCTATTCATGTTTACTCCCTCTACACAGCTCCAGAAGAGGGCTTTGGGCTGAAATCCACTCTATCTACACATTATTACTAGTACAGGCTCAGAGCACACACTCTAGGCCATTGCTCACCAATAGCACATGGAAAGCACTATGTGGTCTTATTACAGAATCCCCACAGATCTATCTGCCATATATAGGACCTGGACTTGCAGAAGCTGCCTTGTCTACCTTCTCACAACCTATTTACCTATGGAGCAATGTCATAGGACTGCAGCATCATTCTGAGATGGATACTGGTGTCACATGCCACAAGAGCACTGGAAGTCTAGAGACATCTGAGTTCAATCTGTCACAGAACAGCTTTGGTACCTTGCATCCATGCATCATACAGATGGCCAAGTGGGATATTCAGACTAGATCATCCTCCAGATGGACTTTGTGTCTTTGATCACACTTTAGAGCAAGCCCAGCAGTTCTGAACACAGTCTTTTAAGCCCAACAGTTCAACCAGCTTTCAGTCCACCTGACTATCTGCTTGTCCACTTATCCATCTTCTAGCCATTTGTACTTCAGAATGTTAAGGGAGACAGTGCTGAAAGTCTTGCTACAGTCATTCAGGGCTCTCCCTTCAATCACAGAGCCAGTCTTCTCATTGTAGAAGGCTGATCAAGAAAACTGTTTCTAGCATTTACTCCATCATGTATACAGGGACTCATGTGAGGTTGACCAGCTTGTAGTTCACTGGCTCTTCCTTCTTGAAGACAGGAATGACATTTGCCTTTTCCCAGTTCTCAGAAACCTCACCTAATCCCCACAGCCTCACATAGATAACAAAGAGTGGCCTCATCATGACATAAGTGAGCCCCTTCAGCACTCATAGGTACACCCTGTCAGAGTCCATGGATTTTTGTCTGCCCAGTCTGATTAAATACTACCTAACCTTTTCCTTCACAGAGGGTAACGCTCCTTGTTCCAGACTTCACCCCTGCTCTCAAGGGCCTGGGATTCCTGAAAGTCATACCAGTAAAGACTGAGGCAATGAAGGTACTCAGTACCTGGGCTTTTTCCATGCCATTTGTCATCAGGTCCCCTGACCCCGGTCAGCAGTGGGACTATGTTTTCCCTAGACTTTCTTCTGTTGCTACACTTGCAGAAGTGTTTTTTTTCACATCTCCAGGTGGACTTTGGTTTTTCAAAATCCTGTGTCTGGACCTGTGAACAGTGATTCTGTTGAACAATCCACTTACCCACCTTGCTGCTCTGGAATGCAGGAGCATTTCAAGTAGTGGATTACATCTGGCTTATTTCAAATATTTTACTCTGAATTTATGCTGATCTTGAAGCTCTGACAGCTCTCTTTACCTGCACAAGGTTGCTTTTAACTTTCTTGAAGGTTTCTAGCTTAATTTTTCTGGTAAATAATTTTCAGCCTCTCTCCACAGTAAGGTGCTATAAAGCTTCTTAGAATGCATTTCAAATTTTAAATTTTTTTTTTTCCAATTTTACAGAGGCTTTACTGTCATTAGTGAATCCATTTACCAGCTAATACCTTCACGGTGTTATTATACACATTTTGCAGGTGAACGCTCTGACTCTCGGTGTAATATTGTTACTTCACCAAGGAGACACAAGCAATCACATTTCATTTGATGGTTCACTAAAACGAGGCAGGCTAATAATAGATGAAGTAAACTTAAAACATATGAGAGGGCTCACCAAATCATGAGGAAATTTGGAGTTGAAATATAAATATGGATTCAAACTCTATAGTTGAATTATGTTATACAGTTATATTGCATGATATTTTTAACAGAAATAGACAAGATCTAGTGAAGCCTTATTCCAAGTCAGCCCATTTACAATTTCCAATAATTATTTGGTTTAGTTAAACCAACTACTGACAGACTAGTGAATCCAGTATATAAATTATGGATATGGAAACAGCTGTGCTAAACTGTGTGATACACAGGGTACTCTGCTGACTGTTGTACTGGTAATCCTTGGATGTGTTTAAAAGCTATAACTTGTTTTTCAATTGTCATTGAATGAAATCAGAGGGAAAGTTTTAAAGGGGAAAGTTATAAGCAGATTAACTGCTAGCCAGTAAACAAAGGCTATTAAATTCACATAAGGATTTGTGATGACTGAAGATGACTGATTTGTTGGTTATTAGTCTAAAAATAGCACAAAGGGCAAGACACATGTGTTTAAAATGGTTTCACAAACTTCAGTTTGGACATCTGAATCTACACCTAGTGCCTCTTGAGAAGGTTTTCAACGACCCTCTGCTTTGGCTCTAGCTGCCAATCTCAATGAGCAAGGTCTCCTGCTAGTTCTGTCTCAGATACATTTGACATGAGAAAACACATCAGGTGCTGTAATGAATCCCAGACAGCTTTGAGCACCTATATGAGATTATTAGGATCAAACTCTCTGTCATAACATGAACCCGGATCCTTATTTTTAAGTTTTATCCTGTGGACAAAGAGGATAGAAAATATCAATTGTGTAAGGCACAGCAACTCTTATGTCTGTACAGGAATACAAAGCTTAACTTTGCAAGGAGTAGTAAATAAATTCATTAACAGACAAGTGATGGTCTTAAAGTAGAAAGCTCAGCAGCTTCTGGTTCAATTCTTGGCTCAGTTTCTGCTTCCCCGACAAGAAGCTCTTTGCTGCTCATGAGAAAGAGAGAAACCAGCATTTCCCAACCTCAACGGGGCAACATGAGGAGAAACATGAGATTGTTTGTGAGGTGTCAAGGAATACTGTGTGCTAAGGGACTAGGAAAACTGTGAAAACATCTGTTCTTACAATAAACTTTAATCTTTATTAGCTAAAGAAAAAAAGCATTAGATTCTCTGGAGGGATGGGGGGGGGAGTGGAAAGGAACACAGAATAAGCAGAAGGAATCTTTAGTAAAACATAGAATAAGCCACAAAGGAATCTTTAGTAGAATACATTAAGGGGAATAAGGGGTCTTCCCCTAAGAAGGAATGCAGCCAACAGCCCAGCTGAAGTGACTCTATACAAATGCAAGAAGCCTGGGCAACAAAGAGAAAGAGCTGGAAGCTACCATGCTGCTAGAAAGATATGATCTGCTTGCCATCACTGAAACTTTGTGGGACAAATCCCATGATTGGAGTGTGGCTATTGATGGCTACAGGCTGTTCAGAAAGGAGAGATTGGGAAGGAGGGGTAGAGGTGTTACGCTCTATATCAGGAAATGGATAGAATGTGAAGAGCTTTTTTTGAAGAGTAGCCACAAGCAAGTTGAAAGCTTGTGGGTGAGAATAAATGACCAGGGCAAAAAAAGGAAACTTTTCTCCAGGCCGCTTGATCAAGGAGAGCCTATGGATAAAGCCTTCTTCCTCCAGCTACAGGAGGCTTCAAACCCACAAACTGTCATCCTATTCTGAGATTTCAAGCACTCTGACATATGCTGGAAAAGTAGTACAGCAAGCTGTAGGCAATCCAGGAGACTCCTAGAAGATTATTTCTTAATCCAGTTAATAGACACCCCCACCTAAGGGGGGGTGCAATATTGGACCTGATGATCACACTCAGCATGTTTGCAGACGACACCAAGCTAAGTAGTGGGGTTGACACCCTTGAGGGACAGGGTGCCATACAGAGGGAAAGTGGGCAGAGGGCTTGTGAAAAACTCATGAGATTCAACAAGGCCAAGTGCAAGGTCCTACACCTGGGTCGGGGCAACTCGTGGTTTCAATACAGGATGAGGGGTGATGTGATTGAGAGAAGACCTGCAAAGAAGAAATTGGGGTTGCTGGTTGATAAGAAGCTTGGCATGAACTATCAATGTGTGCTTGCAGACCAGAAGGCCAACCGTATCCTGAGCTGCATCAAAAGAAACGTAGTCAGCAGGTCGAGGGACATGATTCTGCCCCTCTATTCCTCTCTTGTGAGACCCAACCTGAAGTATTGTGTCCAGTTCTGGAATCCCCGACATAAGAAGGATATGGAACTGTTGGAATGGGTCCAGAGGAGGATCATGAAGATGATCAGAAGGCTGGACTACTTCTCATATGAGGGTTGGGGTTGTTCAGACTGGAGAAGACAAGGGTCTGAGGAGACCTTATATCGACCTTCCAGTACCTGAAGGGGGCCTACAAAAAAGCTGGGGAGGGACTTTTTACACAGGTGTGTAGTGATAGGACTAGGGGGAATGGTTATGAATTGGAGAGGGGAGGATTTAGACTAGACATTAGGAGGAAATTTTTCATTATGAGGGTGGTGAGGCACTGGCATGGGTTGCCCAGGGAAGTTGTGGATGCCCCTTTCCTGGAAGAGTTCAAGGTCAGGTTGGATGGGGCCTTGAGCAGCCTGGTGTAGTGGGAGGTGTCCCTGCCCATGGCAGGGGGGTTGGAATTAGACGATCTTTAAGATCCCTTCCAACCCAAACCATTCTATGATTCTATAATTCTATGATCCTGTGACCATAATTAAATAAAAGAGAATACTGGTCATTAGTAAATATGGAAAATTGAAAATTAGGACTCACTTAAGAACTCTTAAAGCTAACTTAATAAGAGGGCTCAGAAAGTGTTCAGTCCAAATCTGTTATGTTCATTAACCTCCTAGAAACTAATGGCGCACTTGAAACTACTTCATCAATAACCTTCCAATTAGTCTAGTTCTTAAGGGAAGAGAAAGTGCCCCTGTGTGCAGTCCTCTCATCCTCCACCAGCTACAGCACCATGTGCTATTTGCCAGCACTTCCCTGGATCCTGGCAAGAAAAGAGTTCTCCTTTACAACTCACAGCATCAGCAAGCTGCCAGCATCAATATCTGCATGCTTCTTTCTATAAAGATGATACTTACTGGCTAATATGAACTCTCATCTGTGGTTTTCTCAATGGATGCTAATTCACACATAATTTTAAAATTCTGGTTTAGATTATATCTTCTTCCTGTAACATGTAATGAAGCAGCTTTCTAAAGAAGCCTCTTGACTTTCAGTAGAGAACTGCAGCAGAAGCGCAAATGACTTAGAAGGAGCATGGGTATAAATTTACAGAGATAATATCAACTGTGGTTAATTATCCAATATATCTATTCAAGCATACACCTCATGAATGTGTTGCTTATATTTGCCTCAGTTCTCTGCAAGTCTCCCTTTCATTGCTGTTCACAACCCACAAATGTTACTTTTTTGATATAGTCTACAGGCATACATATTTACAGTTGGAAGAAAATTAAACACACCAAATGTCTAATGAGCAGTTTCCTTCTATTCTCAATATACTCAAGGACCAATTTTTAGTGTTGTGATGAAATAAAACCTTTTCTTCAACAGAAGTATGCTAGTGTACTTTGATCATCACTTGTGTCTGCTTTCAGCACATATTTGTTGACTGCTGTAGAGCTTATTAAAATAAACACAGCCTTTCTGAAAGTAGTTTTGTGTTCTAAAGATTGTAACTAAAAGATATTATTCATGCTACTTAGATTCTATGAAGTGCACTTAGTTTCTTTTTCAGAAAGACAATGACATGTATCTGTTGTCCTTAAGTACCTATAACTGAGAGTAAATTGACGGGTAAATGCCAACAAAACTGAAAAACGGTCAAAACAGGGATTTTAAAATGATTAACAACCATTATAAATATGCATGGTTGTTAGTTTAAGAAACTTTGAATTATGGAAAAAGAGGAAATAAATAAATAGAGCTCATGCAAAGAGAACATCAGGAGCAACGTTGTATAAGATAAATTATATGTACAGTATTTTTTAATTCTGCTCTTTGCAGCTCATCTTACCATGATATAACTACTTATTTCTCCTTTGGAGATATTAACAGATTCATTGACGATTCCAGTTATCTATAGTTTAGTAATAAGCTTTCACTCAAGTGCAGCAAAATTTGTTACAATCTTCTGTATATGCAAGTTTTGCTATATTCTCCCAAAACTAACAATTTTTAAATCAGCTAGTTTTAACTCTCTATTAATTTTCACTTTTAGTAAAGGAAAACCTTTTCTTTCAAGTAATTAGGTACTCAAGTAGTTAAGTTAAAAACACTAACCTCTTGCCCATGTATGAAGACTGTGTGGACTTGCATGGAGAACACAGCAATTTCTTGTTAAATGTGTATGTCAGTGATACAGTAAACAGAGACAAAAGAAGTTGTAAATCTCCCATCAGGAAGAGACCTCCCTGTGCTCTGAGCATGGAAAGCAAAAGCATCTTCCTAATGGTCAGAAGTGATCAGGTCTTCCATGTTCTCCTCCATATCTGCAGGTACCTGATGATAGGTGCTTTTCAGAATCCATGGTTCAAGGCACCAATGTTGTCTTTTCTCTGTACTCTTTCACAAAGCCTTCAGTGACTTATTAGGTTTGGAGTTGCTGTAGTTATGCTGATAACAACACAGCACATTTTATTTCTAAACTGAATAGTCTTAATTTTTAGGAACAATTTTGGAACCAAGTATTTTTCAGTTAATGTAGAAGTTGTTTTCCAGAAACAAATTCTATTATGCATTTTAAAATTAACATTTCTCAAGTTCCCCTTCTTAGTAAACTCATTTACTAAGAGCAAAAATAGATGGGCCTTGAACATAATAACATCTAATTTGCTTGCTAAAGAGCAGGGACATTCAAGCAGATGAAGAACCTATCCAGTTCATTCTCCTATTTCCAGAAGTGATCAGTAATAGATATGTTGGAAAAGAGCTCCAAGGCATCTATCATTGAGGCAACTCTTCTACTAGTATTGCTTTCTACCCTCCAGTAACCAGTAGCAGAGGGACCTGTCCTTCTGGACTGAGTTTATATCTGTCTGGATTTTCATTCAGAACAGAATGCCCTCTTTTTCAGAATATCTAATAGTGACCAGCACAGATCCTTACAACATAAACCTCCAACTATTTTGAAAACAGGTAATTTGTTCCTACCTCTTTTTCTTGTCGCTAATCAGTCATTAATTTATGAAATGGGCTTCTACTTGTCCCATGACAACTTCCAGTAAATAGCATTGGGAAAGAACCTCATCAAAAGGATTTTATGGAAATGAATGTAATATGTAAAGTTTACTTGCTTTCTGAATTTCATAAAACTCTAATAGACTAACAAAGCATAGACTAAAATAAAAAGAAAAAACTAAGTCACGTTGACTCCTCTGCATCGCATCCTATGCTTATTCATTCTTGCTTATTCATTCATGTTGTGGTCACAACCAGCTTCCTTAATATAGGGGCTAAAGTGACTTTTTATGCTGATCCTTCTGGAAAAGGGGGATTTGACATTTGCCACAGCTATTATTCTTGTGCTAAGGCCACTAAAAGTGATAACCTGCACATCAAAGCTCGTTGTTTGGGAATTTCTTGTCTAAGGCCTTTTGAAATACGTGAGAGAATGTTATCTGGTCCTTATATTTGTCACAGCTCATTTTATGACTTTCTTCTAAAGTACTTTCTATTGACACTAAATTTGGAACACTTATTGGGACTTACCTACCATAAGAAAAAGCTCCACAATAAGAACTTCCCAAACTATTCTGATGCAAAGAATTATCTTATTTTTATTCCTTAAAGACTCTCTTCTTTCAGTGTATTTGAAAAAGGGCTTTATTATTAGTTATTATGCTCTTAGAAAGTTGGTCCTCAAAATCTTTGTGGGCTTTCTGTATTACCACTTTACATTTAACTCACTAGAGTTCATGCTTATTTCTTATTCTCAAATGACTCTCATTTTTAGGACTTATTTTCTATTGTTTAACTCATCCTTTAAAAAGGTCACAGTTTTTGTATTGTATCACCAGCCCCCACAGAACTTTGTATGGATTGCTACTAAATACATAACTGCAAAGCAGTAAGGTAATAACTGCTGAGCCTGAGATTTGCCCAGCACATACACCATGCAATACAATTATGTATAGGCTCACAAACTTAAGTCTCCTGCAGTGCAGTTCTTTCCAGCAGCATTAATGGGAACTCAGCAATGATGTGTCAAATATTTATCAGCAACTTCAGGCATGAACTTCTTCCTTTCCCATTTCACTGGGCCTCTTTCCCTGCATAGCACAACAGCCAGCAGTGGGAGACTGTTTGTACTGTGCCTTTGTTTGAATCTTTCCTCCTGCAGTCCATCATTTTGAGGTCATGATTACATTGGCACCTTTCTCTCAGGTAGGAGAGGGTTTTGTTCGAAAACAGCCACCTGAATCCTTTTTGACTTAGGAACGTCCTATAAGAACAGTGAGCAGTGCTATCCAACTTCAAGGTTAGATGCCAGTAGTACAACTGAAGGTCAACAGTTATAATAGAAAAAACAATTGCTTCTACACCCATGACTGATTGGTTACATTTGACAGCTCTCTGCTTTGTGACAGTTAGACACAGTGAATACAAAATTTAGCTTCAGTGACTCCAGCCTCTGGTTACAGTTTTCTTTAATGTGCCATAGCAGAGACGCTGAGAGAGCTGAACGCTGGAGAAACTTGAAAGGACCCAACATTAAAAAAGGCATAACAGTGATGGTTCTCATTTTGCTATGACTGATCTTCCTCTCCTAAGGTACATCTGAAGCAGCAGTAGTGGTTGGTGCTTAGTTCAGCAGGAACAGTAGCTATCATGTTTCATATGCACCTCAGCGCTGTGATCAGCTCAGGGAAGTTTGCCTCAAGTGCTCCTTCAAATGATCAACAAATACATGGCTGCTTAATGATGGCAGCCCTCTAATTAAGGTAGAGCAGTCCAGGCCAAGAACTAGTTTTAATCAAAAGAACAGCCTAATTGTCACACATACTTTACAAATTAGCTCACTTAGACACAAAAGAATTTAAGTAAGTGGTTTGAAGGCAAAAATTGTTTACAGGAATTGGTAGGAGTGGGTACTGGCAGACCCAGATTATCAGTCCTCTGCTGTAACCTCTTCAGTGTGATATATCCATTTTGTGTCTTTCAAAAACTACTTCTATCTGTGACCAAAAGAGATTCAGGAGAAGAAGGAAGAATCACTCAGGTATTTTTGACATGCCTGCCCTTGGGGACTGAGACCACAGAGGTCATGTCAGAATCTGACAGCCCAGGACAAGAAAGTTGATTTAACTTGTAAAGATAATAACATCAAAGAGAAGTGTAAGAGTAAAGATAACACTGTTGTACACAGAAATACATGTATAAGCTTCTAAAATCATTTAGAACTTTTCTGTGCGAAATCTCATTAAAGCAAATGTGAATGAACATCAAAATCCATACACATATTTAAAATTTGTGTCTTTTACCTCATATGCTTCCAAAGCAGGATTTATGCCTCTAAAACCAATCAGTAACTAAAATTAGCATAATTCTGTGCTAATTAGGTTGTGCTGTACCTATAAGATAATTTCATAATACTATACAGGTAAGAATTTTATGTTAACTATCAATACCACTCCTTGAAGGTATTGAATAAATCTGCTGGACATCCCTTCTTAGGTTTTCTGGTCTATATCACAACCTCCTCTAGTCACGTTTATTGGTACTTATTTATTAATACTAAGGACTGAGTTGCTATTACTTAAAGAGTTATTGTATATTTATGGATATATGTGTACACATGTGTTTGCTACAGAAGACAGAAACAGTAAGCTTTAAGAAAAATTATTAAAGGTAATATTTTCAATAGACAGAATACATACATAGCCAGTCACTGCAATTCAGCTGGCCCAGGATAACTCATTAAGAAAGAGTATTTCAAATTTTTGGGAGGCTTTGATTTTCCAGAACTATCCTCCCACTTAAGATTTCTCACAGCTGAATTACCATGTTCAAGCTTCTGATTTTCAGTCACAAATACATAAACTGTACAGATATTACCGGATTATTGATATATATTTTCCAAACAGGCATTGTAAAAGAAGGCTCAGAAATAAGATACTCACTGATCTGGTTGGTAGATGCACTATAAAAAGCATTTACAGTAGTAGGGCTTGTAAACCACCTGAAGTAAGAGCAAAAGAAATCAGCTGTTAGTAAACTCTTACACATCTTTATAAATAAAAAGAGAAAAAATAAAAAGTGAATTTATCACAGAAACATAGAATCACCAGGCTGGAAGAGACCCAC
>WAAB01022184.1:12603-201694 GCA_013389865.1 Piaya cayana | reverse complement strand
TGGGAGAAGAGGCCAGCTCCCTCCTCTCCAAAACCTCCCTTCAGGTAGTTGTAGAGAGCAATAAGGTCTCCCCTCAGCCTCTTCTTCTCCAGGCTAAGTAACCCCAGCTATCTCAGTTGCTCCTCGTAAGACTTGTTTTCCAGCCCCTTCACCAGCTTTGTTGCTCTTCTCTGGACACGCTCCAGAGCCTCAACATCCTTCTTGTGGTGAGGGGAAGGAAGCAAAATTTAATGGAAGGAAGCAAATATGTGAAAAAACTAGGATATATTAAAGTTTAGGTGTTTCTTCATTTCAACACATGCTACCTATATTTTCTAAAATGTTGAAATCTACTGTTTATTGGCCTTCTTTTAAGTGCATACAGTCAATGAATATTCAACAGGAGCTGAACTTCCTGTTACCCTAATCTGTTACCCTTCCTAATTTTATTTCTGAGTGACCTTTGTGCTTGTGAGGTCTGCCATGCTGACAAAATGAAGTTCACCCAACAGAGGCTCCAACAGTAATAGCAGCTGTGAAAACTCTCTTAGGTGTCTTTCAACCATGTGTGGAGAAACTTCCTCTCAAAATGATAAAATCATAGAATCACCAGGTTGGACAAGACCTCTGAGATCATCGAGTCCAACTGTACATACCTGCCACTGAAACATATCCTTAAGTACCTTATCTACTCATTGTTGAAATACCTCTAGGGATGGTGACTCAACCACCTCCCTGGGCAGTCTCTGCCAGTGCCTGATGACCCTTTCAATGAAAATTTTTTTTACTGTCCAATCTGAACCTCCCCTGGTGCAGCTTGAGGCCATTCCCCCTTGTCCTGTCAACTGTCACCTGAGAGAGGAGACTAGCACCCACCTCACTACAACCTCCTTTCAGGTAGTTGCAGGCAGGGTTAAGGTCTCTCCTCAGCCTCCTCCTCTCCAGGCTAAACAATCCCAGTTCCCTCCATCACTCCATGTAAGATTTGTTCTCCAGCCCCTTCACCAGCTTTGTTGCTCTTCTCTGGACACGTTTTAAAACCTCAACATCCTTCTTGTGGTGAGGGGCCCAGAACTGAACACAGGATTCAAGGAGTGGTCTCATCAGTGCTGAGTCCAGAGAGAGAATAATCTCCCTGGACCTGCTGGTCACACTGTTTCTGATAGAGGCCAAGATGTCATTGGCCTTCTTGGCCACCTGAGCACACTGGGCACAATTAGAGGACAGTCTTTCGAAATCAGTAAAATGGCTTCAGACCCTGTGGAACAACTACTTGAACAATTAAGATTATGTCAGCAACATGGACAGGTGCTCCCTGGGAACCTAAATTAAAAATAATCAGCTTCACATTATCTACCCTAAAGAATGAATATGGCCATCAGTGTGCTTATAAACCAACTGACCTCTTGGAAGGCAAAACATTTTTTAAAAGGCACATTTTTTCTCATGGTTAGATTTCTCATACATACTGGAGAGAAACTAGATTTGAATAGCAAATAGGATTTGTTAATCTCCTTAGCCTAAGTTCATCTATATTGACAGAGGTTTCACCATGTGAGTGGAAAAATCTCAGCTGTCTTCAGCAAGATCCAAATCCCCTCAGATGAAACTCTGAGTTCAGTGAGTCTAAGGTTTCACTTTCTGATTGTTAGGGAAGAATTGATATAAAAGAAAAATATTATGAGAATTAGTGGTTAATTCCTAATAAATTCAAAGCAACTCTAGTAAACTCCCAAACAGGAATATCCTGATGTTTTCAGCAATGCATTAATTAGAAATTTAGTAAAGCCAAAGGAGTGCAATGCAATTGCTTTTGAAAATTTATTTCAAAGACAAGAGATGGGAACTGCAAAACAAAGAGTAAAACAAAGAAAGATTTATTAGAACATGGGAAATGTGTGATGTTGGTGACATTCACGTACACAATCTGTGCTTTAAGATAGCACCATCAAATGAATAAGTTTTCTGCAGACTGTTTTTTTCTGGCAAATGACGTCCTCACATAAGTGAGGCAACTAAAGGGAAAAGTTTTAGAATTGCAACATTCTGCCTCATACCAATAACTTTATCTGCCTCTCTCATCTTCAAAGCTGAGCAGCTTATTCTACAATGCAGCAACTAGAAAAAATAACCAATGAAAGCAAAGGCTGATGTCATGTAAATATCTTAACTATCTATCACATTATAGGCTCTAATTGCCACAAACAGCACTCCCTGGTTTTTTTACTAGGAGAATCTGAAGGAGAGGAGCAGGGGGAAGCTGTTTTTCTAGTGTGTTTCCCACTTCTTCTATAATAAAGACAATAAATGTTAGAGGCAATGAAGTGAGCTAACAGAAAAGTGAAGAAAGAGTGCTTATGGTGAGAGAATAAAGGAAAAAATAGCAGTCTTAATTAAGTACATTTCAATTTCAAGTTTTTTTCACAGCAGCAGCCAGCTGAACTGTTTTGAAGGTTGCAAGCCAGCCACTTGTGTAGTGGGACCTTTTCTCTGGGCCTAGCAGTAGCTCTGGTGGGCTGTCTTCTTTTTTAAACAAGGAGAGAACCCATGTGAAATAGACCCATCTGAAACACTCAACACTTTAATTTAGAATTTACTGTGAGTTTGAACAAAGACATGCAGTGCTGTGACTTCCACCTCACCATGTCAACTTCCTCTACTTAAGATGTTCTTTATGTTCTCTTGAAGCCAGAAATTTTAAGCATGAAAAAGCCTTCCAGGGCAATAAATCCTCCCTTTTTACAAACGTTTCTTACAGTGAGTGTCTTACAAGGCCTTTCATTTCCAGTCACAGGATCTAGGGTACCAGATAACTGGTACTTCAAAACAGACTAGTGTGCTTTGCTCTTCTCCCTATTCTCTTTGCTGTTGCAGCCCTAGGAGCTCGCTACAGTTAGTTTGAGATAGGAACCTCCACAAGCAACAGTTAATGAGCTCTTTACTGCCAAATGACACCTCTTTAACAGAAGAAATTTGCACCCTTTTTTTATGGGGGAAGGACCTAACCAGTGGTGCACATACTTTTCACCACAGGACCACCATACTCTGCCAGAAAGCAACTGCAAATACTGATGCCATATGGTCTACAGCTACTGAGGGAGGACACAACACTACTGCTGGTCACTGTTTTCATGCCTATGAACTCATAGACTCAGTTTGTTGGCTAGCTGCTAAGACTTACCACAACGTTCCCAACAGAGACTGGGTTGTTCTTCACAACCTACCACCACAATAACAGAGCCCAACCTTTTTCCTGAGCTTGGGATGAGCCAAAGACCAATAGCAGCCTTCATTTTCTCACTGTAAAACTGAACAAAGTTTTTTCTAAGTCACTTTTTCATAACGAGGCCTTGAGAATGATCCCCACATGAACTTTGTTATGTTTTTAAGCAGTTTGGAAGAGGAGACATAGCAGCCACACCGAGGAGTCAGGAAGAATAAAAGTGCTCTAGTGACAAGTAAAGTATATTGCTAAATTTCGTATTTGACATTTAGACACTCAGCAAGGAGCATATTTACACTTCAGCATTCTGTTGTATCATTCTGAACCACTCTCAACAAGATTTAGGAAGCATTTTCCACAAAAGAGCAGAAAAAACTGAGAATGCTTCCATTTAGACTAGTAGAACATCACCTCTCATCTGTCATCCTCTTTTGGTGGGCACTATGAAATGACTGAGCCTTCAGTAACAGGCCTTTCCTAATAAGACATCAAATTGCTAGATGAAGGTCTGTAATAAATAGCAGTCATTGTTAAATTTTACAGTGAAGTAAATTTAAAAATAGTACTCTCATTCCTGTTTGAAGTCAGGTTCTGCTCTTGGTCTGATACAATTTCAGTACATTTAATCTATTAGCAAAAGAACAGAAAAAAAGGCGGGCATAACAAACTCTAAAGTCTTATTAATTACAAACTAAATGTTAAAAAAAATCTCTAGAATTGTTTACAGTATTTGCATTTGCTATTAGCATTTGAAAAAGACATAGCTTTGAATGATGTCCTGTAACATTACCTATCAACCTACTACAGAAGCCAAAACCTAATGCCGCAGATTTGACACTTGTAAGTTTGAGATTTCTCTTGCAGAAATAAAATCCAAAACTTGCACTGAGCTGGCAGGTGAGAAAGATATGCTCCTAGCCTTTTGTTTCTTTACAGTTTTCTCTAATCTTCCTTTAAATCAAGAGTAAAGCATGCTACATTGTCAGTCATGAAGAGGGGTGACTGTCTATGTTTAAAATTTAGTGAAAAGCTTATTAATTTATTTAATTTGTCTGTACAGCACAAAATGAATTTTGCAATTGGTTCTCTCAACTTTTTGAGTTAGAAGAAATCACTTATGTAGGGGGAAGAATTTAATGTATCAAGTAGATTTTTTTTTAAAAAAGCAGGTAAGTAAATAAAATGAACTTATGAATGTATCACTCACTCAAGCTGGTTAGAAGTGAAAGATTGTACAAAGTTGCTAACAAAGCTGGAATCTTGGAAAATCTCTTCCTAAGAAATGACTATAAAGAAAAACTTCTGAAGGGGAGGTAGTCTTCAAAGTGACTTTCAAAAACGCATTTCCTCGTCTCATTGTTAGTCTATGCTGTAAATTTCCCATGTAGAAACGGAGGCTTATTCTCCCAGGCCAGGCTGTAATTTGTCTGCCCTGGGGTTGGGCAAGAAACTGGGATGGCAAGGCTGGGTCCAGGTTCTGGTGCCATCTCACTGCTTAAAGCAAGGTTCAAAGACCAGGGAAAAGCTCCAGAAGGCTCCTTTTCAGCTTCTCCTCTCCAAGGAAGGTCCACCCATAGGATTTCTGAGCTCTCCAACAGCATCTCTCCAACAGACAAGAGCCTGCCCATGCCTTTCATTGCAGATTTTCCCTTTTTGCAGAAGGAGCTTTTGAAGTGTTCTTAACGGCTTCCAACCCAGCATGTCTCAGAATTGCTTTCCCCTGCAGTGAACCAAGAGCCAGGGCTGGAAAACAGTACTGTATGGGCAAGAAAATGGAATAGTCCTAGGAATCTTCCTATGGTATACTTCTTCTGTGTCTTCTTATAGGGTTACTAGATTCCTACATCTCCAGCCCTGAAAGTTAAGTTAAATGCGAGGAAAGATTTGGCCAGGGCCAGGTCTAAAAGTCTTAGAGGAGATGGGCTGACTCCAGAGGATAAGGATTAATAATAATGAAGCGTTAGACCCAAGAAGTCTTCTGATGCCTTGCTATTTGCAAAGTCTAATATCTTTGTTAAGAAGGATAGACTTAATCACTGTTAAAAAAGGTCTAGGTCTGTGATTATATATAGGTACACATGTGTGTACATTTGTATGAATGAATGTATATGACTCCATGGACTGAAAAGCAAACACCACAAAAACATTGATTGTCCTTTCTCAACGCTTTCCATGCAGCCATCACTTCCCTACACTGTTGAATTTTCAGAATAAAGTTTATTTTCTCTTTCATATCCACACTCCTCTTTGCTGTCTTTGTCTTGTACCTTCCAGCTCCTCTCTCTGGCCCCTGATAGTGTTTCCCTGGTGCTTTGAGTGAACTATCACGGGGCTTTTTTTCCATTTAGTTGACTACACTGAAGAGAGTGAGTCAAGTTTGAAACAATATTGCTGAGAAATCCAGTTTGTCTAACAACTTTGAGGGTTGTTAGGCCTTTACTAGCTGGTAACTTACATGCTTAAACACTCCTTTTCTTATTTAACTTCTCCAGTCCACAGCATGGATCATCTTACAATATCTTTCTCTAAATACAAATGCCATGCTAAATGCTACTGAACTAGAGAAAACAAGAAATTAAGCAAATAAAACCCCAGGGGTAATTCTCGATTAACATAGTGCCAAGCTTCAGTGAAGAGCAAAGATCTGTGGAATTCTATGAAATGTAAAAGTTAAAAAAATAAAATTACAAAAAACAGGAAAGGAAAATAAAAAAGGGAGGGAAGGGGAGCTGAGGAGATCTGAGGGGGCTGAGGGGAGGCAAGGAGAGGAGAGGTCCAGCTCATCAAGGTCCATCTGGATGGCATCCTGTCCCTCAGGGGTGTCAAACTCACCATTCAGCTTGGTGTCATCTTGGTGTTTGCACATGCTGAGGGTGCACTTGATCTCATCGTCTGTCATTGATGAAGACATTAAACAATACTGATACCAGAACAGAGCCCTGAAGGGAACTGCTCATCACTGATCTCCATCTGGGCACTGAACCATTGACCACTACCCTCTGGGTGTTACCATCCAACCAATGTCTCAGCCACTGAATAGTCCATCTACCAAATCGATATCTCTCCAATTTAGAGAGAAGGATGCTGTGGGGGACCATGTCAAATTCCTTAGAATAGTCCAGACAGATGATATCCACAGGTCTTCCCTTGTCCATGGATGTAGTCACTCCCTCATAGAAGGTCACTAGGTTATTAAACCTATAGCTATAAACTATCTCTTGAAACTATGGGGTCAAAGTACAACACTCTAACCAAGAATAGCATATACCTGTCCTGCTGACATCCTCTATTTGCCTCACAGACAACAAAAAGCCACCTCTGAAATGAGATACTGTTTAGTTTGAGTAGGAATTTCTGGATCCCTAAGGAAATAAAACCACAGGAGCTAAGCAGCAGCACCAATTTAAAAGTCTCTGCGTAGAAGGAGTCAGTTTTAAGTAGCATGATTACACTAATTAAGTTCTGTTTAGGTTTTAATTTGCATTTTAAGGATTTGATTACCCATCAGTAAGAAGAGAGACTTATTCTTTCATGTATTTTATGACAATATATGACACAATCTGCACTCTCATGTTTAAAAATAAATAAAAATAACATATGTAAATTAAATTGTGTTTTATTCCATATCATTGCTATCAACAGCAGGTAACTAACAATGCTGATTGCTATTATTATTAATGGTATTATCTCTTACTAATGGTTCCATTCTTAGAAAATTTATTTCCTAAATCCCTGCAGTACCATTCCAAATTCTAACTGTGACCAAGAGACATAATCCATTTTTAACTGAGATTCAATTATCTCTTTTTTCATTAAATTAAGTTTAAGCTGCAAGCATACGACTACTGTGCATCACAACAGGGTTACCTAGAACTTACAAAAAAAAATATACACAGGAGTTTCTGAATAATTGAAGTGTTTGCCCATAAGTTTTTTGTTTCATAATACATTGCTGTGTATATTATTCTATTGAAACATAAATTGCATAAATTAAATAATATATATTAAAATAGTGTTAGAAGTTAATGTAAATTCGCCTTTTTTCTACTCACTCTGTTTTTGGAACTTCTTTTCTAAGCCAGTAGAAATCAGACTGGGCTGCATATTTGCGAGTTTGCAACACATTCCCAAAATAGTCATTTTCTGTAAACTTCAGCTATATAGACAAAGCACAAACATATTAAATAGCATGTCAAAGGAAACAAAAGCTGACATAAAATAATCAGAACTTTTATTTTAAGACAGATAATCAGCTAATCTTTTAACCATTATCAAAGCAAGCAAAATTTTCACACGTGGTAAAAGAATAAATGTTTTGTGAGATTTCTTAAAAAAAACACTTGTTGAACAGATGTACACAATGGACAGGAACACTGGAAAAGCTCTTCCCCATGCAGAGAACAGCCAAGGAAATCAGAAGTATCTAACAACAAATTGCAGACTTCATGTTTCTAAGGCTATTTACTAGGCAGCCTCCCTCCCACAAAGAAGCAGGTCTGCTTTATTTTCAAAAGTGCATTTTCATTCTACTTTCAAAAATGTAGCAAAGCCCCTTTTCCAGTTTGTTTTGCCTTTTATTATAAATACTTCATAGTGTGTGCCCTCTGAAAAGTTCTGCCACTGTTTTCTGACTGTTTGTCACATAAGTTTCCAAATTTAATAGCAGCCCCACACACACACGTGCACGCACACACATACACACACATGCAAGAGAAAGGGATCTTAATATTTTATAAATAGACCTGATATCCTTGGCACCAGTTTCAAAAAATCCTATGACTGATGAAGAAGTTATACTTTGGATTTTAACCATGGTTTTGCAACTCTGATTAACAAGTATTTTTCACTAGACATTACCACTTATCTGGACAAATAATTCCATACACTGGGTGGTAATTTTGTCATACTCTCTGTCTCACTACACTGACTTCACAATATCACCTCACCCTACTCTTTCCAGGAACAAAGATTAGGCTTGTAGAGTTGGTTCTTCAAATTTTCTCAATAAATTATGACTCTTTTCATTCTTCTTTCATGTTCTCTGACAAAGATGACTATGACTCTTGTATTTTACCAGTTCAGGACTGAATTTGCAATTTTGCCTGTGACTTTCAGTAACACGATTCATCACACGCATGCCACAGCTAGCCCTTTAGAAAATGGTAAAAAATATTATCTTCATCATCTGCCTTCCTGTCCTAGGCTAAAGAGATATTGGGTCAGAAAGGAGTCCCATTCCCTCCTCCCTGCTCCTCCATAGTATCCTTGACCAGCAGCCAGCACAGTAGGCACATACATTGCATCACTAACAAGCATAAATAAATTCCTAGCCTTGAGAGGTGGGGAGAACCTATAATAAGGGACCATGAATTGTGATATGCTGAGAAAAAATGCATTAATATTCTTGAAAACTCCTACTTTGAAGAGAAATGTTGTTGTTTCATTTTTATAACTGAATGCAAAATTTATGCCAGCATATGTTTAGTCTTTAAAATGTTTAATAGCAAGAAGGTTCTTCGTACCCAGGCAAATTTTACTCCCAGTAGGCCTCATGGTCATCTCATTTAGACACACCAGCACTGACAATTTAGACACAGCATACTTAATTCAACATCTAAAAATAACTAGGCAAGCAGAACACCAGATATATGCCAAAAAAAAGGGCTTTGATTTTAGACAGCAGCAAAACAGAGCAAAGAATGGCTGCAATATGTTAAAGAAGAAAGCTGCAAGTCTGACACTTACTGTTTTGATGTCTTCATTAACATATGTGTCATTCATTATAAACTGAGGGTAACCCACTTTTGCCATAACTGCTTTTGCCTTTGAAAAAAAGAAAAAAAATGATGAGCAGATATAACCATTTCTCAGCATACAGGGGGGTTTTCCTACTCTTCTTCCACTTTGTATTATTATGCCTCCCTGAAGGCATCCTAATTTAACTTCAAACCAACTCGCCTACAAGGTAAACTCGGTGCCACAAATGAGCTTTGCATCAAAATCTGGAGGGTCCAGATTCTGTTGTCAGATTATCGCAGTGAGTTTGTTGTTGCCTGCAGAGATTTTGCAGATTTACAGCAATATGTTGGGTGCAAAATCTTAGCTGATTTTTCCCTACTGGTTTTTGTGCTGAGATGGTCAAATGCCTGTTTTTACATTATTTTTCCAAATGATGATAGGAAATGTCCCATTTTGCTATGGCACAGTAGCTGGTACACATCCAACTATTAAAATAGATTTGATACACAGATACGGCTGAACCTGGGTTCCAGTAAGTGCAGATTGGTGTATTTCCACTGAGGGTCACTTTCATTCACACCTGAGGATTGGTGCACAGTTTTCTGAAGGACACTCTACTTTCTTAAAGCCTAAGGACTAATCTTCATTTTATTCTCCATTTTCATCCCCCTACTTTGCAGTTTTTGCCTTTTTCCTCATTTCAGCAAAGCTGTTAAAATACTACATTTCATTTTTACTTAACTTTGGTTTTTTAACTCTTTCAGTCATGAGCTGGTCTCATTGTTTATGCACAATCTGTATAAACACTCTGGTGATAGTAGCTGTATCTGAGTATTCCCACTTTGTAAGTGATGGCATAAGTATATAAACAGCCTTAGTGATGTCCTCACAAAAGCACCGGCAGGCCACACAGGATCTCTGTGGAAACAATATGTTTCCAGAAAAAAACCAGAAGGATACAAAATTATAAGGCAACGCACCAAGAACTGACATATGACAAGTCCATAGGATAAATTAAAGCCATGATGGACTATGACACAAAGCTTTAACTTTGTACGTTTTCAGGATGCTGAACGTAGTTTCTCCTTCAGTCTTTGGAATTTCCCCTCCCCCTTAAAAAAATGTTCTTCTGGAAATTTGTTCTTCAAACTCAAATGAATACTGCATGATATAAAGTGCAATAAATGGATAGGCCTTTCAACAAAATGCAGTCATACCAACCCTGCACTCTGCTATCTGCAAGAAGAGTCAGACCTCTCTGGGGGCCCACCAGACTCTACTTCCCTCTTCCTGCATGGGGTAGTGTTTAGGGCAACATTTCCCTTCATCCACAATTAAATCCTTAACCCCTCTTTCCTCTCTAAAATGTGTCAACTAAATAGGGCCTTATGTGAACGCAAGAATTAGAAATGTCTGTTCCACAACTACAGGAAGAAAGCTGATGGAGGACTGCCTTTGTTTAGCCAAAATTACTTTTCAAGATGAAAGGCCTCTCTGCCTCTCAAAACTCCTTCAATTTCTCAATCTTATTTCCATCCAAAATCATAATCCCTCATTTGTGACACCACAATTAATTATGGTACAGATAAAAAAGATGTAGGAAATGGAAGCTTACAACTTCAGGTAGGAAATTAGCAGCAGGAATAGTTGCAAGAAAGATCCCATTGTAATGCAAATATCCCTAGTGATAAAAAATATTAAAACAATGGAAGACAAATGCTGAACTGAAAATATGAAATGAGCCAAATTAACTCTCAATAGAATGTTTTCACAGTTTTCCAGAAGGCTGTCCAGAAGACTTTCAAGATATCTTAAATGCTTGGGATGTATAAAAAGCATGGGGGAGGGGAGAGCACAATTCATCTGCAAGTTTGTATAATCAAGATCATCTGGGTATTTTTCCTGCTGGTGTTGGCAGGTCCAGCTAATTTAACTTTGCAAGGAAGTGGAAAATTTCTGTTTTCCATGTCAAATGTTTCAATACTAGTTGTTATGCCAGTCTTGAGAAAACAAAGAATAAAACACAACAGTTTTAGTTTTCACTAAGCCAGCTGCTTAAATAAGTTCAGTGAATCTGGTATGCTCTGCATGTGTTCCAGGGTAATCATCTGAATTACTTACAGCAGACTTTGTGTTGTATCTACTTAATTGAGCCCCTTAGCACTTTGATTAAACAGATTTCATTTTAAAACTAACTTATAAGATGAAGAATAACCCCTTTAAAAATTATCTATAGTGCAACTTGCAAAAAATCAAGTGTCTTTTAAAGAAAAAGTAAGGATCAACTATGTCAGTACAATATCATTTCACTAATGGCCAGTACGTTGTTGATCAAAAATTGTTGATTGTGGTTTGGCAAATGAAAGAACATTTTTGCTTTTGAGTTGGATTATATCCTTTAAAAATGCTCTTAATTTCTAGACTGCCTTCCAAATCAAAGCAAATAAATTCACACAGCCCTGGCTGAAAATGCAGAGTACTATGAAGTCATCCTGAATCCACCAGTGCTTATTTGTTGAGAGAAGCAGAGATGGACACTGTCCTCAAACCTCCAGTACTATGCTTGTGACCACAAGAGGTTTACCTCCACTTCACGAACATTTTGAGGACTTTGCAGAATATCATAGAATCATAGAATCACCAGGTTGGAAGAGACCCACCAGATCATCAAGTCCAGCTGTTCCTATCAATCACTAAACTACTAAACCATGCCCCTTAGCACCTCGTCCACCCATGCCTTAAACACCTCCAGGGAAAGTGAATCAACCACCTCCCTGGGCAGCCTGTTCCAGTGTCCAATGACCCTTTCTGTGAAATATCTGCCACATCCATCTCAATCTCTTCTTTTACAGCAGATCAGTGAAAGAAGCAGCTTTAAACTGTCAAATTTTGGCCCTCTTAGATCCCACTCCTTAACAAAATATCTCTAAGGGTGAGGATGATTCCTTCAGGCTCCCCTGTAGCAGGTCATATGTTGACCTAAATATCACATATAACCACATACTATACATGGGTTTACAAGGCAGGTCTTGCTAAACTAACCTGATCTCCTTCTATGACCAAGTGACTAGACTCTTGGATGAGGGAAAGGCTGTGAATGTAGTCTTCTTGGACTTTAGTAAAGCCTTTGATACAGATTCTCATTAAATTCTGCTTCAGAAACTGTCAGGCTCTGGCCTGGACAGGCACACACTCTCCTGGATGGAAAACTGGTTGGATGGCCGGGCCCAGAGAGTGGTGATAAATGGAGTTTACTCCAGCTGGAGGTCAGTTACAAGTGGTGTTCCCCAGGTCTCAGTGCTGGGTCCAGCCTTGTTCAATGTCTTTTATCGGTGACCTGGATGAAGTCATCGAATGTTCCCTTAGTAAGTTTGCAGATGACACTAAGCTGTGTGGAAGTGTGGATCTGCTGGAGGGTAGGGAAGCTCTACAAAGAGGTCTAAACAGGCTGGACCACTGGGCAGAGACCAATGGGATGAGGTTTAGCAAGGTCAAACACCAGGTCCTGCACTTGGGACACAACAAACCTCAGCAGTGCTACAGACTAGGAAAAGCCTGGCTGGAAAGCTACCAGGAGGAGAAGGACCTGGGAGTGTTGGTCAATAGCCGTCTGAACATGAGCCAGCAGTGTGCCCAGGTGGCCAACAAGGCCAACAGCATCTTGGCCTCTATCAGAAACAGTGTGACCAGCAGGTCCAGGGAGATTATTCTCTCTCTGGTCTCAGCACTGGTGAGACCACTCCTTGAATACTGTGTTCAGTTCTGGGCCCCTCAACACAAGAAGGATGTTGAGACTCTGGAGCGTGTCCAGAGAAGAGCAATGAAGCTGGTGAAGGGGGTGGAGAACAAGTCTTACAAGGAGTGACTGAGAGAGCTGGGGTTGTTTATCCTGGAGAAGAGGAGGCTGAGAGGAGACCTCATTGCTCTCTACAACTACCTGAAGGGAGGTTTTGGAGAGGAGGGAGCTGTCCTCTTCTCCCAGGTGACAGGGGACAGGACGAGAGGGAATGGCCTCAAGCTCTGCCAGGGGGTGTTCAGGCTCAACATAAGGAAAAAAATTTTCACAAAAAGGGTCATTAGGCAATAGAACAGTGTGCCCAGGGAGGTGGTTGACTCGCGTTCCCTGGAGGTGTTTAAGGTGCGGGTGGATGAGTTACTGGGGGACATGGTTTAGAGATTGGTGGGAATGATTCGACTCGATGATCCAGTGCATCTCTTCCAATCTGATGATTCTATGATTCTATAATAAAAACCATATAATTAGTATTTAACATTATTTTTTCACTTAATGACACTTTAATCCTTCAGTCTTTTCATGGCCCTGAGGTATTAGGATAAGGAGATGGGACGAGTTCTCCCAACCTGACTGCCTCAGGAGAACTGTTCTCACTTGCCAAGCCACCCTTACTGTTGCTTTGCGACTTTTACAATTGATGTTGTGAGCTTAAGATTTCTGTGCACAAGGAAAAAATGGTCAGACATTACTGAGATATTTTACTACAAAAGCTATATAAAATCCTAGTAAATAACAGAGTTTGTGTCAAAGAGATTCTTGAAAGTAAACTCAAAAGGTAATGCTGCTTCTAGTACTTTGATGTTTTATCGATGGATAACGTTGTCTTTTATAAGACAGAGAGAGACGGAAAAAATTGTTATTTATGTTATTTATAACTTTTTATTTAAAAGTTCTTACCAAAATATTTGTATTTTGGAAGTCTGAGGAAATCAGAAGGAAGACTATATAATTTGTAATGGCTAAACTCCAGGGCATACCTTGCCAGCATAGTAATGCTGATATATTTTTTAATGTTCCACTAATCATGTAGGATAACAAAGATTCAGAAAAGTACACAATGTTTATTATAACACCAAGCTAATTTGCTATTAGAAAACATAGGTACATGCTTAAATACTGTTACAAAGCTTCAAGGCCATCTAAACCCACAAATTCACAATATTGTTTAGGAGCCTTTCTGGGAACATTTAGAGCAAGAGCTGGTGGAGAGCAAACTGGTAGAAGATTGTCATGTGCAATGCACACCTTGCTATACACCTTCTTCCAGAAAAGAAATGTCTCAAATTGTTCCTAGTTTTATCTACAGTGGAGCCAAAAATTTAGGTGTGCCAAGCTCCCCTGAGGTCCTACTGAGCAAGTGGTCCATGACAACTTTATCTCCACTGTGTACCACGTATTCACGTGGGAGGTACAAAGAAATGAGTCTTCTTGATCTGAAAGACTAAATGCATCTCTCCTTTTGAAGGGTTGACCCCAACATCCTGACTCCAGCCTGGGATGAGGTCTAGGTCTGCACAGCCCATACAGGCACTTAGGGCAGGAAATGTGGGTAGCAGACTAGAAGGCCATGGCATACCAATAAGTTCCCTGACGCTGACAGTGGAGGACGTGGCTCGTGATGAAGGGGACTGTTGCCTATAGTCAAAAAGAAAAACAAAACAGTGAAAGAATATAGGAGACCCTCTGAAGTCCCTGGGAACCCCTCCAACTGGGATTCATCCCGGGGCCTTTGCATTAGGTCCAAGCCTGTTCAGCTGAGCCCAGCACACAGCCCAATTTATTTACACAACAGACAAGTTAAAAAGCATTGTATTAAGAGCAGGTTTCTACATTTGTATGTTGGAAATCTCTTGCTTCCTTGGCTATCTTTTCTGTTCACTTGAGAAATATTTAATAGCAGTTCAAAGACTCCTTATTCATACAGCACAAGAAAGTGGAAAACTCTTCTACGACTGGCTTGATTTTTGATAATAAAGTTAATATTTTCCCCTTGATAAGATTAAAAGTACATTTGAGAGACCAGACTTCCAGGAGGCATGAAAGCAAATGAAATGTGATAAATGGACAGAAACCAGCCATGTGGTGATTGCACATGAATCTGCCATAAATGCACCATGCACAACTTTTTATGGTTTAAAGGTTCATTTAATTCCTATCTCTAATCTGCATATTAAGTAACCATGTGTACAGGAAGAAAAGGAGTGATGGGGAATTTCTCTCAGCTAGTGTTAAGTAGTCAGCCTACCTTAGACTGTTGGTAAATTAAGAAAACTCGTCTCTGCAGGATTCCTCTCCTGCCACTGAGAGCAAGAAGCTCTTGCAGGGGCTGACGCAGAGTAGTGGCATGCTTTAGAATAAGTAATGACAACTGCTTTCTGTTTCAGCAGCCAGAGAACTAGCTCCAAGGCAGCAGATCTGGAGTGGGACTACCCCCTCCACAGCTGATTACACAAGGAAGTTCCCTCACTGACTTCAACACAGTGAGGATTTTATCACGTGTCTTGCTGAAACCATTAGAGCATTGCAAGTCAGTTTACTACAGAGACAAGATAACAAATGATGTTTCACTCTTGGCATAACAACTTGCCAACATGGGAACTCACACATGTGTTTCAATGCTACAAAGCATCCCAGCTTCCAGTCTAGTCAAATTCTCACATGGCAACCTTGGTATGTGAGCCTTCTGAGAGCCTTTATTGCCCATCAGAATATGATTTAGATATTTTGTCGGCCTGCTAACAACAGCAAGTACTGATGAACAATACTTACTGTAAAAGCGAAAAAAAACATATATCTCAACCCAACAGAGTTTTATGAGTCTGACATAGATCTTCTGTATATCAATTTGACTCACAATAACTTTGTGAAGATCATTTTCAAGCTTCTAAAAATATAAAAAATTAATACAATTACAGTTCACTGAAAAATTAGCATGAAATACATTGTGAAAGCTAAAATCATTCACTGCAAAGTAATGTTCCATTTAATTATAAAGATTAATTCAGCCTGTATGAACGTGTCTGGTCTTTTCATATTTCATTGAAAACAGATGATTCAACAGGCATCTGGTAAAATTGCTGCATAAATATCACTGCATCTATTTAGGTTTTACATATAGAAAAACTTGGGAAATAGAGTAATGGATCTTGCTAAAATACAGAAAAGATCCATCACAAGGGTAAAGCACTGTACTACAAATATCAGTAGGAAGTGACCCACCAGCTTGAGAGGGAGAATTGGGCCCATGTTAATGATGTATTTTATTTCCTATGCAGGGGCCACATAAATGTCAGGGATTTGCACATCATCAGCTGCAATCAAAAGTGAAGTGGCAACTCAAACACGAACACTTGGCCTGAAATGATGATTTTTAAGAGTCCTTGATCTGCAGTGAACTGGCTAAAATCCATACTCCAGAATATCGCTAATCATCCAACTATTTATTTTTAAACTTTGGCTTTAACTTTCCTCTTATTTTTGTATACTACAACAATACAAACTGTGTAGACTTTTCAAGATTTTTCAGAGGTAATGTTTCATTTAACAATATTTTATATACCATCACCTCACTCTGCATCCTTTCCATATTTCAATAATTGTTCTGAATGTTCTACATTAATCAGTTATGAAGACTGAAAATACAGCTGTTGCTCTAGTCTTGTAACAGCTTCAGCCCTTGGGTAAATAAAAAAATAATAAATCAAGTGACATGAATAATCACATCCATGAAGTACACATAAAACAGTTTTCAATTAAATAAACACTGTGGGTTCAAAAGTAGCTGAGTCCATTTAACAGCTTTTTACTGACAAATAATAATACAAAAAAGAAAGTGTCATAGTCTTTGGTCTTGTCCTTTGCGTCTCTCATTTCTGTCTGTGCTTCTGCCCATGATGTTTGCCACAATCTCCATGAGCTGCCTCAGCTCCTTGCCACATTTTTCTGGGAGATTACTTAGCTCACTAACATAGCAGAAATATATCCAAGCATTTCCCCAGCTAATCTTCTGCCAGATCAGTGACCTGAATAACTACACAGAGAGACCCAGCTAGTGCTGGAACTAGCACAAGACAAGTACTGAAAATACATGATATGTAAAAGTGGAGAACAGCAAGGGGATTGTGTTATCTTTGTTTACCCTGTTCTTTGAATTATCTTTTGAAACCCTCACTCAAAGAAACTTTCCTAACAAGAAAATATTAATTAGTACACTTAAAAAGGGACCATAACATACATCAGCTTCCTAGGAAAAGGAGGGTTTGCCCTCAAAAAAATTATAAAATTATATAAATTTTATTTTATTCCCCCCCCCAAATTATAAGCAAACTGTTAGTTGAGGTCATATTTTCGGCTTTAATATCTACTAGTTATCAAGATAATATTACTATTACTAACTATAATGTTACAATCTTTAGTAGGACTGAAATGCACAGAAAAGAATCAGAAAAAGCAACAATATACTTATGTACCATTCTACCCTTTCTTAAAACCCTTCTGCTGCTGTCTTTCTGGAGGACAAAGATTCTATCACTGTGATTGCAATTTCACTGGAATTCATTTTTTCAGTTTCAACTAATCCTGGATTAATGTTTTTAGCAATAGAACTGAATTAAATCACACAAAACCTGACTCTCATTTATATAAAAATACAGATTCAGTGAGATATTTTCACAAGCATAACTCCTTAGTTCAGTGTATCAGTATGGAAAATAGACCTAACTCATATTTTCTCCTACCAGCTTGATTCCAAATTCTTTTTGCTGACAATGCTTTAGTCTTGCTAAGGAAAAGAAATCCTTTGTCCATTTCATTTTAATTCCATTTTCCATGTGTAATCTCATTGTGACAGTTATCATGATTCTGTTATTTTATACAGAGAATATTATAGATGACAGACATAAATGCTGTCTTTCATGAGTGAAACCACAGCTCTATAAATTAAATACTTTTCTTCATGGCACACAGCAAAAGTCTTCCTGTGTGATTATATAATACATAGATGCACTTAAATGCCAACCTGCACGACTGAGTAGCTGGCAAAAGATGTATTTATCATCTATCCATCACTGTCCAAGGCTCCTCAGTCAGTTTTAATGGCCTCTGGGTTCTCAGTGCAACAGGAATCATGCCTGCAGACCAGAAGAAAGGATGGTGCACATGTATGCAAACTGACTTAGCCTGCTTCAGTTCCAGCATTACATCACTATGCCAGCATTGAAAGGTCCACTGCAGCATGGGGATTTCTGCATGTGATTCCCCTCTATGCACCTGTGGATCACTTAGGGCATGACTACACTGTGGGATGTGTAGACAGTTAGAAGTACCTCCAGCTGCACTTCAAAAAAGCCAGAGGCAAGTGTTGTGGTCTAAAGATACAGATCAGAGTTAGTATCATGCTGGTATAACATGCCCCATAGTATATGCTGGTAAGCTGCCTTTGACCTGGCTCTAATAGTCCATACATCTGCATTAAGCTTAGACAGATCCTTTGTTTTCCAATACAACTGTCTCTGAAAGCAAACAAACAAACAAATGAAAAACCCCAATCAACCAAACAAAAAACCCCAAATCAACCAAATAAAAAAACCAACCACAACTCAAAATTCTCTTTATCTGTCTTTTGAAATTACATTAGATGACCTTAACCAACAAATTTTGCATCAGAACCCTAAGGATTTACAATTACACAAAGAAAAATCCACCTTTGACTGACCTTTGGCACATGAGTGAGTTGCAGAAATTATTATGGTGTGTTTTCTTGTAGAAACACCTTCCTGGACTCATTTAACTGCTAACTGCCAAACCCCCTCATCAGTTGACCCATACTCCCACCGTCATGCCACCTCTTGCCAGAGACACACCCACCTTGCTGCAAAATGTTTTCTGATGGTTTTGTTTTAACTCTGGGAAAAGAGCAGGTTGAACAAAATCCACTGTGCTGACAAAGTAAAAGACTGATGACTCAAAAACCTGGTGTGCTGAAGAGACCTCTGGCACTGAATGCCAAGAGAAGGACAGTTTCAGTTATCAGGAAAGGGCAAGGAGGTTCACTCTCCCCATCACAGCTGTATGGGATATTAGTGTTTCTTTTGGTAGTTTTGCAAAACTCTGAATAAACTGTTCCAGTGGGAAAGAGCTTATGACATTAGCCTCTGTTTGCATCAATTCATATTCATTTAACATTTTCTACGCTACCTTTGCTTAGCAATTTTTTAAAAAAATTATTAGAACACAAAAAATTCCCTTTTCATTTCCAGCCACAAGTAAGCATCATTCTAGGTACAACTGAGATCAGGCAAGGTAGAAACTCATTCTTATACTGCTCTAAAATTGAAATAGGGACTGAGGACCTAAACACAAGCATTGTTCAGCTCAGGACTTGCAGGTTTTCCTCTCACTCTGGGGTAAAATTCCTTTTGCTTGAGTGGGGACTCCAACCGGCAATGTATCAGTAAGCATGGCACATTAGTTGTATGTGCCAAATAACAACTGGGGAGAATGCAGATGCATATGCAGACATAAATGTAGGCTGCAGAGTAGAGAAAAAAACATATGCAGGAAACATTCTGCTTCCTTCCCAAGACACACTACTCTAAAACTTTACATATTTTATATCTAAATAAATTATATTCATGTATTTATTTCTACATTAATGGAACTCACCACTTACCCAGAAAACTGAGCACAAGACACCTCACAGTTTCGTCACAAAGGAGGGCAGCTGGAGAAGCTGTTATTCTTAGACACACTGACCTGGTTTCTGAAAGGCCACTAAGGGAACAAATTTCTCGGTCTGATTACCTCCTTGTGATAAAGCTCGTCTAAAATTAAACTCCAGAAACGGCAGTACATGAAGCCATTTAAGCATTTCACAACTTTGCTTCAGACCTCTGTGACTAGTACAATACCTGAGCAAATCGAAGTGCTGCTAAGGCTCCCGGTCCTGGACAGCTTGGTGCCCAAGTCCATGCCAGACCCCCAGCCCACATCCCTGCCTTGCTGTGCTCCTCTCACCCCAAGCAAGCAGGCAGCTTTCCTCTCAGTGGCTCAGGCAGGCATATACAGGACAAGGAGACCACCACAGCCAGGAAATGCACATTCATCAGAAACAGAGAGGAAATACTAAGTAGACACCTGAGCATGACCACATAGACTCCTCCTCCATACAGAGGATGGGTCTTCAATCTCAGCATCTGTTACTGTTGAGATGGAGGACTATAAAATTCTTTGTAAATGTTCCACTACAGAAGGTAGTTTTCTTTAGTAAAACAACAAAGATAACAAGACTTAAAGCGGAAACTGTTCAAGACTTCCAGAATGTGGTGGAGTATTTCCTGCCCTTTGGAAGAATTAATCTGTCTTCTCACATACAAATGTTTTCATGTTGCATTTCTGCTACAAAAGCTTCAGATTCACCCCAATCCCCATGCATCTGCAGGTGTGCCCAGCCATCTGTCTCCTTTCTTCTACTTCAAGCATGAGATTTGTCACAAGTGTTTTGATGTCACACATGCGTTCTGACCTTATGGAGTCACGGAGGAGTCTGAAAAATGACACCTGTGAGATCAGGGTTAAATACAATTTCCTCTCCCTTCACCTGTTTTCCACTGTCTGTTTGCACAGTGCTCAGGTTATTAATGGAACTGACATCAGTGCACAACTGAGTGAGCAGTAGCAGCAGACAGATAACAAGGGAGAAGCTGACAGCAGCGATCTAACCCCATAGGTAAGAGATAAGCAAACATGCCATGGCTATTAGTTTCAACTCTGGCCAATGGAGAAGAACACCTCCTATATTTAGCAAACAGGAAAGCCAAGTCCTCCTGAGAAGGTTAAATTAAATTCAAGATGTGACTCTTCTTTGACTTCAAAAAATAAGGTTTTGGATGAGAAATAAACATTTGACTTTAGGGAAGGAGGGAGGGAAGGTGGGAAGGAAAGAAGGAAGGAAGGAAGCAAGCAAGCAGTGTTTTTAATCTGATGGAGAGTAAAGACCTATTTTTAATCAGAGGAAAGCATTGATGACTTCTATGCTAGAAGGAAAGTACCTTGCATTCTCTGCATATCCCAAGTGAAAAATGTTATTCTAACCACTGTCATTTTCCAAACAGCTATCTCAGGGATGGTGTGGGAGTGATAGCCTCAATGTCCTGATCAAATTCCAAACGAGGTAAGTAAAGCCAACTTTTCAAGTCCTCTACATCATTTCTGAGCTGCACAGCATCTAGTTTGCTTCCCGCTTCCTGTTGAGTTGTCCAATTATTTTCACTTGTTTGCACACAGGGTAGGATAAAGATGAGTTACACCATGAACATAAGCTCCTGGTGATATATTTAATGTCTAAGAAAGCTGTAGATGTGCAGGAAAAGAGTTAAAATGTGACTCTGCCTCTTCTAAACTCCAACATGTTTCAGCTGTATCAAGAAACTTGCTCTTTGCTCCCTGCAATGCAACTGCTAGAATCTAGTCAAGACCTTAAATTTTGCATTCAAAGAGAGACTACACTAATTTCAGAAAATTCACTTCACAAAGGAAAAGTGTGGCCAAGATTCAGTTAGCACTGAGCAGAAATAGGCTATCCAATTTAGAAACAATAAGGTGTTTTCAAGAAAATCTGTATCAAACTTAATAGTAAAACCAGTATATTTGAAAGTCAGCAGTCACTCGTGTTGGCTTTTTGAACAGGAATGAAGTACTTAAATGCAATTAGAGCCTTTGAAAACTTCTCCCTTTTCCTAGTTCTTCTGAAGTGAGACTGGCAGCTTCTGTTAGTGCTCTGAACCAGTTTTACACTTAGTGAAGTTCCCTGAGATACTTGAAAAAAAGATATAATATCATCCTTTAAAAAAAAAACAGTAAAAGGTGTCTTGGAATTTTCAGCTTTGAAACTCCATCCACTTCTTTACTGAAGTGCTGTTCTGTCAGTCTTGTGCTACCCTTCATTCCAGAGAAAGCTCACTTGAGATATGGGAAGTGTGGGGACTCAGGGCTGGTTCCTCTGTCATATTCTTGCATTATGTTACATAGGATGGGCCGACAGACCCCACAAGGCACAAAAGGCATTTTTTCCTTTCTGCAGAGCACTCAGTGACTGCACTGAAGATTGGATCCTTTGTCATCTTTGTGCAAAATTAGCACAGCATCAAGAAAGATTAATTTCAGCTGCTGAAGCTGTAGTGTCTGGTCTCATTGTCTGGGTATGCCTCAGATGTTAATAAGAAATTCTTTTTCAGAATTGTATCTAGTGTACACCCTGGACAGTCTATGTGAACAAACACAGGAGGGTCCATACTCCCAGGATGTGTTGCTGTGCCATGTTTATACAGAAGCAAGAGTGGGCACTAGAAAGTAACAGGCAATGATGATTCTCCAGTTGCCCCTCTACAAGAATGTAGAAGGGGAAGGTGATATTTTCCAGGCAAGCAAAATGAGATGCTTTCTCACACAAAGCACAGTGAGAGAATGGAACTCATTGCCTTGGGAAGTGGCAGATGATAAAAACTGTTGAGGGTTCAAAAAGTCATTGGACAATCTCACAGAAAAAAAATATTAATAAATACAAAGACACCACTTCAGCTCAGGAAGAAAGTGAGCTGCATGTTGTCAGAAGCCAGGAGAGGATAGAGGGAATATATCCCTTTGTGCATGCCCTGTCCTTATGTTCATCTCTAAACACCTGCTAATGTTTGGCCACTGTCTGAGCCAGACATCAGACCTCTGGTCTCAGCAGTATGGCTGTGATGTTTGTAGTGAAATCACCCAAATGTGAAGAGAGAGGACCACAGAGAACTGGGAAAGATAGCAGGGGCTCTGCTGATCGACTGGAGGGTTGGATATGACCATTAAGTTCCAGCTGAGAAGTGAATGGCTTCAGTAGGATAACCCATGGACACCTACCTCATTTTAAGTACCTATACTTTGTTAAATTAGGGCTGGTACAGATAGCTCTTGATTTCCTAAGGGCTATTGGCCTGAATTACACTGTGTTATCTAGAGAGGTTTGCTGTAGCTCTCTGAAGAGGAGAGAAAATGCTGTAGACTAAACAAAGGTAAATAACACCGCCTGAGAGATACCTATAGCTAGATATTGTCCTTATGTTTTCATCTGGTTCTCTAGACTTAGTCTTCAGACTCGGAGAGATGCAAAGGAAACAAATGTTGTGTATACAACTTCCTTAGAAAGGCATAACACCAAGCAGCAGGCAAGTTCTGTAGACAAAAAAATGATTGATTGCACAGTGACCTTCGGATTTGTGCTCCATGACCCGAAGAGGTTAATAATGTTATGGAAAAATCTTATTAGAGGAAAAACAAGCTGCTTCTGGCTTTTCATCTGTGCTTTAAAAATAGTACTGCAAACCAAAAAAATTACTTCCTACAATCCAGGCTATTTTACAGGAGAATTGCAAACTTTCAGAAAACAGACTTTTGTGTAAAAATCTCTTTTTTCAAGCCGCCAGGTAAACCCTAGCAAAAAGGATATTTCAGGGAGGAAAAAAAAAAAATTATCTTCTGAAGAATACCATCAAAAAATTACCATTTTAAAGATGAGAGTCCTAATCACACAGGTCAATAGAGTTTCAGTTACAGGTTCTCCCTTTTCGCTGTGGCCTACTGTTAGAAACACAGCTGTCAACACTATTTGGCTGAAGAAAACCCCCTCCTCTTTTCCACCCTTCCTCAGTTGCCATCCTTCTCAGAGGCTGCAAAGTGGCCCAGGGCTAACAAGTTGCCCAGGTAGCCGACTTTGGATCTTTCTGCATGACTTATGACTTCTGTAACTTGCAGACCATGTACTTTAAGACTGTTGCAAGACACATTCCTAGAGCTGCACTTGTTAGAATAATTTCTCTATTATTCAAATGAGGGCAAAATTTAATGACCCTTACAAAAGAGAGAGGCTAAGAGGGCAAGAAGAGGAACCTTTTTTTTAAAAATCACAGAACTCCATTGAAAATTTGGGGAGGTTAACAGGCATAATTTAAGATACAGAGCCATAAAGCAAGGCTTGCACAGACCAGAGAAGGAAAGACGGCAGAAAACAGCATTACAGCACAGAGCTGAGCGCTCCTGACTCGGAGCTTCTTCAGAAACAGCATGAGCTCCATCCAGAGAGGTAGGTGAGAACTGCATGTGAACACAGACCAAGTCACTTAGCCCTGTTGAAAACAGGGACTGGATTTCATATGGTCTGATTTGGTTTAAATCTATATTTTGATCACAGAAAGAGAGAAATTGAGGGAAGATAGGAGAGAAGGAAATTATTAGATGTTATCTCACTATATTGTTTTGTTACAGACGGAAAGCCAAACCTTAACTCTGAAGTATACAAGGGCTAAAAGGGTGATTCTCTGAAATCAAAGCTGCAAGACAATTTCCTATGTCACATGGACTAGTTGATTTGATCCGTTTAATAAGGTTTGGGCTCAACAGATTAGTAATGTCCCTCTGAGTAACTTAAAACAACAGAACAGGCTCAAACAGAGACAGACAGAGAAACATTTCAGTGATTAGATGGAGCTGATAGGCTGCCTAAAGCAAAATTCAGGCATCGATTCTACCAGGGGGCCTTTTGTAAGTTCTTCCAAGGTCGATGGTCCCTTTGATTGCAAAGAATCAGACTGACAGCAGCGTATATAAGTTTGGCCTCAGCCAAGTGCACAAGAAAGGTGGGGGGATCAGTCAGAAAACAGGCTGCAGAAAATTCACAAACCAGTGATTAGCTGGATCAAAGAGAGGATTGCAGTTAATTCTCTTTAAAGCCTGCCAAGTCTTTTGCATTACAGTGTTGTCACCTAAAGTCATAACCACGAGAAGGAACAGAAGAGTAGTCTAAGATGAGATGTTTTTCTAGAAAAGCTCTCCATGCTTACAGTCCAGACATTCAGATTCTGTATCAATCTTCTTCCAGTAAACGAGTAAAAATTTTGTTAATGAGTCAAATATGTCTGAAGTTAAAGAAAAGACTAGTGAAAAATAAACAGATGACACTGAGCAGGCCCAATAAACAAAAACACTAGATTTCTACAGTTCCTTTCTTTCTAGAGCATTCAATGAATTCAAGAATTCAATTAGATTAAAAATACAAAGGAGAAGCAAAATATATTAATAACAGTCATTTACATGCAGCACATGGTCCTGCAATAGAACTTCAGGCAGGAGCGCTACTCTCTAAGGGACGATGTGATAGCTACTGATCAAAACATAAAAGATCAAGACATTCTTTGCCTAATAATTGATAATTAGACTAGACTAGACTAGATGTTTTTCAGTAGGAAGGGACCTACAATGATCATCTAGTTCAACTGCCTGACCGCTTCAGAGCTGACCAAAATTTAAGGGCTTTGTCCAAATGCCTCTTCAACACTGACCAGCATGGGTCATCGACCACCTCTGTAGGATGCCTGTTCCAGTGTTTGGCCACTTTCTAGGTAAAGAAATTCTTCCTAATGTCCAGTATAAACTTCCTCTGGCACATCTTTGAAGCATTCTGGCATGTCCTATCATTGGATACCAGGGAGAAGAGACCAGCACCTCCCTCTCTACTTCCCCTCCTCAGGAAGCTGTAGAGGGTGGTGAGATCACCCCTCAGACATCTTTTCTCCAAATTAGACAAATCCAAAGTCTTTAGTTCCTTATACGACATTCTTTCCAACCCTCCCGCCAGCTTTGTTGCCCTCCTCTGGATGCATGTGAAAATCCCCACATGAAAATTCCCATTGTCTCTGCTGATTTATTAAAGTATAAATATTTTTAAAGTGACAGCATAATGTGCTAGGCTCATGAAAATTAAGTGGAATTGCACAACAGATTTTGAAGGCTCTGTTGTATTATAAATCTTCGAATTCCCCAGTGAATTATCTGACCATACATGTACTGAAGCTATCTCTTGAATTAAAAACATGCTCATCCAAATGTCCCAGCACAAGTCCAATATCTAGCATTAGCAATAAAGAGTATTTAAAAACTGCACAAAAACTCCATGTCTGGAAATCTACCAAAATATCTATCTAGACTGTTTATTTCTTGTACCCGTTTCTGTGGATCTGAACTTAAACTTAGAGTCATAAGTCCTACCACATAATTGTTGCTGCAATTTCTAAGTCTTTATATAATACTTGTGTCTTACAACTTTAACCTTGGTCTTTTGTCAGTAAACAATAAAATTGTTGTTCAAATCAGTGAGAGTGGATTTAAATCATTTACTATCCTTAGTACTATGGCATGTAGTATTATTTTTATTGGATGGTTTGAATTTAGTCTGTCATAGAATCACAGAATCACCAGGTTGGAAGAGACCCACCGGATCATCGAGTCCAACCATTCCCACCGATCTTTAAACCATGCCCCTCAGTACCTCATCCACCCACACCTTAAACACCTCCAGGGAAGGCAAGTCAACCATCTTCCTGGGCAGACTGTTCCATTGCCTAATGACCCTTTCAGTGAAGAATNTAACTCTGAAGTATACAAGGGCTAAAAGGGTGATTCTCTGAAATCAAAGCTGCAAGACAATTTCCTATGTCACATGGACTAGTTGATTTGATCCGTTTAATAAGGTTTGGGCTCAACAGATTAGTAATGTCCCTCTGAGTAACTTAAAACAACAGAACAGGCTCAAACAGAGACAGACAGAGAAACATTTCAGTGATTAGATGGAGCTGATAGGCTGCCTAAAGCAAAATTCAGGCATCGATTCTACCAGGGGGCCTTTTGTAAGTTCTTCCAAGGTCGATGGTCCCTTTGATTGCAAAGAATCAGACTGACAGCAGCGTATATAAGTTTGGCCTCAGCCAAGTGCACAAGAAAGGTGGGGGGATCAGTCAGAAAACAGGCTGCAGAAAATTCACAAACCAGTGATTAGCTGGATCAAAGAGAGGATTGCAGTTAATTCTCTTTAAAGCCTGCCAAGTCTTTTGCATTACAGTGTTGTCACCTAAAGTCATAACCACGAGAAGGAACAGAAGAGTAGTCTAAGATGAGATGTTTTTCTAGAAAAGCTCTCCATGCTTACAGTCCAGACATTCAGATTCTGTATCAATCTTCTTCCAGTAAACGAGTAAAAATTTTGTTAATGAGTCAAATATGTCTGAAGTTAAAGAAAAGACTAGTGAAAAATAAACAGATGACACTGAGCAGGCCCAATAAACAAAAACACTAGATTTCTACAGTTCCTTTCTTTCTAGAGCATTCAATGAATTCAAGAATTCAATTAGATTAAAAATACAAAGGAGAAGCAAAATATATTAATAACAGTCATTTACATGCAGCACATGGTCCTGCAATAGAACTTCAGGCAGGAGCGCTACTCTCTAAGGGACGATGTGATAGCTACTGATCAAAACATAAAAGATCAAGACATTCTTTGCCTAATAATTGATAATTAGACTAGACTAGACTAGATGTTTTTCAGTAGGAAGGGACCTACAATGATCATCTAGTTCGACTGCCTGACCGCTTCAGAGCTGACCAAAATTTAAGGGCTTTGTCCAAATGCCTCTTCAACACTGACCAGCATGGGTCATCGACCACCTCTGTAGGATGCCTGTTCCAGTGTTTGGCCACTTTCTAGGTAAAGAAATTCTTCCTAATGTCCAGTATAAACTTCCTCTGGCACATCTTTGAAGCATTCTGGCATGTCCTATCACTGGATACCAGGGAGAAGAGACCAGCACCTCCCTCTCTACTTCCCCTCCTCAGGAAGCTGTAGAGGGTGGTGAGATCACCCCTCAGACATCTTTTCTCCAAATTAGACAAATCCAAAGTCTTTAGTTCCTTATACGACATTCTTTCCAACCCTCCCGCCAGCTTTGTTGCCCTCCTCTGGATGCATGTGAAAATCCCCACACGAAAATTCCCATTGTCTCTGCTGATTTATTAAAGTATAAATATTTTTAAAGTGACAGCATAATGTGCTAGGCTCATGAAAATTAAGTGGAATTGCACAACAGATTTTGAAGGCTCTGTTGTATTATAAATCTTCGAATTCCCCAGTGAATTATCTGACCATACATGTACTGAAGCTATCTCTTGAATTAAAAACATGCTCATCCAAATGTCCCAGCACAAGTCCAATATCTAGCATTAGCAATAAAGAGTATTTTAAAACTGCACAAAAACTCCATGTCTGGAAATCTACCAAAATATCTATCTAGACTGTTTATTTCTTGTACCCGTTTCTGTGGATCTGAACTTAAACTTAGAGTCATAAGTCCTACCACATAATTGTTGCTGCAATTTCTAAGTCTTTATATAATACTTGTGTCTTACAACTTTAACCTTGGTCTTTTGTCAGTAAACAATAAAATTGTTGTTCAAATCAGTGAGAGTGGATTTAAATCATTTACTATCCTTAGTACTATGGCATGTAGTATTATTTTTATTGGATGGTTTGAATTTAGTCTGTCATAGAATCACAGAATCACCAGGTTGGAAGAGACCCACCGGATCATCGAGTCCAACCATTCCCACTGATCTTTAAACCATGCCCCTCAGTACCTCATCCACCCACACCTTAAACACCTCCAGGGAAGGCAAGTCAACCATCTTCCTGGGCAGACTGTTCCATTGCCTAATGACCCTTTCAGTGAAGAATCATTGCATTGGTCACTCCATTAATTTCAGAAACTTAAAGGAGATGCCTGAATTGGAAGCAAAGTTCCATAAGCTTCCTAAATATGTCAACAAAGGGAAACACGCATCTCTGCCTACGAAAGATCTAACCTACTTTTTGAACAAACTTCTCCCTTAATTGGGAAAGAGAGAGATTTTTAGGGAGTTTATTATTCTGCAGTCTGTATTGTTTCTCTGCTGAAAGGTAGGTGGCAAATATTAAACAAAATGGTCAAGCAGGTTGTTTGCTAGGAAAATCAACATCAGACTTACATATGCCTGTAAAAGCTAAGAGAAATATCTCTATTAAGGAAATAATTGGAAAATCTTCCTGGTCTAATTTGGCACCAAATTTGTTAAGTATCTAGATTACATATAATTATATTTCTAAGGGTACTTCTAGTAAAAAGACAACCATAACAGCCAGCAAGAAGTAATTACTCCAGTTCACTTACCATCAGGTTTGCAGGAAACAAATGGTATCTTACTATTGTTCACTTACTACTGATAGGTGCATTTATGTAGCTCTATTTCATTTGCACATCTGTGAGGAGTACCGCTGTATAAAATGTAAATAAGCTGTATATGGAATTTAAAAATTTCCAATGATAAAATGTTTCAACAGCCTTTTCATCAGAATTACCAAAAAACTTTGAAGTCCATATTTGTTTTTAAATCAAAACAACATTATTTTTATTTAAGCACAGCAAGCAGGAACACTTCAGCTGCACTTGTGTGTCAGTTTATTCAAAGAGGGTATTTACAAATTCACTGAAACCCCGTTGTCTCAACAAATAAGGAGACAGTCCTACACACTGCCCTCCCCACCCCCTCTTTGTTTACACCCCCCCGCCACACACACACCCATCTGCTGATCTGGATGCAGAAGTCTGCAAGCTCTTTTTCCACATATGACATCCTCTAAACGTGGGAATTGAGTGAAAAGGGAGCTTTGAGTACCTCCTCCTGCCTTCACCTTTACAACCTGCATTTTGTTCCCCCATATGAAAGTAATCAGGACCAGTAATGCCATTCTTGAATATAACACTTCACAGCTGGCATTATTCTAATGGGAGACAGGTGTTCTGTTGGGATGGTGATTGCACTCCTGGAAGATGGCTTTCAGAGTAGTCCCCCCACCATGTCACTGGAGAATGTACAAGACCTGGACTATTCTCATATCCCCATCTAGGCTGGATCCTCCATTTTTACATAAAACACGCTCAGCTGTCCCAGATGTTTTAGACACCATTTTCTGTTTGTAGGTTGGTGTGTACCACACATCCCAGTAAAAGTTAAGACCTGGTCAAGAAAAGCTACTGTACAGGGATGTCAGAAATAAGCTAACAGTTTACATCAGCCAGAGTCAGATGGAGAAAGATGGTGGTAAGGGAGGAAGAATAAGGTAACTAAAATAACTTCAGCAGAGAAGTAGGAGGTCAGATGGCTCAGCTTCTAGCAAAACAAATGTGGCACATGTCCCTTCACAAACATAACGATGGGTAAGTAACTGGAACTGCAAATACACTTCATAACATTCTGTTCTCACTTGTCAAATCTTCACTATAACAGGATTTTACTCATTCTGCATTTGTATTTGTTACCTTGTCATAAGCTTTTCTTTTTGTTTCAGAGTCCATCCAGTCATTTTCCTTTTCCAACATGTCAATAAAAGCCCAGCGAATTCCTTCAGTCAGCTCCTCCATCTGCAAAATGTTTAGTAAACCTCTCCACAGTAAAATATATCATAGTAGAATCATTATAAGAAAAGATCTGGTGCATGCAGGAACAATGGATTTGCTTAGGTCATGAATGATTCTTTCTCAAGCCCTCAAATGGTTCTTCTGGAAATAAGTTTCTTTCCATTTTCTTTTCCTTCAGGTGTATCACACCCTGTTCACTGCTGATCCTTTCATGTCACAATTGTGAGAATGTCTGTCTTGAAATCACAAAAAATACTAATTTTGCTGTGATTAAGTGAGATTTCTGACAATTTGGTTCTAGATCACTAGCTTATACAGAAGAAGCAGCCAGATGCAAGGCAGTTGCACAAATAAAATCTTTTCTGTAGAGAGCATCTGTAGCCTTGTTTGGTTGACGTCAGACTAAGACACGCTTTATAAATACTGCCAAAGGACTGAGTTTGGGCTGATAGTATCACAATCCAAATACAAAGCAATATCCAAATATTTAGCCTGCATTAACTATATCTGTGATGTATCCCTACCCTTCAGGGAAACCTCCAACCATTTTAGCTTGGCTGTTTCTTCAGGCATCTACACAAAGCCACAAGTTTGTCACAAGCAAGTAAAAAAACCCCTAATAATAATGAGAGTGTTTAGTGACTATGCGTACAAAGAAAACCCTGAAATGACAGAAAACAAGAAATCTAAGGCAGAGAAATCTCTTAGGAGATGCATTATATCAATCTAAAGAGCAGAAATGTCCTTGTGTATGCACGTGTCTGGCATAAACTGGAAAGGTGTATGCAATCAGCTGCTTCCATTTATATATCAATAGGTGAACCTCATGACGGATAGCCACTGAGAATACTGCGAGAGAGGAGCAACTCAGGGGATGCAGTCATCTCTGGAGTTCTTTAGCACAGACTAGACCAGAGTTGAGACAGCAAAAGACATGACAGATAATCATTGCATGAAGACTTATTGGATCTTTGTGTCATCAGTTATGTTACATTTAAAAATGATGAAAATGTCAAGTGCAAGAGAGTTATAGAATTTTATGCTACAGAGCTGGTAGCTCTGCAATATCATTAAAAGTGAGGGCTAAACCCTGGAAAGTAATGTTACCTTTAGCTAAATCATCATTTATGTATCAGTTATCAGATGTATATTTTAATATGGAACTGTTATCTATTTGTGGTGCAGCCAGTCAAAAGATGGCAAAGCTCCTTTGATTTTCTTTTTTTTCTACTTTAAAAAAAAAAAGATTTTCTTATTTTTAGAGACAGTATGAGACAACTGGAACAGGTATGACATTAAATATCACTAAACAGTCAACATTCACAGTAAACTGCATCCCAGGGAATAGGGCAACTTAAAGATATTGATGACAGAGCACTGACTCAATTAACTTAGTGCACTAATGAGGTGAACTCTCTGTATTTGGAGGTTACAAGTTCAGACTCAAGCTCTGCAGCTGGTCTCTGGTGTATACTTAGGCTTTATGCACCAGCTGTAGCTCCAGGGGGCTGGGGGAGAAACCTATTCCTGCTATCAAAGTTATTACTGAAACTGCTCAGGCGTAGCTGTAAGAAACACTGCAGGCACTCTGGGTTAGAAACAGTGCTATATTTAGACACAAATAATGTCTTTCTTGATAAAAGGAGAGAAGTATCTAAGGTATGAAACATCAATGACAAAACATGGGGGAAACAGAATCCATATTATCCATAACTCAGGATTTCTTCTCATAAAGAAATATATGCCATGAGCAAGGAAAAACAAAAATCTGCACAAATAATAATGCTTTTTTCAGGTGCTTTCTTACTGCTTAAGAGAGAGAAATATAATTGAAAACCAGTGAAATGAAAATGATAGCACCACCATTTCAAGTTAAATTATTAACTTGAAAATCACATTTATATGTGGATTGCAACAAATTTCACCTGCATCTAATTTCAGTCTCCATGGGCAGTTCATTTTAAGTCTGAATCTTGTGATCTACAGTATAAATTTTATATGCATTTCTTACTGTGGACACTACTATGAATTCGTGTAATTTGTCAAATATTTAGTATGAAAGGAATTTTCATGCTAAGAAATATTTTTAATTAGGTCACATATCAACAGAAAACCATTCTCTTATCAGCTTCTCATAATTACCCTCACAAATAAAAACATGAAAAAAATGTTTGTCCCTTCACTAATGTACACATTTCTTAAGTCCTTCTTTTCCCACTTAACCTGCACATAGGTCATACTGTTTAATATCCCAGAAATATTGTGCTACTAAACTGCCCAGTCTGAAAATCTAGATCTCAGAGAGGAAAATACAGCTGAAGCCAAGCAGAAAGAAGAAATGCAGAACCTGAGGGAAACGCACATCATAAAGAACTGGACAAGCCAAATCAAAGTGTTGGCCCATCTAAAATGGAATCCTTCCCCGACAAGGAGTCCAGCAAGATAATATCAAACAGACAAACTCCAAACTCAGGCTACAGAGCCAGGGTTGTACAGGACTATCACCGGGCTATCACTCCCATTGCAGGATGCTATTTCTCATCTTTCTTAAATGGTTATGCCTCTCCTGCACTGAGAGCTAAGTTCAATGCCTAGATTAGTTCATTTTAAACCAGTTATTGCTGGAAAAATCAGTGGCTGGAAAATCAGATATTGGAAAACCCTATTAAAAAAAAAAGACCGTAAAATAAGTCATAAATTATTGTGAAGGGCACTTAATCATTTGAATATGTTATTAGGGGAAGTCATAATGTAGCTATATTTGAAGTTTTAAAATGAGGATGAGTGTCTAGCTAACCCCTATTCTCTGAACTCAGCAGTGTGGAAGAATACTTTCCTTCACTGTTGAGCAAAAAAGATTCAAATCACAAATCTAAATTCTCACTACTTAGCTCTAAGCTTCCCTTAATTTGGGATGGACATCAGCTACACTTTCTTGCTTAGACTACAGGTGTAGCTTTAAAAAGGTAGCCCTGAAGCTGAGAGATCTTGACCAATCTTTTAACTAATCAGTAAAAACTTTAAAGAGTTACACAAGCTGTACTAAACTATTTGCTATTGAAAGAACAAGACTCTGTTCCTGCACAGCCTGACTGATTATTTAAACAAATTAATGTTGTATGCCTTGTTTTTTCATCTGGCTACACATTTGACTGAAGTGTTGAGCATGGAAGGAATGGGCAGCACCTAGATGGACAAAAAGGTGACATTTCTTCAAATTTGTTTCATTTTAACATTTTCTTTAATTAAATAAAAGCATTTTCAAGAACCTTGTCTCTTTTTAAACTTTGGGTTAACTTTAGAGGTAACCTGTGAGGAGGAAGCCATTGACTCAAAGTTTCTAGACAGAGGTCTCAGAGGACTCACCATCTCTTTCTTGTCTTCTTGAAAATGGGCTTTCACAAACATCTTACCCACAACATAAGGGAGCGCACTTTCAACAAGGTCCACACATTTATCCCACTGAGGCAGCAAAGTTGTAGTTCCATGGATCACCTGTTGGCAGATCATTAGATCATACTAGTTAAAAGTAACAAATCTGCATCCACATACCTTATAGCCTAGAGCATATTTCTCAAATAGCTACCAAAAGGAAAAAATAATATACTTTACATTTATTATTTTTTCATCAAGTGCTATAACAGATCTTTTAACTCCACAAAATAGCTATAAGATTTTAGACTTAGATACAGTACAATGGTAATGACTTAGAGAGGCTGGGCTTTAAAGGTTAGTTATGGGAAGGCATTCCCATGTGCCAGTTTTAGAATAATCTTGGCAGTCTTTCTGTATTAAGCAGAGAAAACACTTCTAGAAACACCTCTAGAAAATCCCTGCTCTGAGATACCTCCCAAAAAAGGTTCTCTCTCCACTGACCAGGTGAGAAGCCTTAGGAGATCATCCTCATGAAAATTAGATCAGTCCTTACGACCGATTCTACAAAAACCTCCACATTGTGAACTCATCTGTGCTAACATTGATTAAGGAACTTCTTAAGTTTTAGCTCAGAGAACAAGAGAAATCCCAGTCTGGTAATTAATACCTGCCAGCTGTGTAAAAGCAGAGTACAGTCAACACCAGACTAGGTCAGGCAGGGTAGGATTTTGGCCTCTCATAGATTATACAAGCCTCTTAAGCACTTTGCTAGCAGTTTCTGAGCCTCTTCTTTTTCCCAGTCTTCTCCTCCTTTGAGATCAAGATTAAATTTCTAGCAAAACTGAAGGGTTTGGATTTGTTAGTTTCCAACACAAAAAGATTTCACTGGAAAATTCCACAGTAACTTAAACCTCAGCTATTGAAGGTCAGATATTTTGGTAGTTCAAAGATTGATTTTCTCCATCATATTGTCTGTAATTAAGCTTAATCAATGACTCATACTTAAAAAACACCAGTGAATTGCATTTTCAAACACTTTTTATTAATACTGTATGTGGACTAATAGATTTTCAATGACAGTGAGAACACTACTTCTACAAGAAAACCACATTAGGCAAGCCAATATATAATAAGGTAATAGTTCCCTAAACAGAGCCAGATTTGAAAATAAACTCCTTTTCCAAATTCTTCAGCCCTCATATATAACACAGCACATATATACACAGAAGAAAATTTCTCTCCAGGGTCCAAGCAAAACCACTGTGGAGCTTTTCCCTTATGCGGAGGAAGAATGGGAGTCGTGGCATTAGTCATCAGAGCTTGAAATTCCTTCCAAAATCTCTATGTATCAGCCACAGAAAGAGTCAGGAGACAGAGGCAGCTTTTAGACTGTGACATATTATTATTATTATTACAACATAGTAATTACCATTATTTTGACAGAGGTTTGACTGTAAGGAGGACAGAAAGGCAGCATAGGCTGTGAGAGCAATAAAAATAGTGCTGAGAGGAATAGATTATATCTCACAGCTGGTTTATTCATATTTACATTACAACAGCCAACTAGAACTCCCTCAAAATGGTTCTCCTAGTATTAATGTACCACTCTAAAGCACAGTGCTCCAGGTAGTAACAGGAAATATAAATAGCAGGTTCCAAGCCCTCACAATCAGTTCAGAGCTCAACAACACAATTAACTGATGTCTTCCCCAGGTGCCACTGCACATTTTCTAGGACTTAAAGCACCAGTGCAGATAGTGGCTAATGTGGTAATCAAAGCACTTTCTCTAGCATCAACAAGTTTATCCTGTTTCTCAACTTAAAGCTTTTTGAAGTTTCATCACGTCTTTTACCCTCCGTTTGCAAAGAGCATCCTGACACCAAGATTTCCACATGTAAGATGTAAAAGCCATCAATAGAAAGTGAGAATTTGATGAAGTACAGCTAAGGCTGATTAAATTAATAAATGAATAAATAAGATATTCTTCAGTTTAAGGATCACTGATGCATCACACAGTCATGTCTTTTTAGTAGTTTAACAAAACCTTTGCCTTGGACTCAATTTCTCATGTACTTTCTACAGACCAGTGAAGTCTGTTCCTCTAAGCTGTTTACTGTACTTAAATTTAGCTATTAAGTATTAGCTATTGTTGTTTACTGCACTTAACTAACTCTCTGTCTCCAGGCCCCAAGGGCAGATAATGGAAATGAGCTGCTGACTCACTGTTCTTCCTGTGCTGTTCTTAATTTTTCGCAATCGCTTACATGAAACCCTTGATGACAATGTTAATAAGCATTGAATCAACTCAGTTCAGATTTCTCCCTAAGCTTCTGGAGAAAGTACCCACAAAGGTGATAGCAGCTAGTTACCATATCAAAATATGCTGTATCCAAAGCTTAGAGTTTTATTCCAAGGTTTTTTCTAGCCTTAATATAACTCAATATAACTCAGTATTATGCTGCAGACTGGCTGATGGCCAGCATCAATCTATTTTACCTGTCTAGCACAGAATGTCCCAGGAGGGGACACACTTACAAACTTGTTACTGTGGTTCTGACAGCCAGTTTCTCACATTTTTGCATGAAGAAAATGGCATCTTTAGCAAGACTAATTTGAATATGATTTCAGAAGTATGAGACTGCCTTTCAAGCTACTGCAGTTTATTTTTAGGTATGTGATCAACTCAGAACTCTTCCAGTACTACTCATGGAAAGACATTATGGGTACTTCAATTAGCTACCTCCCTGCCTTACCAGGGAGGACAGAGGACCCACTGGCAGCAGCATGTCATCCTCCTGTTGTCATGATGTCACCAAGATGATTTTCACACTGACAAACAAAAATTTTGCCATCTAAACTAAAATGGCTTGGAAACCAGCAGACAAAGCACCTTTAAGATTCAGTTTCATCCCTGGTTTGTTTAAAGAGCCCACAGTATTATTAGGGTTTCTATTCAGGGTTAATTTAATCAAATATGTGTGTTTCATGCAAATGCCTGTATCACTTAATAGATAATTAGTTCTACTGTCATAGCTTTGGGCAATGACAAATGTCTTCTGGGGTTTCTGCAGCCCCAAGATGGAAGGCACCCAATAGGCTTCTCTGTTGAAATGGCTGGTGTATGGATGTGCTAGAGCTCATGCAAAGATGGTACTAAAGTATGAGGGAGATTTGAGCAAGCTTAGAAAAGCTTAAACCTTAGACTTCTGTTTTACCAGAGCTATATTGACATTTCTTCATTTCCAGCTTTCAAGTTTCTACATAAGACAACTAATTATTTTAAAGGAGAGGTCTTGAAAACTCCTTAACATGTTCTAAAAGACATTTTTCTTTACTGCCATATGCAAGAATACATATGTCTTAATTGTTTTAGAGGGAGCCTTCAACAGAAGAAGTTTATTCAATAAATTCATCCAGCATGAAGATCACATTGTGTTTTGCAAAGGTATAAGTAACTGTAATAGACACCAACAGTGTCAATATTAATACTGTTGTAAATGCTTTAAAAACTCTAACTTACCCGAGAAAATTCCAGCCACCGGTACTGAAAACGTCTACTGAGGTTAAATAACCTTGAATAAACCATCCTCCACACCACATAGTTGGCAAGAGTCCTGTTAAATCAGACATATTTTTATCAGACATCTAAATGCATACAATGTACCACAAAGCCCTTGCAGAAATATCTCTAAAAACATTTCAACTGAATGGTGGAAATTTCACCTTAAAAATCAATGAGCGATGACCAAATTGATAAATTCCTATTGCACAGAAGAATCTGTATGATTGCAGCCAGTTAATATGTAATTGCACTGCGATAACCATCTTCTAGGGCATAGCTTCTAAGGCACAAGTCCATCTCCTAGTATGTCATTTTTAGCTAAATTTTCTTTTTCAAAAGGCAATTTTTGTTTAGCAAAAACTGTGTCACAATAATAGTTATACAAAGATAAGAAAATAACTGATTTTTTTTTAGTAAATCAAAGTGAACATTATCTTTCTTCATTTGTAGGGTGAGTAAATAGTGACTACGAAACAGAATAGAAAGTATTCCATCCCATATATAACATCATTATCTCATATTTTTATCTTTCATTAGAAGTTATCAATATGCTTTTAAAATTCTTACTATCCACATATTAAAGTATTATCACTCTTATTTTGCAGATGGATAACTGAAATACCACAAAAGAAAAATGTCAGGAACAAGAATTTCATAAGAACTGAGACTGAGAGATCCAGGAAGAACTTGTTCAAACTTCCCAGGAGATCTGACATCCATCCTCTTTTTCTAAAACTTCAGTCACTTTACTGGACAATTTATCTAGTCTAGATTTTGTTCTCACCATGTTCAGCAGTGGCTGTATGAGGTGAAGGTGTATTGTGAAATACGCAATTCAACTTCGAAGAGTCTCAAAACAAGTCCAGTCATGGCCTACATTTACTATTCTCATCTTGTCTTATACGTGACATATTTTTCAAGGATAGTCATTGCTCTAAAGCTATGGATATCCAAATTTTGTTTGCTGTACTCTGGGATATAGATAACATTTTGGGCAGGCCATATACTTCTCCATAGGGAGGAAAATTGCTCCTTTGCAACTGAATCATAGAATCAGAATTACAGAATCACCAGGTTGGAAAAGACCCATCGGATCATTGAGTCCAACCATTCCTATCAAATACTAAACCATGCCCCTCAGTGCCTTGTCCACCCGTGCCTTAAACACCTCCAGGGAAGGTGACTCAACCACCTCCCTGGGCAGCCTGTTCCACTGCCCAATGACCCTTTCCATGAAAATTTTTTTCCTAATCTCCAGCCATTCCCTCTCATCCTGTCGCCTGACCACCTGAAGATGCTGTTATGAACTGTCTGAACATCTAAGTCCCATTTCTGCAAACTCCCATTGCCATAGCTGCCAAGAAGCTGTTATTGCTACAGTGTCACTCCATTAGCTTAATTCAGGGCCACATCCCACACTGTCCTCTCCTCTGAATCATAACAGGACGTAAACACACTTTGTAGCCACATTGTCTTCACAGTAGCATTTGCCTTAGCCATAACTTGAATTTTGCCTACAATCAAGCTTCAGTCGACCCCTATAAAGCCTCATGCTCAAGGTATGTTGCTGCCGCAAGCTCATACCTGAGGTTGCAAGAACAGGAGGTGATAAAGACGTGAGAATGAAGAGGTTTAAGGCAAGCTATAGCTGCATGTAATCTGTTAGTGACTGAGCACATGATAACTTGGTAACTCCAGCAGCATGCACACTTTCTAGTGGGACACTATGCTGAGAGCAGAGGGGTAGTTATGCACTCTGCAAGAGCTGGCCAAGACGCACACTGGGAACCAGTCTGCTCAGGCTCAGCAGTCAGCAGACAGGTAAGGAACACACTGCTGTGCCACAGATTTTGGCTGTCTCTGCAGGTTCCTTCAGCTCAACTGAAGCTAGCACAAGTGTACAGACTCGCATGAACCTGTATGGCAGTTGTCCATCCCTGACAGCCTGGGCAAAACCTGTGCTTCTCATCAGTTAATTCTGCATGTGCTTATAGGTCAGAAATATGGTCAACTCCTCCTCGTCTCTCACAGTGGAGAAAGGGTTTCACAAAGCATCGATGTAAAGTCTTTCTCCAATTTCATTTGCTATGCACTCATGTCTGAATTCATCCCATACAACTTGGTGCAACCTTATGTATGCCATGTAACCCTGGGCATATTCCCTTTTTTGATACACCACCCCGCTCCCCAATAATGGTAAAACGTATCTGCTATTTATCATTAAGTACATGCACAGTACATGTTACAAAAAACAAAACAGCTCTAAATAGATAATGAAATCATTTTGAGATATAGTATAGATTTATCTCTTTACAAGGTTTTGACAATGTGAAATTTCCTCACTTATTGGCAAATGAAGCACCCTAAAAGTGCTCAGTTCTCATTTGTTTTGTAATTGATCCAAACTCCACAAGTCTCACAACTATCTGCCTCAGGTATTTCAGCAGAGCTGAATAGCATCCATGTTCCTACAGTAACTACTCTGTGGATCAAAAACAGTATTTATGCAAGTTCTATAGGTTAAAAGGTTTAAAGGTTTTATTTTGGTCAAAAATCTTCAGTAAAAAATCTCAGCTAAATAGATCACTATCATAAACCTGTTACCAGTTAGTATTTGGTACTTAATTGATACAAAAAATAAATTCTCCCTTTCGCATGCTTCTTGTTCTCATCCAGCAGTGTTTGCCCTTAACGTTTGAGTTGGGAAACCTCCGTTAAATTGGAAAAAAAAGTGAAAGATGAAATTTGTAAAGGATAAGTCTTGAAAAGTTGATTTGTTCAAAGATGCTAATATCAACAGAAATTCGGAAACTTTTGTAACAGGCATAAGTAATGAAGAGAACGGTCAGTTTCAGGAAATATCCTACAATTAATTGAGGTATGCTTTAATTTGGGAAGGAAAAGGCGGCTGACATCCTAATCTCAAACTGTCTGATGAGATTGTAATAATCCCTTATCATAGTCACACGAGGATCCACTGATGTATACAATCCATAAAACAAAAGGAAAGTTTCACTTCAAAGGCTAGAAGTATGCTTATTTACTGGGGAAGACTAGGGGGAGAAAGGCTGAGGAGTTTCATTGTTACTTGTTTGAGGGGTGGTGTTCTTTATTTTGGTTTTTAAAACAAAACAAGACCATATTTTATCTGAATTTTTTTACCTATTTGAGGAATGATAATTTTACCTTTTTTGGCTAATTATACAAAATTAAAATCAATTCGTCATTTTCATCTGGTTTAAAAACTTACTCTTTTAGGTGATTTTCATCCCAATTTCACAAATAAATCCACTGGGGCTCAGAGAAGTTCACCTGTTCACATGGCATAAAATGCAACACATACAAATACTCTCTGTTCTTCTGATGAGACCAGAGCTCTGTTGTTGTAACCTTTCAGAAGAGTACAGTAAATAGATCCCTATTTTAATTTCAAAATAATAGTTTCAGAAAGAAACATAGGCTCTTTCTTAACCAATATGACCCACTCTTGTGATACACACTCCCAAAGGAAGTGGTAGAGAGCTTGTTTGCTGAGACAATTAAAATTATACCAGCACTTATGAATATCTACTAAGGAACTCTCTACTCTTTTGGGGAATAAAGTACATTGCTTATGTAAAACTCTGCGAGTTTGTAATATTTTAATCAACAGGCACAATGGCAATTAAATAGGATAGATTTAATACGCTATAACGGAACAAATTCATTTTTTAATTTTAAAGAAAAAGATCCCTTTCTCAAATTTTGTGATCTGTTTCAAAATCGTATTCATAATTGAGTCATGAGTCAAACTATGACTACTGGAAAACTTTAGCCTCTATTGCTAGAGGCACAAGTTCAAGTCAAATTATTGTAACTTTCCTCTCTAATTTTTCACAAGCAGGCTGAGACCAGAAAGGAGGTGTAGTGCCTCCATCCATCTCTAAGGAAAATTTCTCTCATGAAACAGGAGCTACAAAGTACTTCCCCTTAAATTGTCCTGTACTGCAAAGATGGAGTAAGGTAAGGCAGAGGAAACCAGTTATTCATTCTAATATCCATGATGAGAAAGTTACTTCCTTCAATAGCCACAAATGTCTTCAACAAGGACGCAATTTACTGTATTCTATTTACAGCTCACTCAAGCACCAGCACACAGGCAACAGGAAAGGGATATAAGTGGCTCCTAACTGCTGTCAGCACAGTCCCATATCTCTCCTCACAGGGCAGAGCTGTATTGGAGCTCTGCCATTATCTCATTTATACCACAGCTACAACTATATTTTCAACATACACCTCTTCTTCCTGTAATAGATATTAATCCATTAAAAATTAGTACACCAAAAAAACCTGAAAGAATCCCTGAATACATCTTACAAAGATGTTACTTCAGCACTGAACACCTGACATGACTCACACTACCTAGCCCAGGACTGCTGTAAACTCCTGCAGGCTAGTTACTCAGCCTCTGAGGTAGCTTGCTATACACAGAGCTGTGCTGCTGGGCTGGACTAAGAGCAGTGCCCTGGCTTGGGAATTTCAAACAGATCTCCAAACTACGCTGCCGCACATATTTCAAGCTCCACACAGAAACTCAATTACATGCAGCAGGGCTGTCAAGTAAATAACAGCCTTATTCTACTAAATTCACTCTACACCCTGCCATTGTGTTATTTTCTAGTAACATTGCCTTGTGAACAATTTCACAATCTGAGATTGTTCAGCAGGTTCTCCAAGGGAGCAGTTTTTAATATGGTGATTATGAGTCCATATAACTTGTCACCTCCATCATTGGGAATTGCTTTTGTAACCAGACTTAGTTTTCATTCCATTCTTCCCGCCATCTGAAACAAACTTCACTTTACTTTGCCAGATCACTGGGGCATAACCTAACTATTATCAGCAGTGCCAGCAGAGTGCTCATCTGGGAAGGGGACACACAAAGCATTGGAATAAAAATGCAATTTAGGTATAGATAGTTTATAACTGAAAAGAATATAATCTTGGTGAAAGAACCTGCTTCTCCTAATGATGCTGCCTCTCCTGAAATTATGAGAAGTTAATTCACTTTCTAATTACTGAAGTAAATCTGAAATTTTGGAATGCTTTACTAGATATTTCATTGCTCTAGATATTTACTGTAACAAACCAAACTCTCATTGCTTGCATTAATTCAACCTTTAAAATATCATATGGTGAATGAAAAAATGAGATTACTTAAAAGAAAATATCTTTGTTACGTTTTCCAAGTTGACTCTCCAGGGAACGGTTAAGACCTTATAGTTAGGAGTACACATTAGGATGATTTCCTGATATTCTCAGGCCAAATAACAAGTTTACTTCTGAAGCAAGTTTAGATTTTTAAGTGACAAACATGATCATCTGTTAGGTAAACGTGAACTTTGTTATCATGCAGTGACTATTTGGATGGATTTTACATACAAGAACTTGGGGGCTGCTTCTGTGGAGCTTAGCACTATTTGTCATTTCTAACATTTTATGATGCAAATTTCTTAGGGTAAGATTGAATAGAAAGTGAAAAAACCATTATCAACTATGACATACAAAGTGTGAATATACTGGAAATTGGACACTGCTTTTATCCCCTCTCCCAGCCTGTGGGAATCCAGCAGCTGCTCCCAAGCTTTGCTCAAGACAGGTTTTGCCATTCTGTATTGTCATTACTTCAGCCTCTCCCTGCCATGACATAAAAGCTGGCTTAGTTCCTCTTGAATACTCAGAATTTTCCTGAATAAGACCTTAATAGGAAAATGCCTCCAGGTATTTACTCTGTAGTTACAGAATATATTTGTGTGTAACTGTATTTAGACACAGTGAATAACTAATTCTCTGTTGTCTTGCTTCCTGTGCATCCTTTAAACCACCACTTTATCCCCACTGATGTAACTAACTTTGAGATACAAAGCACAGACAACCCAAACCATTTAGGAGAATTGCTTCAATAGATTAAGATCAGTGGCACACTAGCAATATTTGGCTGTAGGCAGATCAATCATTTTTTCTTTTTATTGTTTGATTTGTTTGTTATTTTTAGAGGTACTATGGATTAATTTAAGTGAGTCCAGAAGAGGGCCATGAAGATGATCAGAGGGCTGCAACACCTCCCATACAAGGACAGGCTGAGAGAGTTGGGCTTGCTCAGCCTAGAGAAGAGAAGGCTCTGGAAAGACCTTATAGCAGCCTTCCAGTACTTAAAGGGGGCCTACAGAAAAGGCAGGGGAGGGGCTCTTTATCACGGAGTGTAGTGATAGGACAAGGGATAATGATTTTAAGCTGAAAGGGGAGATTTAGGTTAAATATTAGGAAGAAATTTTTTACTGTTAGAATGACGAGACAATGGAACAGGTTGACCAGTGAAGCAGTGGATGTCCCAACTCTGGAGGTGTTCAAGACCAGGTTGGATGAGGCTTTAAGCAAACTGATCTAGTGGAAGGTTTCTAAATTAGTCTTTTTTTCTGAAATATAAATTTAATTGTGGCCATACTGTATAATCAGCAAAGAGCGATTTTTGGAGACAAGAGGCTAACAATATTTTTTTTAAAAGTTCAGCAACACACCTTAGCAGAGAGCAAATTATTACAGAAATCACTTTAGATAACATCAGTAATGATATTCTGAAAGGGGACGCCGTCTTCACAAACACTTCTTCATCTATCTGCCCAAAGCCATCTTACTTCCCTGTGCAAAGCACACTTAGTATGCTTAATCTGAGCTACCTGCATTTTTATAACTATGTTCTGCAGGTGTAAATTATTTCACAAGATACAACTCTATGTATAAATTAAGAGATGCCGAGTGTATCAAGGAAGAACAGCTTTACTATTTTCCACAAAAAAGGAAAGGTGTTGAAACTGCAAATTCTCCTGCTATACACAAGCTAATATCTATATTCTCATTCAAACAAAGTCAAACACACCTTTTGCCTAGAGACTGGATTCCAAGAATATCTGAAGCACCAGAAAAAAAAAAGCCCAGCACTTCATGCCCCCTCATAAGTGTGGATTAAACCATCATAGAATCCTTACTTTTTTCTTTCATTTTCTAGTATCCTGAATAAATCTTTGAAGTACTGGGGAACACGGACAATTACGTTTTCTGAAGGACCTATATCTTTGAGCTCAGGATAAAGTCTGGTGTCAATCACCTTCTTGATGTATCCCAGCCAGTCAAACTGCAATGACAAAGAGAAGGCTGGTTAAAGCAGATTATGAAGAGAGATGATTTATTAACTACGTTGTACCTTTGAGACTAATGGTTTCAAAGCTTTGCTTATTAAAAATTTAGAAACTATTACACTTTGTCATTACAAGTGTTTTCAAATCTCAGTAAAGTTATAATGATTTTAAAGATTGTATATTCTTAATTGAGTACACACATTTCTAATTATATTCCTTTATCATGCTGTTCTGTGCACTAAAGGCAATTTTCATTATATAGTTCAATGTTAAAGGAATCATTTTGCACTTATCCCCAACCAACCTGTGGAATCATGGCACTAAGCTCCGATATGTTCATTTTATTGTACATCACCTCACTTGTTCGATTTTCATATGGAATCATGATCTGAGGGGGGAAAAAAAGCAACAAAACCATCAAAACAAGGATTATCTTGCAGATACTTCCTCTTATATCATTACTGTCCATCATTATCTAAGTACAAAAATATCTCACCACCTGTTTTCCAACCATTCATGGCATTATCTTGCCTTTCTGAGGATGGTATTTAACTAGGAGGAAGGGAACACAGTTCACTGTAGGTTTAACTCATTACTGGGGAATTTAATGAGCTGTATGTCTTCTCTGAACATATTAGACCAATGTTAGCTCTGATTATGCTGATGGAATGGATGTTGATTCATAAGAGATAAAAGTACACCTAGACCATGAATACTTACTCAATCCCATCATATCAGGTAGAAGTTGTCTCCAAACTATAAAGTTTAGAAGGTCAAATCTGATATTGGTATGCAGGAAGCACATCTCATTTCTGGGATTTGAACATGTTCTTGCTATGGCCTGACTCCATCAGAGAGAAGAGCCAGATACACAGAGGTTTCTCCTCATTTTACCCCACCATCCTAATTTCCATAGCAGCAAACTGGGTCAAATATGAACTAGTCTTCAACCAGGCTGCTCATCTAGGTGACCATAGGAGCCAGAACTCAGGACCCTCTATAATGTCAAAATCCAAGAACAAAACAAAAGAAATCCCAAATATAAAGCAAGTCCTTTTATAACTGACAAGGGACATTCTGATTCTAAGTTGGCAGTGTAGTTCAGAACAGAAAAACAAACCAAGTCCATGAGATTGCTTAAACTTTTCTCAGCATTCAAGAGAAATAATTGTCAATGGCAGTTCCAGTCCTCCTCTAAGGTGAATACTATACAACAGGCTGTACACTGTACAGTTTAAAGAGGTCAGAGATTGGTGTAAGACTAGCCAGACAGCTGGTATCTCTCCAATCAAAATTCTTCGAGTTAAGTGTCTGCGGTTTTACTATTGCTCAAGTCACACTGAAAAAAAAATAAATACTTTCTCCCCTTCTGCAAATTTCATTTATCTGACAAATCTTTAAACTCTTCTTGAACCCATTTGCTCCCTTCCTCTCACAACTTTCTCTCTTCCGCCAGTAATTCAAATGTAATTGAAATCTTCCTTCTACACAACAAGCTCTCTCAACCATGCCACTCCTTCCAATACACAATGTCTCCTCCCTTTATTCTTGCTGTCTTTTCCTGAGCAGACAAGTTCCCCATTACATACATTCACTTAAAATGAACACAGCAGAACACAGGTTACAGTCAAAGTAACAAACAGGACTATCTCCTTCAAAATCACAGTAAGGTGTTTACATAAACCATTGTACTCATTAAGGAATATGCAACGATCCATGTCCCTGAATTCATACCTAATATCTGGATATTTTAGGAGGATTATTCATACTAAAGGGAAACTAGGTAACAGTGAGCAAGTATGAAGTTGTCGTATAACAGTAATGATTCTGATCATTACTGATCCTGAGGGCTGTTACATGATCCATGTCATCTTAGATGGCAAATTTATCTATATACATTGTGGATTAAAGCTCTGTAAGACATTTGTTAAGTTACATTACGTAAATTTCTTAAGTTAGAGCTACCAGAGGTAGTTATGCATCTTTTTATCATATCACCAATAAACAGAAGAACTATTTTCTGCTTTTCAAGTCTACTGGGTAACAACGAAGTATCTGCTCCTTTGTCTGTTCATGATAGCTAATGGAAGTTGAATATTGAGTTTTATTTAGAGGTTTGACAAAATTTCATCTCTTTCAGCAGAGAGATGGAAACATTGATTTACTACTATTGTGGATGACCCTCGATTCTGCACACACACACGATTAAGAAGCACCACAGCCTTTCCTCCTGCATACTGTAACAGCAGAATCCTGGGAAAAGTCATCTGTTGCATCATCTGCCCTGCATAACAGGCTTCTCTGTTAGCAGGAGACACAGAATTTCAAAGGGGATAGCTTCTTCCCTTAGCAGTATGAAGAACTGCTCAGCTCAGCTGGAAGTTCTGCACTTCAGCATCAAGTTTGTAGCCCTAACATTTGCTGTTTTCCCAGGTCTGAGACTAACTCTTCTCTCTAGCTTTAGAAGTGGAAGTGATAGGGGACTTGCAGCTTCCAGGAGCAGGATTCCTGCAGTATCTATACTGGAACAGGGATGCAGGGAAGCAGAAATGCTTCTTCAGCCTACAACAGTCCTAATGCATAAATCAAACACCATAAGGGGTAAAACGTGTCACCACAGAAACTGCCCATAACCAAGTACCAGATTTAAATATTTTTAGCATCATTAAATTCAGTTGGTCCCCTAAATTAAAACACAAGGAGTTTCTCATCCGTTCTCCAAGACTGCCCTATGAAAGCAGCTCAGGAGCTAAACATGGTGCTACTGTAACCATAGCCCTCTTCATTGCCAAGTGCCAATATGCCACCTCAGTCTTGCATTGCTTTTAGGCTGTTCCTCAGAGAATCAGCCTAATCTGCTTCTTGAATACACGGTAATAGATTTATAACACAGGAGGAAAGCAAATTCTGCCCAACCTCAAAATTATAGAATCAAAGAACAATAGAATCATTCAGGTTGAAAAAGACCTTCGAGATTATCAAGCCTAACCATAAACACAACAATGCCAAGTCCACCAAAAAGCCATGTCCCTAAGTTCCACATCTACATGACTTTTAAATACCTTCAGGGATGGTGACTCCATCACTTCCTTGGCTTCTCTCAAGCGGATCAACATTGCCACCAAATTTGGTGTCATATGCAAACTTACTGAGGGTGCACTGAATTCCTCCATCGAGATCATTGATAAAGTTATTAACCAGAACAGACCCCACCACTGAGCTCTGGGGAACACTGCTTGTGACTGGCCCCCAGTTGGATTTAACTCCAGTTTCTACCACTGGCCTGGCCATCCAGCCAGTGTTTTACCGCATGAAGACTGCACCTGTCTAAGCCATGAGCAGCCAGTTTCTCCAGGAGAATGCTGTTGGAAATGGTGTCAAAAGCTTTACTAAGGTCTATATAGATAACACCTACAGCCCTTCCCTCATCCACTAAGTAGGTATCCACTTGTTATAGGAGATCAGGTTAAATCAAGTAGGACCTGTTTTTCCTAAACCAATGCTGACTGGGTCTGATTGCCTGGTTGTCCTGTATATTCTGTGTGATGGCACTCAAGATGATCTGCTCCATAAGCTTTTGTAGCACTAAGGACAGTCTGACACCCCTGTAGTTTCCTGGATCCTCCTTCTGGCCCTTCTTGTAGATGGGTGTTACATTTTTCCAAACTCCAGTCAACTGGCGCCTCCCCAGTTAACCAGGACTGCTGATAAATGATAGAGAGTGGCTTGGTAAGCATGGTAAGCATTTCTGCCAGCTCCCTTGGGTGGAATCCATCCAGCCCCATGGATATAGGCACATCTAAATGGTCAGGCTGGTCACTAACCATTTCCCTCTGGAATATGGGGACTTCATTCTGCTTCTTGTCCTTGTATTCTAGCTCAGGGATCCGGGTACCCAGAGAAGAACAAGTTTTATTATTAAATGCCTTCTCTGTCTCAGTCTTAAGTACCACAGCCTTTTCCTTGTCCTTTGTCACTGTGTTTCCCCCAACATCCAATAAAGGATGGAGATTTTCCTTGGCCCTCCTTATGTTGCTAATGTTCTTATAGAAATACTTTTTATCATCTTTTACAGCGCTAACCAGGTTAATTTCTATCTGAGCTTTGGCCCTTTTAATTTTCTCCCTGCATAATCTCATTACATCCTTGTAGTCCTCCTGTGTTGCCTGCCCCTTCTTCCAAATGTCACAAACTCTCTTATTTTCTTCTTTTTCCTGAATTCCAAAGCTCTCTATTCAGCCAGGTCATTCTTCTTTGCTGGCTCACCTTTCAGCATGTAGGGACAACCTGCTCCTGCACCTTTAAGGTTTCCTTCTTGAAGAATGTCCAGCCTTCCTGGACTACTTTGTCCTTCAGGACTACCTCCTAAGGGACTCTGGCAACTTGTCACCTAAACAGGTCATACTGTGTCCTCCAGAAGGCCAAGATGGAAGTTTTACTGACCACTCTCCTCACTTCTCTGAGAACTGAAAGCTCTCATTTCACAATCACTGTGCTGTAGATGGCCTCCACCTGCCACATCACTTGCAACTCCTTCTCCATTTGTGAGCAACAGGTCCAGCAAGGTGCCTTTCCTAGTTGGCTCACTCACCAGCTGTGTTAGGAAGTTATCATCTTCCACNGAAATACTTTTTATCATCTTTTACAGCGCTAACCAGGTTAATTTCTATCTGAGCTTTGGCCCTTTTAATTTTCTCCCTGCATAATCTCATTACATCCTTGTAGTCCTCCTGTGTTGCCTGCCCCTTCTTCCAAATGTCACAAACTCTCTTATTTTCTTCTTTTTCCTGAATTCCAAAGCTCTCTATTCAGCCAGGTCATTCTTCTTTGCTGGCTCACCTTTCAGCATGTAGGGACAACCTGCTCCTGCACCTTTAAGGTTTCCTTCTTGAAGAATGTCCAGCCTTCCTGGACTACTTTGTCCTTCAGGACTACCTCCTAAGGGACTCTGGTAACTTGTCACCTAAACAGGCCAGACTGTGCCCTCCAGAAGGCCAAGATGGAAGTTTTACTGACCACTCTCCTCACTTCTCTGAGAACTGAAAGCTCTCATTTCACAATCACTGTGCTGTAGATGGCCTCCACCTGCCACATCACTTGCAACTCCTTCTCCATTTGTGAGCAACAGGTCCAGCAAGGTGCCTTTCCTAGTTGGCTCACTCACCAGCTGTGTTAGGAAGTTATCATCTTCCACACAATCCAGGAACCTCTTAGCATGTTTCCTCTCTGTTGTATTGTATTTCCAGCAGACATCTGGGAAGCTGAAGTAGGGAAGTCCCTATGAGAACACAGGCTAGCAATTCTGAGACTTCTTCCAGCTGCTAGTAGAGTATTTCATCTGCCTTTTCATCCTGATTGGGTTGTCTATAACAGACTCCTATCATGATATCTCCTATGTTGGCCTTCCCCTTGATTCTTACCCTTAAACTGTATGGTCATCATCATTAAACTCTAGACGATGCATCCTCTCCCTAACATACAGAGGTACTCCACTGCCTCTCCTTCCTTGTCTATCCCTTCTGCAGACTTAACAGGCATCCGTTTTAGCACTCCAATTGTGTGAGTCATCCCACCATGTTTCCATGATTGAAACTGTATTACAGTTTTCCAGCTGCATAATGGCTTCCAGTGCATTGATATAGATGCACTTCACTTGGGCTATTGATCTCATTACTTTTTTTGGGAGAAGTCCTGATTTCATTGTGACCATTATCAAGTATTTCTATGGTTTCTAAAATATCAATTATCCTTGTATCTTTGCCGTCATATGGATTTCCTTTCCCTACATCCACTGAGACAGCAGACCAAAGGATCTCAGTAGTACATCATCCCTCAAACACTGGTGTGTTACCCCCAGGCTAATCTCCAGTGAGCCTGGTTGACAATTTAAAGGACCAAGAGTAGTTTGCTACATTTTTAACCCTGAAAATAAAATAATCACTTTAATAATTAACTAAGGTATGAATATTGTTCACCCCTTCTTTATCAGGTTCCATTTCTTTCCTTCTACTTCCAAAACCCACTTTTGCTAGTGCTGTTGATATAAAGGCTTTCCATTTTGAAAAAATGATTGCTTTTTTCTGTTTGTTTGTTTTAAAGCTAGCTTCAATCCTGCACTAGTTTACCCACCTCAGCTATTTTAACTTCCAGTCTTAGAACTGACTTCATATCCGATTCAGCTCGTGAAGCATTTGCTCCCAGGAGCACTGCTGTATCAACCATGAACTGCAAAAAGGCATCTCGGTACTGTAAAGAAACAAGAAGAGTGAAATGATCAGTGGATTTGCTTTTAAGCACAGCTGTAGCTGTAGACCACAAATGCCCAAGTCTAGTAATGAGTATAATACTTTTACGCACAAGCAACCAACGTTGTGCTTTCTGTGCTGCAAATACCCTCTGTCACTGAGGAAAAAAAAGGAGAAATAATACTTTAAGCATACTGTCTATGACACAGAGAGATATCTGCTGCTGCTTATGGAGCATCAATCTGAAGAACTGCAAAATACACTTTTGGATTAGATTGACAACATTTATAGCTCTTACAATGGGATTACAATGTGTATGGTGTGCACCAAGAGTTTACACCAACTCATACAATGATCAGCATAAGACTGGATGTAGAGAGGGAGTAAAGAAACAAGAGAGTCTGACTCTCCAGTGGTGCCCACTGACAGGACAAGAAACTATGGCACAAATTGTAATATATGAAATTCCATGTGAAAATGGAAAGACACTTTTTCACAGTGGAGGTCTCACAGTCTGCCCGGAGAAAAGGTGGGTTCTTCAGCCATGGACATATTCAAAATCTGTCTGGACACTGTCATGGGCAAGCTGCTGTAGCTGACCCTGCTTGAGCAAAGAAGTTGGACTACATGAACTCCAGATGCCTCTTCCAAGAGGGAAGACAAGCATGAGGTCCCTAAACCTTACAAAAATCTTCACTTGAGATACTTTGCAAGAGTGTGATAGTGGTGTTTGTGGTGCTGGTGTTTTTTGATAGAAATTATCCTGAAAAACAATAAACATAAACACAACGCTTTCTCAGTTTGGAATTCAACAAAACAAAAGCAAAAATGAGAAAAACTGAAGGGGAAAATGGCCACTCTGAATTTCAGTTAGTAATACTTACAGATTTAGCTTCTGTGGTGTTTTCTAGGTAATCCTCTCGAGATGCAAGAGAGAGACTTGCTTGATCGAGCTGTTAAAAATAACGATGAGCAGCATTTAATACTTAAGATCATCAGAATTCAGAGATGGATCTATAAGCAACCTTGGAAGAGCTTGTATTCTTCTGGAGATTACAGTAGATAACTGTCTAATACATAATATGCTGCACCAGCCTGAGTTCCATTGGCTTTCAAAACAACAGAAAAATGCTGTTTGTGCTGACAACCATTCATGCTATACGTATTTCAGGGCCATAGAAGTTAGCTTAAGTTAAAAATTAATGTAGTGTATGGACAAAACACCCATTAGGTGCTGGAATATGTTAGCTGCTTTGTGCCTGAAAAGCAGTGTTAGCCTTCTTTGACTGAAACGGAGGTTATACCCTTGAGCTTCACCCTAGACAAGCACAGAGTGCTGTACTTGGCTTTTTGAATAGACATACTGAAACAGCTGGATACCAGCTACAGAAATGACTGCATGGAAGTACAGGAAATTGTTATGCCTCCAGTACATTAGCTAAATCTTTTTGATCTAAACATGAATGATACTTGTTGGTCTACAGTCACCCCAGTTTTGGAATAAGTTCCTCATAGTAATTGCAAAACCAGTCTCAAAAATTCTTTGAGATCTGCCACATAGTCTCTTGAGTGAAATGACTAGATGGGAGTATTTACGCATTGTTCCTAGTTCCTAGCAAGGCAAAAATCACAGTACAACAGATATCTTAAAATTACTACTGGAAAGTGAGATTTCCCAAAACACTTCAATGTGAACTGGTTTGGTTAGGATACAGAAGACTAAGCTGAAAACATAATTCAGCCAGGTTCCAGACTCTGAGTAAGACACTAATGGGAGAAGAAATAATAGTTTTGATGTTTTAAAATTATCATTTTTATGCTGTATTTGCTTTTAAAAAGATAAGCCTAGTGAAAAGAGATTTTATTTATTCCTACAATTTCCCCTAAGTCTTTTTTAATCTAAATCCTATACCATTTCACATTTTCTACATTTATTAAAAGGACCTAAATAAATACAACTAGAATCTTAAATCAAAGAAGACATTTCATCTTTTCCTTTGCTGACTGATGTTCTCAGCCTTTAAAATATGCCATAAACAAAATAAAACAAATCATCCAATAAAAGGAGAGTAGCTGTAATGCTCAGTGCAACTCTGATTTTTAGAAAAATAGTATCACCTTCTTTTTCTCAGCATATTGAAGCAAAAATAATATATTCGTGTGCTCCGCACATGTGTGTCATGGTAATAGTTAACTTCAGATGATTCGGTCTATTTTAATTATATGGCTGCTGCATGAAATGCTCATCCAAATTTCCTGACTTAAGAGTTAAATTTAACAAGACATTGAAATCAAGAAAGCACAAATATGAGAAGTAAACAAAAAAGTTAACTTCAGTCCTCAAGAAAAAAAAATCATATTGAATGCTGAACAAAGTTTTATTTGGAGTTTCCTCCTTTTATTCTGATCCATTCATGATTTTGCAATCCTGAACAAAAAGAATTTTGCAATGAAGACACTTTCACAAGCAGACTGGAATACTTTGTGGTACATCTGCACCTCTGGGAATTTGTTAAAACACAAACCAAGTAGAACACTGGCTAATGCATTGTACAGATTAAGTTCTTAATCAAATTAACAACAACAAGAGTATACCCTATGGAATAATATGTTATTCATAGCATGTTGTGTTTCTGTTATTTAGATGTCCAGTTCTTAGGTGCTACTAAAGATGGTGAGTGCAGATACAGCTAGGTATAATTCATTTCCAAGAGACCTGCAATAGGGGTATACATGCCCAACCCTCCACTAGCAGGTGAATTGGACTGAGATGTAACAGGAAATACTGATTGTACTGTTTCAGTTCTTTTAAACAAACCTCCAGCCAAAGCAATCCAGAGAGGATCTGAACAGCATCTTATCAGAATGACATCTTTGACAGAGCAAATCGTTGATCTGCTGTTGACTTGACTATTTAGGAAAATGTCCTAGAGATGGGGAAATGTTACCCTTCAATTTAATTCCAGTTAAATGCTTCAGTTAAATAACATTTTAAAGAACTAACTGAGCATCGACATCCACTCCAGCACTACTACAGTTAACTGTTCTTTGATCCCCAAATACAATTTATTCTTGGCTATATTTCTACAGCTAGCCAAGATGCTAGCAACATAATGACCATAGATTCTATTTTGCTGTGATGAACGGCATCGTAACTTTCTTCTCTGCCCCTTCTCTCTTGCCTTCATAAAATATTTTCTTGTAGTAGTGGAGGGCTAGTCTACTCTGGCTAGTCATCTCTACTTCTCAAACAACAACAATGCATTTGGTCCAGACACTCAGTCTTGCCACCATGACAGCTAGTAACAGTTACAACTCTCTCTGGAATTTTGTCAGACTATGGTGAGGCAACATTTCTTGGTTCTTTTTCTCACTAATCTAAACTGTTGTGTAATGCCATGCACTGTTAACAAACTGGTAATGATTTGGTACAAAAGCAATAGCATTTCAGTAAAAGGTAAATTCCTGTTTAGAAGTGTTTGGGATACAACTATGTTGTAAGCGGCTGTATAAGCACAAGGTAATGTGTTTCCACCTCAATAACAATAGCTCAAGTTCAAAACAGTTTCTAATGATGCACCATCCTTCATCTTCACAGACAGAAACCATCCTTCATACAACTGATGAGTCAAAAGTAGTACCCAGAACACCTCCAGAACTGGATATCCATCTCTCTCATTTTCACAAACATAGACCCTGGACATTGGTGCACTGGGAACATATTCAATCTTTGGGTTTGCTATTAGAGAGGTGAAAATATCCTGTACAGAAATATTTTTTAAAGCATGTGGTGCCTGGGAGCTTCTACAATGCCATAAATTGGCACCTATGGACATTTCTAAGCCAGTAGATAAGAGCAACAATAATCAATTGTGAAAGTTTGGCACGTCAACAAGTATTTTAAAAAATGATACCACAAAATTCCATTCAAAGTAATCTACTAGCTGTGTTATAGTTTACCTTCAGGATATACTGATTGGAGATTTTGTCATCTGCAGCCACATATAAACGGATGAAGACAGAGTTACTGTATTGACCTCGAAGAGTTGCCAAGGCTTGGACTAAGCTAAATCTCCTTTCTGACCACAGCCCTTCAGGTCCAATGTTTGATTCCAGCACAGGCCAGCGGAAAGGTGAATGCCTCAGTATACTTAACAAGGGTTTCACATCAGCTTTTTCAATTTTATCTGAAATGTCAAAGTGTGACAACAATTACATTCCAGACAATTCAAATCCAGCAGCAGCCACATGAGAGACAAAGGTTTATTGGCATTGATTGATTTCTAGGCAAGACAAAACACAATAGCTGAAACCCAAAATCTCTGCTCTGCCTGTGAGCACAGAAGAACTGTGTGAGCACACAGTTTATCTGAGTCAAGAATAAGGGAGGTAAATCAGTGCCTTTCAAAAAAAGGCAAAAGGCTGGAATTAAGGCAATTAAAAAACATTCCTCACTTAGGAATTAGCATAGAAAATACACTGGTTCTGGGGGGAAGTTATTGTACATAATCAAAGCTAGAGGCGGTCAACATGTCAGCATCAAGGCTGCAGAACAGGCTGTCTCAATAGCCGGTAGTCAGTCTCAGGCTCTTCTGGACGAAAACTGCTCAGGAAATTAAGTCTGAAAGAGTCAGAAAGAAAAAGGGCACTTGGAAGGACAAAGTCCACTCCCTCCCAACTTATCTTTCACCCATTCAACAACAAAAGAGTAGTGATGTGTCCCTATCTACTATAAGTACATCACTTAAGCAACATTTTGAAGTTCAGGAAAAGTACTCTGCAACAGTGTCTATAGGGATTCCTGTCCAAACTTGCTTGAAATACAGATAACCTGAAGCTTAAGAGCCTATGGTTGTCTATACCCAGTCCTGTAGAAGTGTTTTGATTAAGGGGATATAGAGAAAGGTAGAAGGTGCTGAGCAACAGGCTCTTAAAAACGTCAGTATGAGAATTTCACCAGAGGGCTCCTCTGATTTACCTGGGGCATGGCTTTGGCATCCTTTTTCACAGATACACCTTCACAGTTCCCCGATAATCACAGGTCTCTGTAAAACTGACGTCTTGTGCCTTGGTACATCTCAGTTTCAAGAGCCAACTTCGAAAATGTGTAAAGAGCCTCTGCACTCAATTGAATCCAAATCAGCAAAGCCTGTGTGTCTCTACAGAGCTTTACAGAGCTCAGCAGAGAGAAAAAAAGCCTGCCTTTATAAACTCAGGTAACATAAGCATCCCCCTTAAATCAGGCCACTTACTCTCATTCATGCAGGATGCGTAAAGGATCTTGGCCTTCTGTACAGCTTCACTGTCTCGTCTTTTGCTGATAGGTTTCTCAAGTAGTGCTGAAAATGAAATGACTTTTTAAATACATTGGAAAATGTAGAAAGCACCTGTTTGCCTGTCTCAGCATTTGTTTTAATCATTGCATTCATTTAATTAAGGATGAGGTTCCACATGTGTTGTCTTAAATAGTACCACACACATAAGATGTGTTTGTGCTTTTTTCCCACCCTCAACAGAGAAGGACTTTTTATTTACTTGTATTTAAAGGGACTACTTTAAAGCCATCTGACAGATTGACTATTGCTTATCCTCACAGCCAACTTCAACAGGCTGGGGGGACAGGGAACCAGCATCCAGGGCAGGGACTCAGGAATTCTTTAAAGGGGCTCAGCCTCTGGTGCTAGTATGTTGTGAAATCAGAGTCTAATGGAGAAGCTGATAGGATCCCAGGAGCAAAACTACTGGTATTCACTTCTACTGGATCTACTGCTGCTAAGAACTGGGTAGAGAACTGCCCTGCTGTCCATCAAATGCACAGAACCTCAGTTTTGTAAATGACACAGAGGGACAAGTGTCTAACTACTATTTGAAAAGCTGCATTATATGGATCCCTCTCATTATAGGTGTCAACCTTCTTAGTGCCTGAAAGCCAAACCAGCTCTTCTAGAGCTGTCATCTCTTTGCATTTCTTGCATTCCTCACATTATGTTATGTTAGTGAAATAGCATGAAAAGTGCATCTGAATCTCAGCAGTCTGCACTCAGTTGCCTTGACTCATTTTATCCAAGTTGTAAATCAGCCGTGATGCAGCTGTAGATACACAGGTAAACATAAAGGCAGCTTAGCTTCAATGACGTCTATCAGCTCAGGTGCAGCACAGCATGAGCACTTCCATGGCCAAGAGAAGCAGGGTAGTACTTAAGCACAGCACTGAAGCAGGGTTAATGAATCCTGTCAGATCTTACCTGTCTTTGTAACACCCAAATAGGTCCAGAGCATTACCTTATTGTTACTGGGACCATTGGAGAAAATGGCTTTGCTGGAACATCCCAAGTCCCTCCTGTTGAACCCTCAGCCAGAGATAAAAAAAACCTTGAAAAATTCAAGAGTGCCTTCTCTATGCCATACTTGCCACTGTTTTGGGTTTCAAACCAGCAAAGGCAAAATGAGGATTTGCCCTATGTGGTGCTGTGCCTGAGTCAAGAATCATGCCCCACACAAAAAGGGAATCGCAGTGGAAGAGTCCCAGTGACCTGCCAAAACAGAGGGCCACTGGGACTTCATAACACCAGCCATAGCAAACCCAAATAATTTCCACATGGAGTTTAATCAGGTGTCAATTCAATGTTGTTTTCTCTGCCAGTGCTGGCTCGGGTGGTGCGCAGTTCTGGAGAAGCAGTGGTGCTGCCATTCAAAAGCAGCACATTACTGCAAACAGGCAGCAGCTGCTCATCCTCCAGCCCCTGCCCTTTCCAGCATCTTGCCAGAGTCCTCTCTTCAGTGTTAGCTTTCATGGGAGGCAGAAGTCCAGCTGGGTGGTACTGCTAGATTCTGCAGCTAAGAATGGTCTGGGTTTGTTCTGCTCCACCCACTATTAGGAGTTCACTGCTGGAAGTAGGGCCTGAAGACAGTTATTTCCCAGGATTTCCCTAGTACCTTGCAGAATCTGTCATTCCACACCTGTCAGGTACTCCACACCTGTGCTCATGTGGGCACTCAGTGCACCATATCGCTGACCTCCAACTGTTTATTAGTCAAAGAATACCCTACTGATGAGCAAATGCCACTTGTTCTCTCCCTCCAATTGCCTTTAAAAAAAACAAAACAAAACAAAATAACCCATCAATTCATTTCATTGTATTCTAGAGAGATGTAATGAGATCATTCCTTTCAAATTATGGATAAGATTTTCCCTAAAAATACTGCTGGACAGGATTCCAAATAGCTTTGGTTTCAAATCCTCAAAGCATTAAGATTTCTCAGCTTGTTAAATATGATATAATGCCAATCTTTGACACATATCTTCAGTGTGCATAGTTCTTAGGAGAATAATCAGACCTGTTCACATTTTAAGAATAGCATTTTAAAACAAATTATAAATGAAACCTACATAAAACAGCAGATGAAAAAATACACTCCTATTAAAGCCATTGCAATAACTTCTGTTCCTTGCCAGTGAGCTGCACGGCCATGAAATTTTGAAGGTAATAAAAGTCAATGGCTAAAGCCTATCTAAAGCTCAGGAGAGATACAGAGGGCGAGAGCCAATAAAATAAAATCAACTCTAAGAATACATCTGCACAAAATCCTTTCAAAATCAGACCTGGTGTTTTCCCATCAAACCATCTTATTACCTGGCAGAATGAAGCTGTAACACTCCTTACACTACTGCAAAGAATGAGATGGAGTGAATGCTGCCAATTTGCTTAGAATTCATTTATGAAGAAAATTCTTGGTTCTGATGACATAAAATCCAGTGTTCAAACACAAAAACCTTAATAAGGTTGTTGAATCCTGTGGATGTTGAAATAGGGGTTGTGATCCATAAGTGCTCTTCAGGCTATAGAGACTCCTCAGCCTTAACCTCAAGCTTTCAGAAAGATTTAGAAGCTCAAACCTGGAGCACTTGTCACATCCACTTCTGCATTATCTAATATAAAATCCAAATGCATGGTACAGAAAATATATTTTTATTTAACTCACAATTATATATAGATTTTACATGTCCCTTAATATTTAAATTCTTCAAAGAAATACAAGAAAAGGCAAGAAACAAGGTAAACTAATCAAATATACGGGTAACAAATTAGTCTGATACAGGTTGCTGTATCCATGGAAAAATTCACTACTGTGATTGAAACTGATGCAGACATATCAAGCTACCTCTAAATCAGCAATGTCAGGTACTGTGAGTATCGTGGACATAGTAGCAGGCTGTAACGGTCCCCCTCCTGCACTAAGTATACCTAACAGTGTGTGTTGGTACACACAGAGCTCTGCAACACAGTAAATTGAAGAGCTGTAGCTCAGAGTCTCTGCTCTCTGAGGACCTCCACAAGTTGAACAGGCCTGCTTCAGAGCTATCCTGAGCAATCATCACTGTGGAGAGGCTCTCTCTGAACAGTGCTCCACCTCTAGATGTGTGAGGAGGCACTTCAGGCTATCATCTGCACTGAGGGAGATGCCAACCAGTGACCAGCAGAGAGCAAATCCAGACCCTCTAAAAAAAACCTCAGCTTTTAACTACAGCCGTCTGGGAAGACTGTCCTTCTACCCTGAAAAATTTTAAATGGCCTCAGATATTTTCTATTTGGATACCAGAATAAAAGCAAAAACTATGAGTTCTTTCAAGGGGTAGGAAGAGAAAGACCACTACAGACCAATTAATGTTCAGTATCATGAAATACCCATAGACCTGATGTTTAGTTCCCTGCTCTGTCTTTCCAAGTACCCGCTCTCACCCCTCACTAAGGGGTTGTATACATTCATACATATCCCCTGGGAAAATGTCAGTCTAGTATGCTTTTCTTAAGTCCAGTGGCTGGAATTAAAAACTGCGGCCAGATTAGGGAGATGAGATTTTCTGGCATTTTAGCTAAAACAGTTGACTCAATGCTGAGAAGAACATTGAGTTTGGGTTTTTACACAGCTTTCTTTTTTTTAAAAAAACCAAAAAAACAACAACTCAATTTTCTTGTTTCAAAATTAAAAACTCCAACTCCCTATCTTCCATTTAGGACTCCGAACATTAACTGAATTCAACTTGAATCTAAAGAAAGTTCCAACCACCAAAAAGCCCAAATCCTCCAACAGAGGTACAGACTGTGAAAGACTTTTTTTCAGCTTCCACTAGCATCTTTTAGATTCATCTTTAAATAAGAAGTGTTGGGAACAAATGGCTTTGACCAGACTAGGAAACACAGCACTTCAACAATGTTGAAATAAACCTCTTGAAATAATAGTTCATTCGTTAGGTCCCATGTAAATGTTACAGTGCTAGAGATGGAATAGCAATCTAGCTAGAGAGATTAAAAAAGCACAATGGTCTAAGCTGATTTACAACCCTCTGAAAAAGCACAGGATCAGTATTAACAGCAACCACAATTTAACAACTTTTCTCTGCTCCTGACTTAAATCACTAGCCTGCTGCAAATGCAAAGCTGACTATCATAGACAAAAAACACCAGGGTAAGCAAAGTGAACCAGCATAACTTAAGCTACCTTGAATATAAAGTCTGAGATCATGTTTCTCCAGACAAATATAAAGTACATGTTTGAATGGCTGTTGTAGCAAAGCAGCCCTTCTTTAGTCATATCTTTTGTTTCCTTCACATTCAAATTAATTCCAAAGCAATTCCCTCTGATATTAAAGGGATCTCGGCCTATGTTGCTAAGCTTAGCACCTCATTGTCCATGTTTGCATATGCACAGGATGCCCAGATGCAAGATTTATGTTTCCCTTCCCATAAAATTCAGTTATGACAAGGGTCAAAACCTATTAGTAATTCTGCTTTGCAGTGCTGAAATAACATAACTCGTCTTACTATGCAGCTACAACTTGCACAGTCAAAAACAGGATGAAGGTGGTCGTGATATCCCAAACTTTCTGAGGTTGCAAACTGATTCACCATTCATTTCCTTCTACCAAGGGGCTGACAGTGCAGAGGTTCCCATTGCAAATCGAAGTTCTTGTACTTCTGGAAGCCCAGGCTAGATGATCTCTTATCATTGCTCTCCCTGGCTCTTGTACAAAATGTTCAACATCAGCAACAAAAACCATGCCATAGCTGGCAAAGATCCTCAGTTCTCTGATTTGTAGATGCTCAGCTAGACAGTCAAGGGGAAAAAAAAGCCCTAAAGTGCAGGGCGTAAGGAGCTGGGTTTGGGAAGGAGGTTTATATTAAGCTGCCTTCAGATAGTGCTTTTCCACAGCAAGAGGGCTAAAAAAGGCCAGCTTCCTGTGGTTCACTACCCTATAGTAAATAGCAATCATCTGCTGTTAAAAGTGAGAGCAAGGCACTTTACAAAGTAAACTTTGCTGGTATGTGTGGGTTTATTTAACTGCAGACTATTCTAAAGCTGCTAAGGATAGTCTTGGGGCTGAGTGTTACCTTTAATCTTACTTTCCATTTCTAGACTTTGTTGATTTTCCAGCCTACTGTCTTACACAGATTCACTTTGGTTTTCAACCACCGTATTTTATTTATGGCACTGAGAAATTCTGCACCTTTGCCTCTTCTGACTTGCAATGCATGAAAAAGTGACTGTACAGCCAGATTTGCAGGGGAAAGAAAGGTGCATACCGCTTATTCAGATTAGGAATATTGATTCAATATATCAAGGTCCTGATCTGTAGATTGTATATATTCTGTATCCTATCAGTTTTCTACACATACAATTAAGCTACATTCCTTAGAGCTTTTGTGATTCACTAAGCTTATTTCTTGTTCTAGAGAGAAAACTAAGCTTTCTCCACGCTTTCCAGCCCTAGGTATGGAGAACACATTGTGCTAGTAAAAGCAGTAGCCATATCTTTTCTGTTCATGTTTGTCCTTATCCTTTTGCAGATGTATCCTGCATGTGGAAAATACAAACTGAAGTGTTTGCACTGTGCTCCTTGATCATAATCTGAAATATATTATAATGCTTTGTATTTTGAAGAAAAACAGCTGCATCTGTGAATATCCCAGTGGGAATATATTCATATTTAAACAAGAAAAGAGCTATAGAAGAATTCCAAGAGAACATCCCATTTCCTAGAAAGTTGTAACCCTGGAGGAGTGGAAAGCTAGCAGCTGACAAGTAGTTCAGCATGAACTCCTAGGGCAATGCTAGAGCAAACAGCAGTGTTGGAACACAAAACCAGACAAGTATCAAAGTGGAGGGCTGATCCTATTATTTTACACAGACTGATGAGATGGACTGGAACACTATCTGCTCTTCAGCTGCTGATATTTTGAAAACAATGTTGAACAGCTAGACCAGTTACAAAAAAAATCACTACTATCTGGACTTGTTTTGGATAGAGTGGCTTGAGAAACAAAAGGCTGTGGGGAAAAGGAGGAGCTGTGCAATGAGAAAGCATGATTTGTCTCACAAAAGATGGCAGAAGGGTGAAGGGATTACAGTATGAATGTATTTTACCATTAAAAAATACTGATGCCATAGAGGTCTTTAGTCTATTGGAAAAAGGCACAAAGCAAGCCAACAGTTGGAAGATGAAGACAAATCAAGCAGCAACAGTGATTAACCACCAAGCAACCAGAGGAGATAGTGGCTTCTCTGCCCCTTAATATCCTCAAGACTTGCTTTTCTGGAAGATAAGTTTTAGCTCAATATGAATTATGTTTTACCCAGTGCAAGCTACTGAGCTGCATTACATGGGTGATGTTATTGTCTATGATACAAGAAAGGTTGTAGGAGTTAATACAATGGTTACTCCTCACATTGCACTCTATATATTTAGGATAAGGTTCTCAAAGCACTCTTAGACATGTGAGATCAAACAGATATGATCATTATCCATTGTAGCAGATAGATAAAGTGAGCCACAGGGAATTAATTCCTCCTTATATGTCAGAGTTCCACTGATGTGAACAGTTCTTCTTTATGAGCATAAAGATTGCTGAACCTGATGCAAACACTCCAAGAGCTTGATCTTTGAGATGGTGCAAGACCCTTAGTTCCTTTAATGTCAGTGACAGTGGGAGTTGTTTAGCATTGCCCAGATGTTGTTCAATACCACAACTGAAAGCAATTTGTAATGTATTGTTTTCAGAAGCAGACAGAGAAAGCAGCCCAGGGGCTTCTCAGGGACCAGTGCATACTTATTCACTAGGCCAGAAGCAGAAGATGTTCTCTCATGAGCTACGTCTGCATCAAGGACCTATCAAAGCCTCCACAACAGCATGCGCTCCCTCTGGTATGGGTAGCAGTAATTAGCAATCAGATATTGGCTCTTTACTGCATGTTTACGAGCAAAATGCAGGAATTCTACTTGTGGGAAGGGAGTTTCTTAGCAAATACCCGATAACAGAGAAGGTAGATTTCTCTTTCAGTTCTTGAGCAATGAAGACTTCTTCTCATTCCCCTCTATGCTGCTTTACAGTGATGGGGTCCGGTTTCTAAACTGATGAGAATAATGAAAAGAGCTGTTCACTCATATCCAGCTATCAGTCACAAACTTTGCTTCCTTCCCAACTTAACACTATTATGTGCTACCTCCTTGAAGAAGCAAATTCTAAGTTATCGTCTGGAAACCTGCAGAAGATCCTCTGATGTGAACAGCAAGATATTTTATTTAATCCTGTGAGGAATTCCCACCTAAAAGTAGAGAAAAACCTATTCAAAACTTGGTTTGAGTTTGGCAATCAAATCAAACACACAGTGCTTGTGTACAGAATGTCATTCCCTGGGCCATAAGATAATTAAGAACTATGGCAAAAGAGTTCCTGTAACCACTAGAGCCCATGAAGCCAGCTGCACTTGTGCCATGTAAGGTCTCCAAGTGTCATGAAGGCACTGCCCTTTCTTCAAACTCCCAGTGCAGTGGATTTAAGAAGTCAAGTTCAGTACAGGTCACAAAGCAATGATTTGACCAGGAGGTCTAAGGGCACACAAAAAATACTTTCAAACCCTGCTACTTTTATAGAAATCACAGTTAGACAAAAGTAGTCTTAATTACAGTAATGTGAGCTTACATGTTGCAAGAGTTATTATTTCAGAATGATTCAGGGTTAGCTGATGTTCATTTAGAGTATCTGGTTTCCAATTCCCTTTTTCAGAACCTGACGTTAGGTGAAGAAGAGCTTGCAGTCGTAAGCTTTATGGATGAAGGCCTATGAGGGGCACAGTGTTCTACCTCCAAATAAAATCACTGGCCATGGCATCTAAAATTATATACAAGACTGTTGTGATCACTTGACCAATGGTAGCTTCCCTGTCTTTCTACTTGAAAGCAGGAGTTAACTGTTTGTGACACAAACAGTCCAGGTTACAAGATAGTTAAAGAAAATCTGAAATATATTTTTTTTTCTCATCAGTTTGGAAAAATGACCCTTATAGCTTGAGAGGGATATAGAGAGGAAGATGAAGAACACATATACAAGTTTTTTTTTTTCCTAAAAGGAAATGACAGACTTCACTGACATATTTTTAAGCTGTATATATATTCTTGGAAACAAAACAAGTAGAGTCAAACCAAGAGTATTCTTAGAGTTAAATCTGTTCTTTCAGAGCACTCTACTGAAAAAGACATGGACATCTGCTGTAGGATGCAACATTTAATGTTTCAGTACAACTTTGACACTTTTAGTAAGTTTATTAGCACAGGTCAAATTTCTATATGAATGCACCTGCCCAGCTTCCATTTCAGAAATTGCCAAGTTTCCATTTCATTTGCATTTGGAAGTCCCAGGGGAAGAGCAGAATGAGTTCTCACCTGACCAAACCTAAATGGAGGGTTCAGAAGCCTACTTATAGCTCTCTTCTGAAACCAGTGTAACCCAACTTCAAATACAAAATTTCAAGGCCTAATTAAATTCCTTTATGCCTTTAAAACACATGTTCTTCAGAGAATCTCTCCTATCGTGCAGCTTTATCATACAGTACAATTCATTTACTCTACTAACAATTGATAGTGATATTTAGGGTTTTGGATGCTTCCCTTGAACATGAACTAACCTGAATTTATTTATTTTTGTAAACTACCAGATCTGCTAGTTGTTCTCAGTGCTTCTTTCTAGTTCAGATGTCTAGTGCACAGCACAATGTGCAGCCCGGAGTTCTCATCACCACCAGGCTCTTTACAAGATATGAGTTGCAAGCAATTTGTTTTTAAATAAAAGTTTCCAGGATCCAAAAATAAGAAAATACACTGTTTAAAGATATAATTTTCACGCCTACACATCTAAAAAAGAAAATGAAAAATTCTCTCACCATTGTAGTTGTTTGGGGTTTTTTTACTACTAGAAGCTTACTGACATTAAGGCTCTTCCCTTTTTACTTCTTGATGGCTGTAAATATTGCTTAGCTTCAGAGGACTGGAAGGGAAGCAGTCTGAGCCAATACACTACAAAATTATTTAAATGTATTTTACAAACACCTGTTTTGAATTTCTAACTCATTATTGTCCAGATCTCTCTACCATTTGCTAAATATGCTCATGGATAAATGAACTAGCATCAAAGGCTTGCAAAACCCCCCTCTGTATGCTTAAAACTTTCTTGCTTAAATAAAGCTTTTCCCTTTGAGCCCAAAATAGAATAAATAGCAAGTCAATACACTTTTCTGGTGCTTCTAATGTGGCTTTTAAATTTTACCAAAACATATATTATTTCTACTTTCACATATTTTGTGTTCCCTCCCTAATCAGCTTTCTACTACTTTCTTAGATTTTTTCTTCTCTCAGTTCCCCATTGTAAATAATCAAGTCACTTACTAGCATACATGAGGACTCTAAATAATCACTCCAAGCAACTTTCACAACAGCAAACTCCTTGTTCACATGGACATGAGAAATAATGCAGAGCGCTAGACACAGACCAGATTGTCTTACCACCCACCATATTGTACATTTCCACCTCTTTGGAAGGCAGAAGCATCCAGGATGTCAGCGAATGAGGCTATTAGTCCCTTTTGGAAGGCCTTGTGTTATCTTATACAGCCTCAGATATTCCTTGAATATAATAGTTTCCACATTTTCAAAGCAGTAACTGGTTTTTCTTAATAAAAACCACCAGTGTATTCTGCAGATCCAGGAGCTCATTTCTCAGAATTGTCTCTGTGGACTTGATACCCTAATCTAGGTCTGCCTTGTTTTGATAAACTGCATCTCCTCCACCCCTTGTTTTATTTCATGGATTTAGGGGAAGAGGGTGGGTTGTTTGGCTTGGTTTTCTTTAAAAGCATTTAATGATGATCAACACATCAGTAATTAATTCAGGCAAACATATTTCATATTTGATGAAATTAATGTCCATCAGCCTATTTCTTGATGACAGCATACATCTCATCATGGTTAGACTAGCGACTCTTGAAAATAACCAGCCTATTGTTATTAATCCCTCTGACATTCTGATAGAACATTTAATCATTATGAATTAATTATGTATTAATGAGGATGTAATTAATATGATGTACACAGGAAGTCATGAAGATTTAGTAATTAATCAATTCATATATGTTCTAATTCCCCAGGAAGATAAATAAAGTAAATCAAACAAATGTTCTCAAACATGAAAGGATGCTGTATTTATTCAAATAAAACCAACTAATATAGTGACATTTTAGGGTTGCTCCCCAAGAAGAAATTCTACCATCCTGTTCTTCAATATCCATTTTACAATGCAGGAGTTCTCATAGAAATGGGAGAAACACCTAAGTATGTCTGCACCTTTGACAGGAGATCCATTTGTAGTAGAATAGATCGAGAAAAAAAGTATTAAGCACTGTTGTTGTTTGCTGCTATATTGTTACCCAGAAGCAGCTATCCAACAAGAAGATATTGGAGGCCATAAATGTCCTTTGATTTTTGTGGGGTTTTTTAATTACTGCTGATGTTCTCTCTCTTTCTTGGGACAGCTCTCAACTAGCTACCTCTGAAGGAAGAAATCACCAAAGACAGATCAGCTAATGCAGAAACCTAGGGATGTCAACAGCTACACTGCAGATTTCATGGGCCACATCCAAGTCATCCTAGTGGTCCCAACCAAGCCCCTGCTGAAAATTGGGAGAGGCCCTAAAGAACCCTCTGTGCAGGACACTCAACACCAACAGCAGCCACTCAACATCAGATTCTGGTATTTGTCTTGAAAGGACTATCCAGTGGTCAAGTAGTATAAATTTCCATACTGAAATATTTTTACCTTACTAGTTCTGCTTAAAAAATAACTTATTTTCTAAAGAAAACCACTGCAGATTATCTTGGGAAAATCTGTCTATGCTGCCAAGTTATTTTGTTTGCTGTCTGTCTCGTGCTTCAAAAATCCACACACCATATCCTCCTAAAAGGCCTCAATTTCTTTCTCTTTGCCACACTGGAAATTCCTCACATTAAATTGGCTGGCGTTCATAAAATAGCCACGCTAGAAAGCTTAGCACAGCGAGCTGGTCTGAAGTAGGTGTCTCACTGGGCCGGAATCAGTACAGAGACTTAATCTGCAAACTGATTTCCACAGAAATAAATTAAACTTTAAAGTCCCGGAAGTATCAGCTCCTTTGCTGAGATGCAGGAATGTTTGCATCGCTAGTTGTTTTGTTAGGGTTTTATTTTAATTTATTGCTTCCTGCACAGTCACTTGAAAAAAAACAAAACAAAACAGCTGTATGTCATTGTTCTGCAGACTTCAGAGAAAGGAAAAGAGACTGCTTGGTTCATGATCAACATTCACAACAGGTAATAGGCACTGATTTACTTGCCTGAGACTTCCAGTTCTGAATTATTCAGCAAAATCCACTTACACTTTAATGGTAAGACAATAGTGCTCTTAAACTCTTAATTAAGGTCATCAGTCAAAATGGAAAAACTCAGCAGGAACACAAATAGCTTTGCAGGAAATGTAATGGTAAGTGAAAAATATTTATTAACTCACAGACACATTGCAATCTCAATGTGACATGAGGCTGAAAGAGATGCAGTTTGAAATGGGTTTTGTTCATGCAACAGGTGCCACAATCAAACCATTTTTTCTATTTTGAAGGACTCCAAGAGACTCAGCAGAGGCCCATGTGCACTAAAAGAGGTGATTCTTAATCAGTGAAAGTCACTTCTTAACATGCTTGTAGTGTATCTGCAAATGAAAGGCTGGCTTCAAGTCAGGAAGGGGCTGATCTAGGCACAAATGTTTAGTGGAAGTAGAACCACCTTGGTCCTCCCCAGGACAGTTCTACAAGGAATCAACAGATTTTAACCTAAATATTAAATGTCCGTTACCTGGATCTGGGTAAAACCAAAAGCATCTGTCTCTGTAATTTTGTTGGTTATCTACAATTGTCTCCTGTATTTTCCTCTACAATATGTGAAATTCTGCTATTGTTGATATTCAAGGAAAGACCTACCACTGCTTTCATTAGGGTAGGATTTTACCCATTTTGTATAAGCATGAGATCAAAGTAGGTTACACATATGGTTTGTGGATTCATCTGAAAGCAGAAAAATAAATCCAAGTGAACCTCAAACAAAGAATGGAAAATAAATTAAAGGGGAAGTGATGATATAATTTTAGTTTGAATCTATCCTAAGACAGCTAGCAAATGCCATAGAGGCATAATATATATATGGGTTTTTCCCTAGCTCATTATAAATGCAAATCTTACCCAAAAAATAGGATTTTTAACTATCACAGTAATTTTCATAAATCTAGAAGAACTCTGAAATAAATGTTTCTTGTTCTGTTCCTTCAATCAGTCAGAGATATGCAGACAAAAAAAATATCTATCATCTAGTAGTTCTCAGCCATTTTCCACTGACCCATTGCCATTCCTCTTTGAAATTCCCAATTAAAACACCAAAACCCTTCACTGATACAAAAATATTCTACCCTTTAATCCAACACCTAAAGTCAAACCTGACAATATTTAATGCAGAGTTCTATACATTATACAGCTACACCTACCATTTTTTGGTATGGCGAAACTAATTCTTACACTTGGTACCCATTGTCAACTGGAAGGTGCTACAACCTTCTGTAGTAAGTGTCCCTGCACAAAAAATGAAGTTCCCAGAAGATTGAAGATACTCTTGTGTGACCACAGCCATATACATGTTTTTGCACAAATACACAATTTTTTTCTGCCTAAGGCTCAGGAACATTCAGGGACCAGAAACAGATTAGATGTTCTAATCTTTTATTTTAAGTAACAGCATTTTTAAATATATTGCCTGAATAAATACTTACATCTGTATCACACCATCAAGGAGTATCAAATATGAAAAATGAGGCTCTCTGGACAAAAAATTTTATCACTTTAAGATTAATAGTTTTCGTTAATATGATAAATATTCCAGAAAATGGAACTTGTGTAGTAATCAGCTCTTTAACTATTGGGGCTTTTTTAATCTACTGAGTGTCCAACAGGGACATTTACAATGAAGTTCAAAGTTCCACTAAGAGTTCTTTAGGAAGGAGAGATTAAATTGGCTTGCAAGGTCTGATCCACCTTATATGTTTCTCTGTGCAAGAGATTTTTATCTTGCTAGAACTTTTGATTCCATAACGGAATAACTGAGACCATCAAGTTCATTTATTGGAGTGACTCAAGTCAACTCACGAGCATACATGAAGGCTGCAGTTACGCCTTGTAATTTCAGCTACCAACACTGACATCTAACACGTTTTTTTCCTTTTCCTTTTTTAATTACCAAGAATACATTTTGGAAAGCTATTAAGTAAAAAGTTAAGTAGGAGATGACAAATGTTATATTAAATAACCCCCACTACACCACTCTGCATTTCACATCCTTGTCCCTGTACCACACCAAGGAGCAGTTTAGGTCTCCTATTAAAGTAGTTATCAGTCATTTCATTACATTGCTTTTTTGATATGGAGTTTCCATTAAGCAAATACTTCTCACTTAGATGTTTCTTTCTTATCTTGGATTTCCTAGCTAGGGATTAACAACTTCTAAAGGGACTGCAGTAAGAAAACCATATAAAAATGAGGCTTAAAACGATGTCCTTGATTACGCTCTGTTAAAAGAGGAAATTAAGGATGAAAGTCACAGTTTGCTACTCGATATTCAATTAAGACTGGCTTCTTTGTGGTTGTGGTTCATGCAGGATATGCAGTTATCTAATACATCCTGATCCTGGCAGCAGAACAATTAAAATGGAAAACATAATTTGAAACAGGCCCTGGAAATATTTTTTTTTGTTTGGCTGTGACATCTTCAGCAGACTTAAAACAGCAATCATCAGATCATAACAAATTCTGAAGCTGAATGTAGCTTTTCAAATCCTTAATGATGTGAAAATTGAATACAATATGATTGAAGGAAGCAAGTAGAGAATGGCTTGGATGCTTACACATGCAAATATGTACAAAATCTAAGAGAAAAATAAATGCTATGCAAGATCCTAAAACTGGCCTCTGTTCTGTGGTGAGCTCAAAGCAGGCTTTTATGTCAACTAATAGGTCAATAACCTGGTCAAGGTGTGCAGCGCTCAAGCACACCACCAATAATAATAAACCTTGCACATCTCCCTTCTTTTGCACAACTTATTTTTAGGGAAGATGATTATAACAATCTGACAGGATTTTTCTGCCTAACAACAATCATTAACCTTTCCTCCTAGTTGGTCTGTAGAGGTTGCTGATGAGGTGGCCTTGCTGCAGACTATAGCTCAAAGTCAAGTCACATGCAAATTAAAATACCTTTCTTCCTACACATTTCCACCCTAAGGCTATTTTTTCCTCCACATATATATCCTTAAGCAGCCTTCTATTTCATTGATGATAGGTCAGGTACTTCAACAGCAGCTTGAATGGCAGCCTGAAGGAAACACAATATCCAAACAACCTCTGTCTACAGAAGTCTATAAATTGCCTTCTGCCAAGAGCTAGGTAAGTTTACTAGAAAATGTCACACTGTTTTTCCTGTATGATATTCTTTTCCTGCTATTGACCACTGTTATAGACAGACTACTGCCCTAGGCTGCTGTTTGTCTGATCTGGGACATTCTTAAACGTATGTGCTTTCATCTACCCATCTACTGCAAGGGGGAAAACGTTCAAATCCTGCCCTCTGGTATTAGGAATATCCTTTCATCCCTCAATTCTTAACTCATAGAGTTGCCAGCAGTTGTATTCTTCCTTCCAAATTCTGATTAAGTTATGATTCATTATCTCTCAATATTACTTTCAATAAAACCCAACAAAAATGTAGAATGTTAAGTTGGGCTGTTGGATATTGTCCAATGATCAGAAAGGAGCGTAGAGTCTTTATTCATTTCAAAACCAGCCAGTTAACAAACTACACTGAAAAGCCAACCAACCGTTTCCAGAAATGACATACTTACCCTTTAGCTTGAGGTCTACATTGTGTCGCAGCCAAGGATAAACACCATAGTTTGACATGTCTTCAGGAATAGGGTGATTATATATCCAGCCATCACATGCAAATCGATAAAAGTTCTCACATGGATCTACAGATTGATTTATCTTGCTTAAGATGGCAGCAGCTGTAAAAAAGACATTGCATGGATTTTGCGGGACACTTTTTCCTAAACATATGATTATACAAGCCCACAGTCCAGAAATTATGATTAACATTTACCAGTCTCTGCAACGTGACACTGACCTCAATTGCAAGCTACATTTTGCTGTTCTAGGACTGATGTGTGCCCCATTCTCTGCCATCTTTTAAAAAGCAGCAAGAATGCCACTCAGTTTCTGTAGCATCTAACAGTGCCTACACGAAAAGCAAAAAAACCCCACCCAAAATATCCACAATGAATATTCTAGAGCACCATACTGCAATGACCACTGAACCGAGCAGATACCTGAAGACAAGCTCTCCGCTGTTGCCCTGACAGAATTAATTGCCTGAGGAATTTAGTAGCAATATATATCACGCAGATTGTAATTAGCATTCCAGAAATTATGCACTGTTTACCTTTAGCTGAATAGCTGCACAAGAAAACAAATCAAGTCTGATCTACCGTTCATTGCAAAACATAAATCGTAGTATTTGCAGTATCATTTTGTGACTGTATCCCCACAAGTTATGCAGGTGAGACTGGTAAGAGAGAGATCAGTCTGACATGCCAGAAACTTAATAACTTTTGAGTAACTAAGCAAATAATCATGAATTATTGGTATAGTGGCATAAATCTGTCTGGGTTGAATAATACAGAATATGTGGATACAGTACATTTTTTGACTAAACAACTATGTGTTTTGAGGCTTATCCAATTAACTGATTCAAAATGGTAGCAGGTAATCTGATGAACTTTATAAACCTCATGTTACTACTCCTAGAATCCAGTAACTCTTCTTTATGCACTTAGAGTAACTCTTCCTATGCTAGTTCTATGTCTCAGCTGTAATTCTCTTTCTCACCTTAGAAACTCTCTTATTGACTATACTGAACACATTTTAGTCCTTGACAATTTTCTATCACCCCTGAAAAGCTGTTCAGCAAGGTAGAGTTCAGGTCTCAAGACACTATGTAGTCACTACACAGTCCACTGAGCTAAAACAGTCAGGTCATGTAGGTATCCAAGTCTGCTTTGGTGCAAAATCCCAACTTCTGCGGAGTTTCCAAAAAATTTCAAGTTGTTTTGCGTGAGAAGAAGAAAGCCAATTCAGATTCAAACTTTTTAAGTCACATTTTTGTGTTCTGAAGCTCAAGAAGAAGCCAACAAACTTCTTTGGGGATGTTGGGGTAGGGGTGGTATTTTGACTAGTCATCCCAATTTACTTAGATACTTGCCCTAATTCAAGAACCAGTTCTGGAGGGTGGTGCCCACGGTGGCCAAGAGCACTGCCAGTGCAGTGTAGAGTGGAGTGGAAGAATAATGGCAAGAAATATCCTGTTAATGTTGAGATCTACAATGTTTTCAGTTTATAGAGCTCCGCAGATTCTGTCAAGGTTTCAAACACATGACAAACACCTCATAGTATCATCTTAATATGATTTGTAATGGAAATAAATACTCTTACAAGTTCACAAAACGACCACTTTTTTTGCAATAGAATAACTCTAGGGGCAGACTTCTAGATGTGATAACTATTGTTTGATCAGCGTTCTCATTACATTAAATGATAAAACTCTCCTTTATAGTGTGGACAAAACTCTCTCAAAACTGACCCATAGTATCATCTTCTCTTTCAGGTCCTACCAAGCCTGGTTCCTTTAGCTTGCATTTAATATTAATGCATGTCACAGCTCTGTAAGGGTTACCACATGTGACTGTGTGGGGGAAAGAGAGCCTCCTAATACAGAAATAGCTGCAGATTTTGTGTTGTAGTCATATTACAGATGTGCAAGTCTGTGCGAGACCTGGCCCTAAAGCATCTCCATGTTTAATGATTCACTTGTTCATTTTCTGACTACTGGGAAGGACATAACAAAATATATCTGAGGGTCAATTTATGCAACATTTTGCTTCCTATGTAAAAAAATAAATAAAGCCTATGGGAAACTTCAAGTTAACCTGGATAGGACAGGGTTAAAACAATTTAAAACATGAATTTTTAACCACATAAAATAAACAGTGATGCAGCAACTTTAACAGTGACAATTTTAAAAGTTTGGACTTCTTTTTCCTCCTCCTTAATAATGAAGCTTTCTGAGTAAAATGGAACATGGAAATAAATTAAAGCGTATAAATATCTCATTAATATGTTATAATCATGGTATAATAGAGAGGATAAAATTGTTCCTTACCAGCTTCAATGCATTCTGAGGTCAAACAGTACTGTTGCTTTGGACGAAACTTTATGAAGCCTTGGCTAACTGCAAAATGGAAAACCATAATGAGATCACTCGTAACAAATTTTTACTATTGCAGCCAAATGTGTTGTTGATCACTTAAATGTCAGTGAAAGCTCTGCCCCTAATGCATCTCTGACTGCACTGATTTAAATCAGTTAGACTGTATATTAAGCAAATAATGCAGCTCATAACAAATTATTTTCCCTTTCTGTGCCTGCTTTCTCCTTTCTGTCTTTGCTCATTGGCAGCATGGAGTAAGGGCTGTCTCTCCCTGTACATTTGCAGTGACTGAAGTAATAACACCTAAGCCTTACTTGCTGACAGAGAGCACCACCATGATACAAACAATTGATCATTGTTGCTATCATCCTCCAGAGATGCACCTTTCACAGCTCACAATTGAACATGGAGATATCTAGACACCTTCTGTAGGGTTTCCACAGCTCCTCATGGGCTGCAGGGCTCACACTGCCTTGCTGCACCTCCTCCTGAAGCAGCACTGCACTGCCTGGCCCTGCTAGCGTGACTCAGCCCCAACGGGATGCTTTCAGGGTCCCGTTATTCCAGCTTGAAATAAACTAGATATGGTTTTATAAGGCACAGTGCTGTTCCTGACTAAACTGGCTCCAAGAAGTATTGCATTTGCTTCCAAAATCCTTGTTGATAAGATCTATGAAATTGTCAAATAATTTTGTGGATCTTTCGAAAATGTACATTACAGCCACCACTGAAATGTAAGCGTAAGAATTGCCAATTTCAGACATTGCTGTCAAATAACCAGATAACTGATACTTGGGATTAGGATGGGAGAGTTCCAAAGGGTACCTGAAAGAAGATGCAGTAGATGTGCTCGGTAGACATAAAGAAATGTCTCATTATATCCATTATCTTAATAACTCAGTCCCTGACAAATATAAAAAAGCAGAAAAAAAAAATCCCAACAACAATGTAATATATTAAGGTATTGTAACTTTACCAGTGCTGATAGTTATAAAGCAATTTCTTGTGTAGCTATATAATGTTCAAAAAGGATAGGAAAATGGCAAAATTTTACTAGAAAAAAACTAAAGCTACAATTTAATATAAAGGTGTTTCATCTATTCCAATCTCATAGCTTTAATGACAATTAATGAGAGATATGGCTGGATCTCAATCAATTTTTCTTAGAAACTGAAAATGTAAACCTATTTCTGGACTACTTTACTAAAGCTTAAATTGACCCATTGGAACACAATACTTCAACAACCTTTGTAAATTAGCCAAGAAATACATGAGATTTTGAGACATATAAAGATTGTAATTGGAATATTGAAGAACAGCAGAAAACAGAGGCATGGAAATCTCCAGAACACAATTTTGAGTGATACGAAGTACAAATAATCAATAATGTTCCTGTTAATTAAGGGTTGTACTCCTCATGACTCACCTTTTTCCCCACTTTAAATTTAGACTTTTGAGAACTAATCCAGATCTCAAAAAGTCTGCTTGATTTATTCTATTAACAAAGCAGAGAAAGGATAGAAAATCTCAGACACTGTTTAATTCTTTTGCACTTGATGGAAAACAAGGAAGTACAAAAAAAGAATCATGAAAGAACCTGAAGTAGTCCTTGCGGCTCTGATGCTTGTAAACAAAAGGAAAAATAAGATTTCAGCTGGATTTGTTTCATTTACAACTTCATCATTAGAGCAAATTAAAAAGAAATTATTTGGCAGTAATATCTCCCTTTTAATTAATGTCTTTTAATTTAATTTTGATTTAAAACTTTGCCTGGTTTTGTTCTCTTGCCTTTTTATTGTTGCTGCTAAGAGATCTAACCATTACATTATTAGTTACAGTTCGGGTTATAATACTCAGTGTCCTGACTTCTTCCTTTAGAAGTCTGTTTCCAAATTCTTGAGCAAATATACACCACAATTAAGTCCCCAAAATAAATCTTAAAGGGAGAAAAGCATACAAATATGCTGACGCAGATAATGTGGACATTCCTATAATCTGAGGAGTCCAAAAGGATAACAAGTCAGGAGGTAAGGCTACTAAATTGAGGTTCAAAGATGCCTGACTTTTTTCCCAGAGGGAACTGGAAAGACATGCGCAAATTCCATTTGCTCTGGCTCCAGCTTCCCAGGAGAAGGTAGCTCCTGTCCTGCCACAGCCCCCAGCACTGTTGAAGGCAGGACCCTAAATGATGCCAAGTGACTGCCCTGGTAGCTCCCTGCTCAAGTCATCATATGGCTACAGCCACTACAAACAAGTAACTATAGATAAAAGTACGTGATTCTCCCAGATTCCGCTTAGAGCTGTAGGAGCTCTGAGAAGAAGAGACAAGAGAGGCAGAAGGTGGCTGCATTTCATGACTCAGACAGGAAAAAATGAAGGGAAACTGCTTCAGATCTCTAGAAACAGCAAGTTTTGCTGATTGAATGAAAACTGAAGCAAAGGTCATCTTGAGGCGCCTGAAACATTTCACATATCCAGAAATAATCACAGAATCACAGAATCACCGGGTTGGAAGAGACCCACTGGATCATTGAGTCCAACCACTCCCACAAAACACTAAACCATGTCCCTCAGGATCCCGTCCACCCGTAACTTAAACACCTCCAGGGAAGGCGAATGGTCTCCTTTTGTACAGTTTAACAAAACTAAAGAAGAGTTAAACTCAAACTTGCAAGGAAAACACAGTGTCACAATGAAACATGGAAACATTACACTAACAAATGTTAAACCAAAGTAATTGAACTTTTTTCCTTTATTTGTTCGGTTGAAAACCTCAGATAATTTCCAAACAAATTCTAAATATATTTTTGTTGACCCAAGGTAGCATTTTGAGTTTCTTAGCAGTTGTGTCAAGAAAATTTTGACACTGAAATCCTGGCTACGGGATAGGCCTCAGCACACTTAGAAAACTGTTTCTAAGGATTAATATAACTGCTTGAATTTTCAAGTCTGGTCTGCAGATAAAGCACTTCTATCTCTGACAAAATACAGTAGCAAATACCTATTGCTTTTTACAAACAATAAACAATCTAGTGGAAAAAAAAAAAAAGAGAAATAAGGTCTCTCCATTACTCCCTGGTGTTCAATATTGTATTCTTTATTTTTCATCTAGAAAAAAATTTTGCACTTACAAGTTGAAGATGCAACCCTGCTCACATTTAGAAAGAGTATTGTTGAACTGAGTGGGATTACCCATACACACACATGTTATCTGCCTGTGGATGTTTGTAGAACTTGCCATAGTGCAGAAAAGCAGTAACGAAGTGTGAGCCTGACGCTTTAAGTATTCTGTGGAAAACCTTTTGTATTTTTTTCTGTTATTATAAACAAAGCAGACCTTTCAAACAAGATCACAAGATCCTTAAGGATCAGAGGAAAAAAAAAGATAAGCTTAGAGGTTAGGTTCCCTTCAGTCCAGAGAAATCTGTGTTCCTCTAAAGAAATGAAAAGTTAGGCTGAATTATTCCAAAAGATGATCTGTTTCTGCAACGATACAATGCTGCTTTCTCTTCTCTGCCTCATGATTTCCAAGTGAAGTTATACTTCTCCACATAATTTTATAAGTGTATGTATACGCTTCCGTGTGATATTCCAGCAAAACCAATCTACAGATGATTCCATATCCAGACAGAAAAAACTAAATCCTTCTCTATCGTGTTCAGTCACAGCTTATAAATCTGACCAAAACATTTTAATTTCATTATTGATGTATTCCTCATGATTTTTGTAAGGACAACTTTGCAATTCACCATAGAAGAACAGAAACATCCTAAAAATGTGCAAGCATATGCACTATTGAAATCTTCAGCAGGAACTTTAGTCAAGCCCTAAATGAAAACCAAATGAAGGAAAACCCAAAAGATTCCATAAAATGTGTGCATTGCAGATTCATATTAGGAAAGGAAGAATATTAGCCAGCATCGGTCACAATTGGCAAGTTCGCAATTAGCATCATTGATGTGCATAATCTCACCCATTTCTCCTCATTCTGCAAATAACCCAATTCTGCCTAGAAAACATCCAACTGATCATCCAAATTCAATTAAAAAATCAAATTCATTTAAATTCAGCAGTCAGAAGTTATATGAGCTCACATTGCAGTTTCTAACTTCTACGATCCCACAATAAATTCCTTTCCTAACACACTTCCATTCCAGGGTAAATCCAAAACTGGGGGGGAGAAGAAAAAGGGAACAAGATTTTCACCAAAACATTCTGTAGAACATGCACACACAGAGAATGGATCGGCTGGGGAGGGTTATGTTCAGGTTAGCTTTGACTTTCACTTACCCAAGAAAAGCATCGTGCCAAGTACAACGGTGCCACTTACAAAGATGCCAAGGGCGATCCGGGTGGCTTTGCTGGCTGCTCTCCTAGCCTCGGGTACCACCTCTCCTTCCATTGTGATGACTTGAGATGGGCTCACTCTTGCAGAAGACTACTTTTCCTCTGCTGTTATGGGATCAGTATTTCAACTGTTCACGAACTGCAGCCATGAGCTCTCCTCCTCCTCTCTGCTATTTACAACTTCAGGTTTCTGCCGTGAACCATTTCCTAGGCACTTCCTGCTTGCTCTCTCTCTCTCTCTCAAGGGAAAATCATGTGTAATATAGTAGCTCTCTCCTATGTTCTCCTCTGACTATGAGGACGAAAGGCAAGCGGCGGCCACTGTACAGCCCTTGCTGCCTCTAGAGGCTCTAGGAGCCAATCATTCAGCAGTCCCCCTTATCAGGGGTTCTGAACAGGAGGATTTCACAACATTTCTGAACAGATGTTTTAGCTATTAAAACATATAGCAGTAAACCCTTTACAAACAAAGCAGGATTTCTGAAAACTTTTACGAAGAGAACACTGATGGAAGGTTTTCTTTTTTTCCCTTGTGCATATTTAAAAAGACTGATTATCTGTTGAGTACAGTTTCCTTCGTTTATACTATTCCTGCTGCATCTATTGGCTTCACCAGAAGAGATATTCATTCAGCGGACAAATCCGTTTTTAAAGCTTCCTAAGATCTCTTAGAAGATCATGTAGCATTTTATTTTGGGAATTTGGTATGTGATGCTGTGTGCCAAAAATCACAGTCATGCAGCACAAAGCAATAATCAGCACAACCTACAGAATAGTGCCGCTTTAAAAGCCAGTTGAATTTTTTTTTCAGGCAAGAAATTTCAGTCCTTGTGGATACACAATGAACCTTAGAAGATCATCCTGTGCTTCCAAGTCAAGTACTACTATAAACTTAGTGGAAAGTATCTACTTGGCACTTCAAGATGGTGTGGAATAATGAAAAAAACCCAAACAAACAAAAAAAACCCCTCATTTCTTATTTCCATTCCTCTTCACCAGCAAGATCCAGGAGGACATTCTCATTCCTGCTTGGCACAGAGCAGGAAATAAAGCTCTTGTTTCTTTTCATTTGCCTACTTGTCCCACATTTAACCCACAATTTTTGGCATCCATCAGCTGAAGAAGACAGAAATGATGACACAGAACCAGAAGGGACACATACCAAAGTGGTACAAAAGTTACTATTCATGCATGAATGATTCTATGGGAGTGTGCAGATCCCTGATTATAAACAATCCACAGCACAAATCCATTACTAGCACAGGTTTGAGAAGGTATTTAAATGACCTTTATTTTAGTGTTATTGAATCTTTGTATCAGAAATCACAAGCAGTCTCAAAGGTGCTGTCAAAAGGGCAGGGTGCTGACATATAAAATGCATGGGCATGCTGTGAACTCAGCACTTAATCAACTTTGCCCATGATCCAAATACTGAGTAAATCTCAAAAGGACTTTTTCCCAAGCATTTGCTATTGGTTGTCTGATGGCTTTCCCTCTATGTCTGTGTTGAACCACTGACAGTACAAACGCCGAACAGTTATTAGACTTATGCGTACTGTCCATCAGCTTTATTCCCCCCCAATCAACATTAAAAAAAACAAACCCCTACTCAAATTCCTCCATATCTTGTAATTTTAAAGTTTTGCTCGCTAGGGAAGTACTAGCATGTACTGAATATCATGCTCTATTCGCATTTTACTAACAACATTTGGCGTTCAATGTATGATCTCTTCCTAGGACAACATCAGGCCAGAAACCAAGAACAGTTTTCAACAGTGCAAAGAAGCAACCAGTTATTTCCCTTAGAAAAATTGTGGGGGGAAGAAGGAAAAAGGAGATACGGAAGCAATAAGAGGGAGAGGCTGGACAATTCAGTCCCTTCTGTCAAACAGCCTAGGAGAAGGGTGAGGGCTATAGGAACATGGATAGATCCCAACAAGAACCAGCAAGCTTCAAATACAAGACTCCTCTAGAGAGTCAGCCCCAAGCAGAGCATGATCTTCCTGCAAGAAAATCACAAATCTGCTGCCAGCAACACAATGGCTTCTTTAAGTTTGGGGTTGTGCATTTATTTACACTGTGGCATAGTGTAAGTGTCCTTTCCTCTGTCTGTAGAGCTTGGTTGTGGTCAATAATTCATTCAGAATGTATAGAACTATCAAATTAGCGCTTAACCTCAAGCAGCTGCAGGCACAGCTGCAGAGGTCCATTTCTGGCAGTATTTGAAAAGATGCACAGAGCACATGTGAATCAGCTTCTGATACTGCTGATCAGTAACAGAAGTTTGCAGAATTTGATGTGTTTCTAATGAGCAAGCTAAGATTTGATTGTCTCACTCATCATAACTCCACTGGTTCTTTGCGGGTACAAAATTCATGGCCATGCCTAATGCTGGAACTACTAACAGTATTCCTAGCTACGACAGCCCAATAAGTTACTTAATAGGCTGTACAAAGACTCTTAAACATTCATACAACACTGCATAGACGCAAGGAGTGAAAAAGTAATAATTAAACGCAACAAGATCTAAATCACTCTTGATTCACACAGTATTGCCTCTGACCAAGATCCCATTCAAACAATGGGATCACTCTGGCACTTATGACAGTGCTAGGACAATGCACAAATATTTCCACCCAAACACACATGCAAGAGCCAGCAAACACTTTGGAACATGCTCCAGACTGAACCATAGCAAGGGTGGTTCAGCTTGTAGAAGTTTGTCTACATAGAATCATAAAATTGCTTGTTTGTAAAGACCTTTGAGCTCATCGAGTCCAACTATACCTGTCCACTACTAAACCACCTGCCTGAGCCCTTCATCTACCCATCTTTTACATAGCTCCAGAGATGGCACATCAACCACCTCCCTGGGCAGGCTGCTCCAGTGCCTGAGAACCTTTTCAGTGAAGCATTTTTTCCAGATGTCTCATCTGAACCTCCCCTGGTGCATCTTGAAGTTTTTTCCTCTCGTCCTATCACCTGCCATTTATATATGTAAGTGTCCATGCATGCACACAAATGTACACTCACAAACAGAAGCATGTTCATATTACATTGCTGTTTCACAAGCAGATGCAATTCTGTCTTCGATCAGTTACGCCAAAGTCAGGCAAGCACTATGTTAGCTTTTCCCCACACAGCTTGGTTCAAGGAAATTCCCATTTCTTGAGGCTTCATTATTCTATAGACCCACAAACCGCCACGTTTTGCCTAGTTTTCACTGGCAACAGTCCAAATCAGGGTTACATTGGTATCATTGAATGTCTGGAACAAAATACAGCCTGAGGTCGGCACATATTCAACTCAAGCTTGCTGTTAATCCTGCTCACAATGAATCTGAGCACCATAAAATGTTTTGTCTTTCTTGCATTTAGGTAACTTCAAAACATATTAAAACAATTACTGATACTTTCAATGCACACAGGAAAAAAAACTGTTCGGTTTTAAGTGTGAAAAACAAAGTAATGTGTGTAAAACATGTTAGGTTACACTAATACATTATGTACAGAACATGCCCCCTGAAGTTGCTGCCCTCATGGTACACATTGAAAACCAGTCCTGTCTGGGATACAGCTGACAGGTTACCTTAGAGGAATTAGTTAAGTTTGACAGAAGCAGCTCACAATCAAAGCACCACAGCTTTGATGATGTCCTATCAAGCGTTTTTAGTTCATGCTGAAAAGAAGAACATGGCCACGCCCACGTTGCTGGAGACAGGGACACGAGGTACAGCTTGAGCAGCTTCAGCAGAAAAAACACAGATGTAGAGCCTGTGAAGTTAAGGTTGCATTCGGAGGGAGATGTTGGCTTTGTCAATAGAGATTAATTAGCATTAGTCAGAGTAAAGACTGTATTTCATTTCAAGTGTTCCACTATGCAGCCTTGAACTGTTTTTTCAAACTTTGCAGCTGTTTTACCCAGAACTGGCCAAACAGACTTTACATGATGTGCTTGAGAAAAAACCCAGCATGTTGCATTTGAAGATAGCTTGACTACTTGTCCTCAGATCTCTGAATCTGAAAAATCACACACAGAATCACAGAATCACCAGGTTGGAAGAGACCCATCGGATCATCAATGATGATGCTTGCTTGGCTACAAAACTCCCTAAAGTTCTGTGCTGCAGCCAATGGCAACCACATTTGGGGACAAATTGGTCCTCTGTTCATGCAACAGATACAGTTGGAAATAACTCCATTGCTTTCCACTGGTACAGCCACATCACAAAAGGTCTTAGTGCAGCTATGAGAATGTGGGCCATTAATTAAGAGTCAATACAGATCCAACAGTGCAGGAGACTGAACTCTTGCAGGTACCCCGGACAAGATCACAGACAATCAACCTGATTGGAAATCAAGTCATTTATTAGCAAGCAAGCCTTTTGTACTTTTCTGCTATCTTGTCTAATGTTTACATAATGCTTGGCTAAAGCCCAAAGTTTCCCCTAGTAGTTTTTGTATAAGTAATCTTCCACGTAGACTGCCTTCTTGTTCTCACACTGTAGCTGTTTCTCAATCTTGATGTATTCCAAACTTCTCCCTAGCAACCTGATAAGGCCACATCGTTAGACCAGCATATGTTCCCACACAATAGACCTTGCAAAGTTCTCAATACTGCTGGTAGCAAGCTGTTTCACTAACTATAAACCACAACGGTGGAGAGAACACCCTGTAAAAATGAAAACTTTGTCCTCTAACACTTTATTCCTTGAACAATTTTTTTTCCCTCTTTAATTCCAAGTGGACTAAACCTTTCTCACTTCTCCAAGAAAAACTTGTCCCTGTTACAATAAATGTTGCTTTCTCTGACCAAAACGTACTTGTATCTAACACAAACAGTAACTCACTATGAAAACCAGTATCTGAGATAATTAAACCACTCAAGTTTTCAAGATTTTTTAAAGCTGCTTTTGAAAAAGCACTTTAATGAAACAACACATGTTCTTAAGCAAAAAGAGCTTTTTCTTGAAGTAGATGAAGTNCCTGTTACAATAAATGTTGCTTTCTCTGACCAAAACGTACTTGTATCTAACACAAACAGTAACTCACTATGAAAACCAGTATCTGAGATAATTAAACCACTCAAGTTTTCAAGATTTTTTAAAGCTGCTTTTGAAAAAGCACTTTAATGAAACAACACATGTTCTTAAGCAAAAAGAGCTTTTTCTTGAAGAAGTAGATGAAGCTATAACTAAAAATCCCACTATTCCTAAAGGCCATGTTCATGCTGTAATAAGAGTGTATTTAAATGTAGCCATCACATGTGCATACCCCTCCTCTTATCCCACTGTATAGATTAAACCCAAAGTCTGTGTCCATTGTACATGCCAACATGGACTGTAGAAAGGCATTTAGTGGGGAATTAAGAAACATACAAAATGCTCTGGAGTAATTCAAGACCATTTTTTTTGCTTTTTTTCCATATGGTCTCTGAACAGAAGCTGAAAAGGCACTGAGAAACACATTGCTGGGGTATGCAACATTTGCAATTGCCACAGCAGTAGGTGCAGACAGGACACAACTGTTTTCTTTAAAATACTGCATGAGGGCCACTAGAGATTTACCTATTTATTTTCCTCTGTCTAGATGGTCATTCAGCTGTCCAAGAACATTTATATGAACAGTGGAAGCAAGGAAGCCTGTTTTCCACTGAGTTTCACTCTCATGGACAAATTTCCAGGTGTATAATGGGGCACATATTCATCATTTGAAATCAAAAGATGAGAGGCACCAGACCCACATGGGGGTGCTTTCAGCCTCTACTAAGGAGATTGCCCTACTGTGACCTCCCTTCTTCAAGAAGCACAACTGCCTCTGCAAAAGCAAAGGCTCATATCTACTCTCCCACTCAGGTCTCAAAAAGCAGCAGAGCTCAGACGTAGCTGAAGCCAGGAGCAGAGAAACTGCTCCGTAACGCTACTGCTGAATGGGTAACCTACGTCTCCTTATACTGTGAGAGTGTCTGCTCACTTCCTTGTTCTGATCCTTGTAGAAAACCTGCAAAAGCAGACCAAAATCTCCTCCATGTGCTTTACTATCCAAGGCAGTAGACCTCAGCAGCTCTGTAAGGTACCAGCTCTAGTGAAAGCTTTTAGAATCACAGAATCATAGAATCACCAGGTTGGAAGAGACCCATCGGATCATTGAGTTCAACCATTCCCACCAAACACTAAACCATGTCCCTAAGGACCTCGTCTACCCGTGCCTTAAACACCTCCAGAGAAGGTGAATCAACCACCTCCCTGGGCAGCATATTCCAATGCCTAATGACCCTTTCCATAAAAAACTTCCTCCTAATCTCTAGCCTAAATCTCCCCTGGCGGAGCTTGAGGCCATTCCCCCTTGTCCTGTCCCCAGTCACTTGGGAGAAGAGGCCAGCTCCATCCTCTCTACAACCTCCTTTCAGGTAGTTGTAGAGAGCAATGAGGTCTCACACAAGGACTGTTCAGTCACATCCATCTGTACAAAGGATTGTCCTGTGCCTAGCAATGGCTTATACCCAGTGCGGCCTTTGCAGCAGAAATCAGAGGCCTTTCCCCTCTAGCTTTCCCCTTTAGGAACTTCCTGAAACTGGTTTTATTTGAATGCATTTTAAGCAAAGGGGTTCTATTTCTTGTCCCTCGTCTCAAAATATGATTACAATTAACTCTGCACACAGTTAAAAGCTAGAAAAAAAACCCCCACCACACTAAATATAATGTCCTAACTACAACGTTCCATGACAACATGAGACTTTGTGTCTCTTTCAGCAGAGATATTTCTAGGTATTACCTGCTCTGGTCCCAGCCATAGTGCTACTCCAGGGATTACACCCTGATATACAACAGCATCTCAGAAGGGTTTAAATACACTTGATCATCAAGTTCACAGGAAAGATGAGGCCAGAGACAGACCAGGTTGAAACCACAACATGAGGTTCCATGGGACAGAATTGGCAAAACTGAACGGTTGCTTTCCTGAAGTCGCAGAAATCCTCAAGAACCAAACTAAATATAATTATCTTACAAGCCAAATTGCTATGTATCTGACAGTCCTTCCCTGAAGTTTCCAACATCTCTATTTAGAATAAAGCCTTCTGTGGTTTGGGGTTTTTTTTCCCTATTGACACAAGGCTATAAAACATAGATTTGTCAAAGACTTACTTTTTTTTTAATTTATTATCAAACCTTATTGAAAATGAAACAAAACTTTGTGCAAAACCTGTGGACACTCACATGGACTATTCGCTGTACTCATGTATTTCTCAAAGTCAGTCCTTCAGATTTTCCTTTTTCTAAAGCTTGGAGAAAGGATCACATTCTTCTATTTTTCCTTAGCTTCTTCAATATGCAGGTCTCAATTAAATGACAGAATCTCAGTCTTCAACAAGACACTGATGAATTCACTGAACTTTAACAATTTGATGTTATTTCTGCTCGTAGTTCCTTGAAATTAGTACACACATGATCAGTCACTTCCTCGGTTGAAGTGGTTGATTGAAATAGAAGATTCATTACCCAATTTTACAACAATACCCAAGTGAAATTTTCATGAAAACTGTGCATTTAATAGAAAGTAATAGTCATAAAAGTATCTTGCAATTTGCACTTATAACAACCATTGTAAGTATCTTGCAATTTGGATTATGAACTGAAAGAAGACTGGCTAGAACATACTAACAGTAACTGCTTTCCTAGGCAAAACTCTACAGCCAGGCAATAAGTTTCCAAAAACTAACGAGGAATATTATAGCATTTAAAGCAGAAATCAATGAGAGAAGAGCCTCTGACTTCCCAAAGATGACCTGACTCTTCATCTGGGCACAACGTACACCCACGTTCAGAGTGGTTAGGAACAAAATAACATTGATACAAGAATGTCATGGGAATTACAACATGTTAGGGTCAACAGAGAGTTCAGGATCCCAGGCTGCACTGCAGTCAGACAGGATGTGGTCTGGTAGACCAGGCTTTTAAGTGAAAGAACTCCATTTCCTTACAGGTTTTCTTACAACTCTAAGATATACTCCCCTTACACAGGCACTTCCTAACTTTCATAGAATCATAGAATAACGATGTTGGAAGAGACCCACCAGATCATCGAGTCCAACCATTCCTATCAAACACTAAACCATGCCCCTTAGCACCTCGTCCACCCGTGCCTTAAACATCTCCAGGGAAGGTGAATCAACCACCTACCTGGGCAGCCTGTTCCAGTGCCCAATGACCATTTCTGTGAAAATTTTTTTCCTAATGTCCAGCCTAACCTCCCTTTGTGGAGCTTGAGGCCATTTCCTCTTGTCCTGTCCCCTGTCACTTGGGAGAAGAGGCCAGCACCCTCCTCTCTATAGCCTCCTTTCAGGTAGTTGTAGAGCAATGAGGTCTCCTCTCAACCTCCTCTTCTCCAGGCTAAACACCCCCAGCTCTCTCAGCCGTTCCTCATAAGGCCTGTTCTCCAGCCCCTTCACCAGCTTCATTGCTCTTCTCTGGTCTCACTTTATCTGGTATCAAACATTACTCCGGAAAAGCAGTCTGAGGAGATGCAGTGTCACATTCCAGCTTTTCATTCAGCTGCTGGTCTTCACTGGAGTTAATTCATTTCCTTCACAGTCACTACTCATGCCTTTCAGAGAATCAGAACAGCTTATTCAGAATGATGCAAACAGAATTCATTTCATTCTGAATCAATCAGATAAACTTAGGAGCCCATCAAAGCTTTCCTACTGTAATATCACGACTGAAGTTTCTTAGGGTATTTCAACCCTTGCCCTCAGAAAACATGCTCTTAAAATTAATTTAATAAAATTATTTCTGGCTTGCTGATTTTATGCATCTATTTTTCCTTACTATATCTAGGGACAAAACCAATTTTAAAGCACTATTTTAAGTTACATAAAATACTGAATTAAATACATTCAGTTGTATTGATACAATATGTGGAATATTTTGAAACTTCCCAAAGTGGAATATTTCAAAGTGGAGTGTTTTCATTTAAGCCAAAGTACAGTTACGTTTCATCTAAGCAATTGTGTTCTTTGAAAATCAGACACAATGTCCCTCTGGCAGCATGCTTTCTTTAAAATGGTGTTTTTCTCAGGCACTGATCTTTTTTTGATGATGATAACACCTTGTGTTTAGCATGAACTGTTCTGAACTGATGTCTCTTCTTCTGTAATCATCTCTGGAGTTTCTACATATCTTAAATGGCAAGGTCAAGCAGAGACCTGAAGCCAGTTCTAACTTAGCAAGAGTTTTGACTCTTGCAAAGTTTTATAATATTAAAATTAGACCTTGAAAAGTAATACAATATGCATAAGATTTCTGTAAAAAATTATACATACGTGAGTGGGAAATTTCCCTCTGCACATGATTGGAGATCAGTTCTACCCGATAAAGGACGCTTGGCTTCTAAAACTCCAGGAGTCTTAATGACTTTTATTTGCTGACATTTTTTGTATCAGTATGAGAAACACAGTATTTAAAGCTATTAAAATTAATTTTAATTGGCATGACATAAAACGTATTTTAGTGTGTCTGAATTTCAGAGGTTTTGAGTATAATTTGTTGACAACTGAATGCTCAAGACAATCCAAATTTCTGCCATTGACTGAAAAAATTATTCACCTGCTGCAACCAGGCAGCCAAGCAGAGCTGAACAAGCCCATTGACAAGACCTACCCATTTTCTGCTCTCCCAAATAACACATGTTCAGGATGGAGAAGCACTTTTATTAGATGAAGGAAATCACCTTAGAGTGCATCACTGCAGCACACACAGCTCCCTTCACACCTGTAGCTCACTGAGCAGCTTACCCTTGTAATTACATACAATAGCACCCTTTCTGCATGTGTATCTAACACCCAATCTGATTTTTCTTAGTGAAAATAAAATGAAATAATAACTCTTGCATTTCTTTCTCTTCAAAGAATGTAGTGAAGTAGGTCAACAGCCAGGAAGTCCACACTGGATGCAATAGGGGCTGCCCATAGATTTTTTTTAAAACAAACACCTTGTAAGAAAGCACTTAAAACTTGAGTGACATTATAATTTTTAACTTAACCTCTGGAAACAGAACAGCATCAGTCTTTTTACCCAAACAAACTAGGAAAGTAAAACTACTAACACAAAGTTCTATTAAAGTTATGAATGTATGAATGACACCATGTAACTGAAACACACACATCTACAAAAGCTACACCCAGAGTATCAACACAGAAAAAGCTCTTAACTTCCATTAAACCATAGACCAAGGTGGCACGTGGTTTCTGCTGGACCACCTTTTAGCTGCTGTCAAAATTTCAACCTATTCAAAACTACTGGATGACTGAAACCACAGAATATCTTGAGATGGAAGGGGCCTGGGGTGGTGCATGCTTGCCCTGGTGACTCCATGATCTCAGGATAAGCTATGCACATCTGGAGAAAACTCCCATTATGTTTTGGTCTTCATTGCAAGTGCAGTGAGCAGAAATAAACAACAGAATAACGATGTTGGAAGAGACCCACCAGATCAAGTCCAACCATTCCTATCAAACACTAAACCAGGCCCCTTAGCACCTCATCCACCCATGCCTTAAACATCTCCAGGGAAGGTGAATCAACCACCTACCTGGGCAGCCTGTTCCAATGCCCAATGACCATTTCTGTGAAAAAAATTTCCCTTATGTCAAGCCTGAACCTCCCCTGGCAGAGCTTGAGGTCATTCCCTCTTGTCCTGTCCCCTGTCACTTGGGAGAAGAGGCCAGCTCTCTCCCCTCCACAACCTCCCTTCAGGTAGTTGTAGAGAGCAATAAGGTCTCCTCTCAGCCTCCTCTTCTCCAGGATAAACAACCCCAGCTCTCTCAGCCGCTCCTCATAGGGCCTGTTCTCCAGCCCCTTCACCAGCTTCATTGCTCTTCTCTGGACTCGCTCCAGAGCCTCAACATCCTTCTTGTGCTGAGGGGCCCAGAACTGAACACAGGATTCAAGGAGCGGTCTCACCAGCGTTGAGTACAGAGGGAGAATAACCTCCCTGGACCTGCTGGTCACACCGTTTCTGATACAAGCCAGGATGCTATTGGCCTTCTTGGCCACCTGGGCTCACTGCTGGCTCATGTTCAGTCGCTCTCAACCAACACCCCCCGGTCCTTCTCCTCCAGGCAGCTTTCTAGACAGACTTCTCCCAGTCTGTAGCACTGCACAGGGTTGTTGTGCCCCAAGTGCAGGACCCGACATTTGGTTGTTAAACTTCATGCCATTGGACTCAGCCCAGCGGTTGAGGGCTGGGATGTTTAGGAGCTTCTGGACCAACCACAGCTGGAACTCCTAATACATGAATCTTACGTCAGATCTGAATTGCATCAGAACTGCACAATCTGGAAAATCCTGTACTTGTATCATTGGTAGGAAGTAAGTTACCCATGCCATGTCTGGACCAGAACAGAAAAATGCTGACCAAAGCCTATCACCTCACGGTCCTATAAAGTTATCTGAAATTAGGTCCTTTGAGCTCTCCTGGATCACATCAGGCAGAAACCAGCAGCCCCCTCTGAGTTGGAACACCCCCTCTGAGTTGGAACACCCCTCAGGGTAAGACTTCACAAGAGTCCTTTGCTAACAAAAGTCAGTGAAGAACTGAAACATCAAGGATTCAAAGACCTTGAGGCTTAACAATAACCCGTTGAGGAATGCAAACACATTAAAAGTGAGTAATTCACTATACTCTAGAAAAGAGGTGAACTTTAATCATAGGTTAACCTCTGTGTGTCTGGATATCCATGTATTTTTTCTGTCTGTGTGATTCAGTTTAGGAAATGCTGCAGTATGTCTTGTATGAACCTTGCTGTTCTCATATCTTTAATTAAGTCACTGCTTTGATTATGATAAATTCTGTTGAATCACTTTGTTAAATTGTCTAATGATTAAGTGCTGTTAAAACTCTAAAACCCAATCTTGTGACCTATCTCAAAACTATTAATAAATCTTGAATTGCTGCTAAATCAAAGTTGTGCAAAAAAATCTATTTGCATCAAATTTGTGTAGTGGGCAGGACACTAAATTGGGATCTGTGACAAAGCGGCTCTTTAAGCAATCTAAATCTCCCATTTGGAAATGGACCTACAAATGGATCAGATGTGATTAAAGAAAAATAATAACAAGAAAAAACCCATAGGGTATCTCCTTTTCTTCCTTCTCTGTACTTCTAAAACAGGTATGAACAACAATGTTACAGCCTTTACTTTGAGCATTTTCCCTTATCCTGTACCTTCCTAAACTGCTCCTCCCATTGCCAGTTCCTGTGCCTACACTCCACTCAGGTCTGTCAGCACAGCTGCTTGTCTGGCAACACAATGAATCACAGGTCCATCATGAACTCAGACTGCTTTGCTATCCAATCGCTTCCCCATCTCCATTTAATATCTCTGCTATCTCTATTTTACCCTAATCAGTTTGCCACAGGAGATCTGCAACTCCCACAGCAGAGGAGCTAATGCAGGGTGAGAATGAAGAGGTGGCAGTGCAGAGAAGATAGCTGGGACCATTTACATGGCATAGCTACTGGAAGAAATGCCTTCACAGCAATCCCTTCACACAAGATGTAGTGTTGAGGAAACTAGGTTGAATAGATATTAGGAAACAACTCAGTCAAGAAAGTTTGAAATACTTTTGATCTCTGAGAAGTTATGGCTAATTAAATTTTCATACATCTCTGCATATTCATGTGCATTTGCAGCATATCTAGAAATAGCAGTTCAAAGAGAGGGAGTAAGGGTGACTATACTTCCTAGTCTCAGCAAACCTAGTAGTCCTGTCTCATGAGCAAGCTTACAATAACTCTGGTTTGACCCACAGATTAGAGATGCATGCTGCATACAGGTTTTGGCAGCAGTTTAGCTCAGGTTGAGCTGTCAGTACTTTCATGCATCCAGGCTAAGCAGCTTCAGTTCTAATGAGGCTGTCCCTTTATCTACTTACCTGAAGAGCACCAAATTCCTTTATTGTCTTGCCCTAAGTCTTCTCTAATCACACGCATCTAAAGTAGCACTTGATTTTGTTTAGACCTTTCTAAAACTTTTGTTCCAGGAACATATTCCTCTAGAAGACTCCTCTAGAGCTCTTGCTTTTAAGGTACCTTCAGCAGTTCCTAGCTCACACCCTGTAGCGTTCCAGGACAATTTGGGTTTAGTCAATGAATTATCCAAAAATGTCTCCCCAATAAAATCTCAGTCATCTTTCCACCCTAAGCAATCAGCCAGTGGTTATAAAACATCATTTAACACACTTAAATGTTACAAGATATGTCAATTATTAGGGTGTCCCAATGTGAAGCTTCAGAGCACATTCGGACTAAGCAGAGTAAAGTAAATAATTTACAAAAAGCAAAAACTTGCTCCACATAGCTGCATATACTCATCTTTGTTACTCTCATCTGCTATAACTACTGGATTACAATTCAATTGCTGCTTGTCTCCATGTACAAAACCTAATCCCACTAAAATGTTTCCATTATACATCAACAAAATACTTGTCTTTTGGTCTTTCAAAGTATATCATAATAACAGCGCTGCACACAAACCAGAAAACACTATGTGATTGCGCATCCATCACTGACGTAATTAAACCTATTATCCTCTCAAGTAACATACAATGAAGTTATGGCACCTCAAAGTCAGATGAAAAATCCTACAATGGCTGTAGCAGTACTTTTTTACACGGGGGGTGGGTGGTGGGTGAAGTTTCATACATTTGCCAGTTCTGATCAGTTTTCCCAATTCCACAAGCTGAGCATAGTAGAGATGCCACTGGTGTTCTTCCGCCTTCTGTCCTCCCACACTCGCAGTGACAACCCCACAACAGCCAAATCTCACAGTATCCTTTCCTCTGGGCTTCATGAACTTTTTATTTGTTTCCCTGGGTTATTTGTTCACATGAAACACTCCTTAATCTGACATTTCTTTCTGGTCATAATTTCACTTCCAACAGCTACCTTCCTTGCCTCCCAAAACACTTAAGAGCCATCTCGCAATTGTTAACTCCATTAAAAAAATCCCAAATATTCCCAGTAACTCCTTTCTCCCTCTGATACCTACAGAAGTTAAACTTGGCAGCATGACTACCAGTCTATTGTTGTATTTCCAGTGCTCCCCAAATTCCCAGCACATCTGTTGTGCTGTCCTGTTTCTGGTTCTTCCTCCTAGGTCATTCCCCCAGCTCCTTCCCATTTTAACCACTCTAGTTCCTGCACCCTTCCTTCCCTTCATACTGCACAGGAGTACTTCTCATTATGCTTTCAATTAGGAGTGCATTTCAATCTCTCCTTCTTCTCTGTCCCTTTCTGCCTCCAAAGCTCAAGTTCACTACAATGTTTGTCCACTGTATGAACTGTTTGAGTTCATATCCTTCCACATTTCTTACTTTTTGCTTCCTAAAGCAACCTATGTCAAAAAGGCAGTTTTATGTTCCTCAAAGCTATTAATAATCACACCCATGTTTATTTCCTTTGTTAGTTCTCTTGCTTGATCCTTTAGTATCTCCTTTTTTAAGTCTAACCTTCCTTTTTTCCTCTGTGGGCACAACTTCTCAACTTCTTCCTATTATCCTCAGGCAACATCATCAGCAGTCTCCTATGCCTAAATTAAAATAAGAAATTGACTACTCTTCTTCTCACTTGTTCCCCTTGTCTTGTTCCTTCCAGCAAGCTGTCAACACCTCACTTTAAACAGTGAAAATAAAGTAAGAGACACCTATCTTCCATGTCATGCATGTAAGAGTTCTAAAATTACTCTTTATATTACCCTCAAAGTCTGTACGTGAGACATTTTCCCTCAAAAAGTTGAGCTGCCTCCCTTCTTTTTCCTCCAACTACCAAGCCCTTTGCTATCACTGTACTTGGGACAGACATAAACACCTCTCCAGTTAGCTGGGACTTATATAAATCTCTCTACAATCTCTTTTAGAAGACACATTCTTTTTCTGACATTAATCTTTCTGAATCACATCCCAGAGTAACTTCTTCAATGTGCCTGTCCTGTTTGTGCCTCTCTCTCTCTTCCTTAAACTTGGGTGACAAACCTTGCATCATTATTACTGACTCACTTATTTCTCTTAAGCTGGTCCATTCTCTGCAACTAGTCACACCACCACCCAACGCCAACTTGCCACAGAAAAACTAACAGGCTTATAGACCTCCAAGTAATTCACATCTACAGCTCTCTACGGAAAATTAACTTTTTAGGCAAAGATCAAGTGATCCTCCCCATGATAAACATCACCATGCACATACCACAGAGTATCTTATTTGAGTATATCTTATATGGAAAATAACCAAATTTATTAATCAAAAACAGAAAATAGTCAATAAAAGGACTATTAAGCACCTTTATGTTTGTTAGGCAATAAGGAAAAAAGGTATGATTATAAGCATTATACCTGTCAATTCTGTCATTTCATCACTGAACCCACAAGCTATAACAATTCTAATACACAAGTAATAACAGCATACCTTTATTTCAACATGTGCACTGCACTGATGCAGAACATACACCAGCAGTCTTCTCTTTGCACAAACCACTATCAATCAAGTTTATAGACACTTAAATCACAATCCTAGGTGAAAGCAGCATTTAGTGCAAAGAATAATTAAGAAAACCCTAATATCAACTGTATCTTGGGAACTGTTTGCATACATAGTGCAATCACATCTATTTCCCAGCTGGCCTTAAACATGGAAAACTGATCAGCTATAGCACTTTGCGTTTGAAAATTCTAACACAAATAGACTTGTTTCCATTTTTAAAAAAAATCTACACTACAGCAACAAATAAATAAAGACTGATCATGTGTATGTATTTGCTCAGAATCAATTCAGCAGCTTAAAAAAATATAGTGTTCCGTATTTGGTGAATTGCTTTTTACTACATCTATTGCTTAAAAAAAATTACGCTAAAAAAGGGTTTCTAAAAAATAATTTCTCCAACTCTTTATACTATATCAGTTGAAAAGGAAAGATTTGCAAGCGCCGCTGTCTCTCATCTATCAATATTTAATTCAAGTACCCAGGTCATTCTGGGAAATGATTATGGAACATTCCTGCACACCCAACGTCACTGGGCTCAGACAACCTTGTGCAGCAGCACCAAGAAAAAGTTCTGGCCTTGCTACAGTGAGTATATTATGTCATCTTCCAGTTCAAAAGTTTATTTACCAAAAAACCAACCTCCCTCACATTTTTGGTGACTGATTTCTACATCTATCAAATTCACCCAGGAACACATATGCTGTAAGTCCTGTCCCACTGAATGCCCATGTGCTTGATTTCATCTACATGAGTAAGCATCTTAAGAATCAATGGGAATGTTCATGCTTGCAGACTTAAGGATATACAACTGTTTATAGGACATCTGCATTCATTTGCAGCCATACAATACACTGATTGCAGTCCTGTATCAAAAATGAAAAGGGTCATTACTAGGTTACAGACAATAATATGAAGTTATTTTCTGCAATGTATACAACAGAGCTAGAACACCCAGGGAAACGTGAGACTGTTTAGAGAAAGGTTTTGCTTTTTGGGAGTATTAAGGGATGCACAAGTTATAGGCCATGGAAGAACTGTGCGCCCTCTATATATTAAAGAATTAACATTAACTGCACTAATTTAAACAAGACTAAAGAATACTTCTATTAGCTCTCAAAACTGAAAGCATTTTAACAGCACAACTGTACAATAAAAGAATATTTAATTATACACCAAATGAAAAGCAAATCTTTGCAAGTTTCCTGGTGCTACTTGAATTCCACACAGGCCACTCAGATTTCATGAACAGCTTAATTGTTGTATGTATGATTTAAGAATACAAATCTTAGAAGTGTTGTTGTGTTTAGTTTATTTTCATTAACAGTACCAAGGGGAAGAAGACAGGGTCAACTCCATCCAAAAAAACCTAAGAAAATGTTCATACTAAGTGTTGAAAGAAAACAACATCATTATGGTTCAGGATTAGAGTGTTTAGGGCAACAGTGCACTTTTTATTATAACTTCGAAATGTACAGAAATGCACAGAACGGTAATATCCCTCCTACCTCCTTTCAAATGGGATCGCTGAAAGCAAAGTTTTAGTCAGTATGCAGCACATTCTTAAAAAAATATTACTTTCCAGACAACATGAGAAATAGAAAAAGGAAAACGCTTTATCTTTCAGAACAAAATCACAACATAACCTAGCTTTCATTGATTTTTACACTTCAAGTGAGTAACTCAGCAAAAGCTCCACTCAACATGGTCTGTCTGCAGCAGTATGAGCAAGACTTACTCTACTGAAGTACACTCACCTCAAGACATTCAATACCAGTGCATGTGAATCGAGATCAAACCCACATTTCTTTGCCCTCTAATGCAATTTTTCCTTCAAGAATCTAGTTTTCCATAATGTTGAGGAGTGTATCCCTCAAGAACCTTGTTACACAATTTCTTGCACAGTGGTGGGATGAAAAACTAGCTTTCATATTTATGCTGATAGAGTTCAAAGTGCCCCTATAATCTACTGTTTAATCTGTATATAAATCCAAATAATCAATGCAGCAGCAGCTAAAGAATTCCATGAGGTGAAAGGTCAAAGATTCTTCTCCTGCAGAAGAGATTACAGCAATGATGAACAAAACAAGAGTAAATAAACAAAATTTAAGACTAGCTTTCTTCCCTTTGCAATGAAGGATTTCAGTTATCCTCTCAAGTTTTTTTTTTTCCTTTTCTTTTCCCCTCTCTTTTTTCCTATTTTTTTCAGTTATGCCCCTCTTTATATGGAAGCACTATACGTGTTCATTAAAAAAAAATAATATCAAACTAAACCCCCTCCCCATCCTGAAAAATGTGGTGGAAAAACAACAAAAAACCCAATCCAAAACAAACTCCATGAACCACCCTTCAGGGATGAAATGCTAAAAGATGTCTTTTTTAATCAATCTATTTGTGAAGATCTACAAAAAAAATAAAAAGGATCACATTCTAAATGTTCAGTGCATTCAGCAGCTTATTTAGTTCGGCTGCTTATTCTTCTTTAAGTTGACTTTCAAAAATAACATCCTAGCTCATCAAAATATACATTTTCCATTTGCTTTTAAATTAAAATAATAATAAAAAAAACATTTAAAGAATTCACAATCAAAAGCATGACTAGGTTTCAGGATCATCTACAGCACATAATTTAAAGGTTCAAGATGCCAATATGCAGCACATGGTAGGCCTCTATGCTCCATGCAGCATGTACACTTAGGGTAATCTCAAATAATCTTGATGTTCAGTTGCCGGTTTGTTTCTTCCAAATCGTGTAGAATACCCATCTGGACAAAATCAGCAGTTAAGGGGAAAAAAAAAAGGGAAAGTTTGCAGTACACAGTTAAATTCAAGTAGTTATTTTCACTTACATTTCAATTCTGAAAACTCCTAGTAGTTCATAAAGATAGGGTAGGTAGAAATCCAAAAGTGAAATCTCCCTGGATCCTCTTTTTGGCTCAGCAGTCCAAAACAGTACCCCATATCCAGTAAAAATTAAACCCTTTGCAAAGCCATGCTTTTTAATTCCTGCTGGAGGGTAGTACGGTTTGGGGTTTTTTTGCATTGCAACCACTGCACAAACTACAGAGTACTTGGAAAAAGGTTCACCAATTTGGAATCCCTCTTGCTCATCTTCTCACTTGTAAAGTAGCAAGCTTGAATAGGAAAGAGACATCCAGCTGCTGAATCTGTTAATCCCCAAAGCAGACACAAGCAGACACAAAATTAATACTGAGATATTCAGTAGCTGAGCACTAGGTGTCCAGGTATCTTACTAAGCAAAGATTTAAATGTCTACTGCCTCTTATATGCCTCAACAGGGGCTGTGTTGAATACTCATTTAACAGATGCATCTAAATTTTGCCTAGGTTTTTCTCTCAAAGCTTCTGTGGTGTTTGCCCCAAGCACCTAAATACTTTTCAGAAAGCTGACCTCTATGTCACCAAAAACCAAGCCAGAAGTAAATACAGAGCAACTGGCAGCTGCATCAATGGTCTTTTTACTGCTCCTCCGGGGGAAGAAGAATCCAGCTTCAGCACAATCATACAGAAGCTATGCTCAAACCAGTAGTAGTACCAAACCTGAGGTACTCCTGGCAGGACAAAACTCAAGAGCTCTCTTGTCAAGCTGGGCATGTGAGAGATTGGTCATAGCTACATAATTTCATCTGCTTCCAGAGAAGCAGACAGGAGATTGAGACATGAACATTGCCTTTTCTAATGCTACAGCAACAGCTGTAGAATTGAGGCATTGATTCCTGGACTTGCATAGCTCTGTATGGGAGCCTCCATGTTCAACAAAGTCCTGGTGGACACCCCTGAGATTTTTCTTAAGAGTGCTAGCTTTTATGGCAATAGCTACATGAGTTTCAGGTGGATCCTCACAGCAACAGTGGTAAACAACAGAATTTTAAATAACAGTTATATACAATAACAATTCTCAAAGTAGGTAAAACAAGTAACAACACAAACCAACAAGACATCTTAGTAATCTGGTTGTATTCAGGTACCCACGCACATAACTTTTGGTCAGATTATGAAAATTAACATTTGAGCACGTGAAAACATTTTTTTTAATGGCTCAAGAGATTCAAGCAATTAAATGAATGCCACAGATGTGTCGCATTCTTCAGAATGAAATAAGCTTCTAATTTTTTATTACTTGTCACAATTCTACTGTAAACTATCACATCTCTCAGTCATCTGTGAAAGAGCACTTAGGTATAATCTTCCCTTCAGATTCATACTCCTACTTGGAAATCTTTAAATTTCAATAAGGTGATAATCTGTACCTGAAATGCAAGTAAAGGGCTATAACAAGGCCAAGGCAAACTTAAAAGTACTTGCTTTGGGCTAATCTGGAGTCATCAAGATGACTTCTCCTTTAAAATTCCTGTACCTATACCACCATATCATTATTAATTCATTTAAAAAAAACCACAATAAAGCCTGTCCTTTTTCTATAAGAAATGTTCACTTTCAAGCTCCATTATATCTATTTAATGGCTAGTTTTAATAAATTCATTGCTAAAATATTTCACATCTGTTAACTTACTAGAGACATTTAAATGTACTTTTCAAAGGAATGAAGTGGCATTTCCTACTCAACTTATTTGGAAACACTTTGTATATTTCCAAATAAATGATGTAGTAAGTATTTAGAACTTTCCAAGGACGTATACTCCAAATCACATGCACATGGTATTAAGGCCTACCAGTTGTAAAAGGCAAAAATAACAATTTATCTGAAACTGTGAGCTACAAAAGCAATTATCTTCATTTCCTCTTCCACTTTTTTGCCTTGAAAATGTTAAGATCAAATATGAGCTTCACTGGAGTGCTGACAAAGGAAAATGGGAGGAGCTTGTTACAGTCAGTATGGAGTCCAGAACAGCAGGCTACAGCATTAAAAACTATCAAGATTAAAGACAGAAGGGAAGCAAAATGAACACACAGCACAGAAGAAAGGCTGTGGCAGCTTCACATGCTTAATGAATTATGAATAGGTAGGATGCAGCCAGCAGAACCATGCAGAAGAAGATAAAAATGCACCCCTACAGCTAATGGCTTGAAGTAAAAACTTCTACCTCCTTATATAAACTTGCCTGCCATCCACAAAATGAAGAAATCCTGAAGGATTTTTTTTAGGAATGGGATGTTGCCAAGAAATCTGTATATACCTCCACTTGGAATATTATTTTCAGTGACATTAATTAGTAATGATAGCTAAAACCAGGTTTTCCTCCATTAAAAATCCAATTGGAGCTGTATGTCCAAGAATAGATTTACCAGAGAAAATTTAAATACCTGGATCACGATGATCTGCATGAAGTTGGTTTGGATTTTTTTGTTTGTGAAAGAATAAAAGATATACAGCTTTGTCACAACTCCCTGGCAACATTACCCTCATCATACAGCTTATCCTATATCGCATGACCAATGCACTTGGAACGCTCAAAAACATTAATAAAAACATGGCCAGACCTTGAAAGGTGCTGATCATTTCATGAGCTGTGAATTTATGGCACCTTTAAAACAAATTCCTACAGCTGCCCTCAAAATAGAACTGCAGTAGTTCATTTGCTATGAAAAAACTTTAATAGCATTTAAATTAGAAATGCCTTCTTGCCCTTGAGTTCATTTCCTCCAATCAATCTAGGCTTGCCTGATTTATTAACACACCCTCTGTACCCTCTTCCAGTCTTTAAGGATACAATTCCATGTAGGAGGGTACACACACAGTTTCTTTTGAAAACTCCACAGGACAATAGAGCCTGCTAAGCTGTTCTTCATATTGAGTCAAGGCATCGGTCAGATTGATGCAATTTCCCTGAGGAAAAAGAGAAAAATCCCAGTTACAATCAAATAAGCAAAACTGCAGACGAATAAACACATTTTGACATTAATGCAAGGCTTCTACATACTACAGAACCACATACATGCCTTTCTTCATTCTTAATATTTACACAGCAAATACTGAAACAGCTTGTCTTCATTCTGCCTACAGCAAACAATTTGTGGCTTTTCCAGGAAGGTCAAGTATAGGGGGATTATCTATCTTTTCATTACCAGAAGCAACCATTATATCAGGGCTCCCAGTTAAAACAGACCACCATGTGTTGTTTACCTATAACATCTACTCAATAACCATTTTCTTTATGATTACTTAAATATACTAGTAAACAGTTTTATGGTATCCACACTTTCTCAATTATTTAATGTTGCCTAGACCTTTCAGCATTGAAGTGCACTATGAAAAATACCCTATAACCTATTAATTTAAAAGAGGGTCTTTCACAGAGCAATATGACAAAATAAATCTGATTATACGCAATTTCTGTTACTGCAAGCTACACTGTCTTGATTTTCTGTGTACCACGCTTCTGAAGTGATTCCTATGACACTTGATTTTCTTGATCTTTTGTCTTATCTCAGAACATCAGCAGTACCATCAGTGCTTAGATGATTTTTCTTGAAGTGTGCAACTATGAACAATTGGACACATTGAGTCCACAGCATTCCTTCCCATACAAATTCTAACCAAATAAATCATTCTTGGAATACAAACACATTAAGGACTACAAATAGTGAGGAATTTAAAAAGAAACCAAACCTCCTAAATAGGAGTATGACCTGGTCCAAAGCTAAGCATTAACAAGCAGAAGTTACTGCAACAAACACCTGGGATGCCCATTCAGAAAAAGTTCTAATTAGAAAAATAATTACTATCCCCATCCATAATGGGTTCAAAGATTTAGCAATCAGCGATCCCACAGAACAGACTGAAAAAAACACAAACTACCCAAAGCAACAGAAGTCAGTTGTGCAAGTTTAATAAAAAAAAATCCTTGTCAAGTTTCTTGGCTTTCTTGCCTACATAACTGAGTAGGCTGATATTTTATGACCTTAAATACAATGACCTTAAGAAAAGTGCGACAAATCCAAGTTGTTTGGATACTAATTTAAAATAGAGTGAAGTTGAATAGTCACCACTGCACGGTCTACATGCAGCTTTTGTTTTCCACATACAAGACACTAAATAAAGACCCACCAAATACGAATGCACTGTTGCTGTGGCACAGCACAGACAAGACACACTGCAATTCTGGTCAAGAGGGAGATGATGTTAATCGTCCTTAGTACAATGACAGCCCAGTGAATTGATTTGTGGTCTTATACATCCACCACTCAATAAGGATCTTCAGCTCAACCTACAGGCCCCAAATAAGATGGTCAACCATGTGTTGGCACACTACACACGAACAACAAGTTAAGCGATGACAACAAATCTAACCCTAACAACACAGCATGTGCATATCACATCATATACAGGGCAGGATGAGCATCTTCAGGAGCTGTGTCCCCATCCTTCCCTAAACGTTGTCTTTACTATAGCTTCTAGCATAAATGCCTTTGACCTAGCAACAAAGCCGACATTCTTTTTCTGATTAATTAGCACGTCTCCAAACTTAGTTGCAACATAAAAACCAGCTTTCCCACATATTTTACAACTTCTAGTAGAGGAATAACAAACATTTCCCTTTGTTGTTTGTTTGGTTGAGGTTTTTTTATTTTATTTTCTGTAGTAACATTCATATTAACAAATACACACAGTCCCTAGTAACTTAGCACATGAGCCAAAGTCCCACAAAATGATGGCAAGAGACCCAAGTTGCTAAAGTTTTCCTATTTATCTTGGACCACAAGAACATTAGACTTGATATGAGGATATGCATTAGACAGAAAGAGTTCTAGTTAAATAAAAAGAGGGAAGAAACAGTTAATATACTAATACAGCCAGCTTCTTGGTTTCTAGACACCCCTCTCCATTCATGACTGGACAGGTCAAAAGCTTTCCAGCATAAGCACTTCCGAGCAGAGTACTGCCTTTGATCTTTAAAAGCCCTGAACTTTACAATAAAGCCTAAAGCAACAAACTCCAGCTATGGAATGACAGTGTCTTCCCTCTGCTCTGAACGTTTACACACATACACACGGTTTCGGGGTTGTGGGGGTTTTTTGGGCAACTACTGAATGAGGTATCTTGTCCCTTCCTGCCATTAGATAACATGTGTAACTCACATCTGACTAAAAAAACAAAGATAGTTCAACTAAAGACAGGTCTTATTAAAAACTATAGCTCTCTTACAGTCACAGCTTACTTAATGTTTTAAGACCTCTATCTTTAAACGAAGGTCAAGTTCAAAAGAACCCCAGGAATAAAGGACGTTATTCAGTGCTTCCAAAATGTCTGCACTACCTATATTTTACACGCGTGCGTTGCTCTACACATTGAAAAGCTTCTACCTCCAAGGGAACAATCTTTAAGAAAACTGTGTTTTACTGTTAAAACTCATGCTTCTTGGTGCTCCCAGATTTTTTAAAACAGCCTTAAAGTGCTCACAGACACAGCCAAAAGTTAATTTTCACAGAGCAAGGAACCAAGATGAGTTTGACCAACAAATGCTACTTGTGCTCTTAGAAACAATGTAAAACAGGCAGGGCTGAAAGAAGGAGAGATCTTATTTGAAACCAGTGCGTCAAACAGCTGCATCAACACTGGTTTTTTCCATGTAACACCAAATAATAACTAGAAACAAAGTGTACAACACTCATCCTGGCTTTGGGATTTTATTTAAACCTTTTTCTGATCCTTTTTATTGGTAGGATTTTTTTTCACAAATTATTTAACACACTTATATTTGCAAATAAAGTGAAAATAGAGACTTAATCCTTCCTCTGAGTTTTTGGTATTGCCCTTAATTCTTCACAAGAGGAAAGGAAAATCTCAACTTAAAAAAAACTTATGCACAGCATCTTTAAAAAAATCATATTTTTGAAAGCTCCCTTTAAATGAACTCACATAAAACATGTGCCTGATTATAATTTTCATCATATTCAATTAAAAAACCATGTACTTGTTTATTCAGTAAAGGAAGATGCATACTTTATATTGAATATATTATGTTTGGGTATCAAAAACCAAGATATCTGTAGAAAGGTAGAAGAGAACACTGAGCACAAAGCACAACAATGAACAGACTACAGCAGTATTTGTTTAGTAACCTGTTATTATCCAGGGGACTGCAGCAGTTATTTGGTTCAGCCGCCCTTTACCAAACATATAATTTTGTTTCAACATCAGTCTGAAAGTAAAACAAAACTAAAAAACAACCTGTGTATGTAATTTGAGTCTAAAATAGAAAACATTGCTAGGTAATTTATGGAGTATATCAGTATTACAGAGGAAGTTTAACAGGATGCACAATGAGATGAAGTATCCACATCCCAGCCTGTAGCTTCAGTATTTTGAACTTTTTCCTTTCTCCAGCAATAGACAAATCACTGCAGACAGCATGGAAAACAAATTATAGGAACAATGAAACACGTCAATAAGCACTTTTTACTCTTCAAACCTGCAACTCCCCAGTCTCCAAATCAAGATCTTACCTAAAGGTTTAGACATCCCACCTGGCTGTGCTATTAACCTCTCTTTCTGGATACACACCACAGGACACCACAGTTCTGCATGCTTGATTTTTTTGTAATTTATTTGCTTTACTCAAAAAAGCTAAGAATTGCAAAAATCAAATCTACAGAACTTAGACAAACCTTTTGTTTTAAACAGCCATCATATATTTGAGCAGTAAGTAATACTGAATAGTGCTTAATACTATTTAAATCTAATGACTCTCCAATTATACTTTTTCAAAGGGAAATAAGCAAAATCGGACCTTTTCTCCCACACTGTTCAGTCAATTGTCAAAATATACAAAACTCCCATCAAACTCCTCTGCCTGCACCCCACCCTTTAATTAACCTTTGTTTCATGTCAAACAATTTGACAGAGAAGAAATGGAGGAATAACGACACTTTCCTCCTTAACAAACATCTCTGACATGAAAGTATTTGAAGTAATTTTAAACTTGGAGATTAATCAACCTGTACTTGTAAGATACTGTTTAAGACTCATGAGTCCTGAAGTGTTTCATAGCTCCTGCATTCTGAGTCTGCTCAGAGCTTACACTTTGACAGTTCTTCTGGGCTTTCATAAGGCATACATTCTGTAGTATCATGGGTTTAGCTTCCAGGATTCTACAGAGCAATGCACATCAAATTTAAATACAGTTTTTACACAGTACAAAACATTCCTTAAAACAAGTTGTAAAAAAAGCAGTTGTTTAAAAAACCTTTAAGTTCCAGTTAACTTTATCCACCTATGAAGGGGATGTGTCCATCAACTCGTTATAAGCTAAATTTGGGCCACTCTGCTTCCTCCAACCTTTGAAAGTAAACTAGTGATTTGAAAGCCAATCTAACGGTCCCTTTTCATACTTGCTAATTTTTTACACATCATTCTTAAATGTCTTACCCTACATGTCATTGCTCCTAGACATCCTTGTCTGTGATAGTACGTTAGAGCTTAATTCTTATTTTTCATTTAACGCAGTTTTCTATTTTTGCTTCTAAAGTCAAGAACATGGCCACAGTTGGGGTGATTTCCTTCCTCAGTTCAGGGTGCCTAAGCAGCAATGAGACATATCAAACATCAAACAACTAACATCAAAGCTAAGTCTGAGTTTTGGGCAACAGGGGTGGTTTTGAAGGAGGTAGGTAAACCTGTATGAGGGCATCTCCACTGGCCAAATAATTAATTTCAAACTCAGCAACACAAAGAAACAAAGAGTCTGTCCCTTAAAGACTCCTAAACTGCCAAAAAATCACACAGGCTTACACAGGGACATGCAATGGTTCTTCCAGCCTCCTTTCACACTGCAGTCAACTAGAATCCTGCTCCCTCTTTGGAAGTGCTAATTAAAAAACCCACACTCCTTTTTTTGGCTGCTATGTAACTACAGAGCAACATCACGGTGGTCTGGACATTCAGAGGGCACGACCACGCTGTATTACAGAGTGGCAAGGAAGTGACAGCCGGGCAAAGGGCCACATGTGCGTGGGAGACATCTGATCCTTTGTACCAGTGGTTACTGTTGTTTACTAGAATGCAAACCCCTGAACGGCCTGAGACTGTTTCTATCTTGCATGGGTTGGATGACCCAGACTAGGAAGGAGCAAATTCCTGTTCAGAGGTATTTTTAAATGTTCTGCTTCATAAACAGGCTGAAAATGATAGCCTGCTTAACCTCAAAGGATTAAATCAGCAGAGGAAAAACTTTGTAGAAAAAAAAGGTATTTTTCTTAGCTACATATAATCCACTGACACACAGGGACAACCCTACCACCAGTCTCTGCATCTCGCAGAGCATAGTTTCACACCTGTTGGGACAAATCCTCATGTGCTACAAGGAAAGCAGAGAATGGTAATGGTTCATGAAAATCATCCACAAACTTTTACTATCTGCACACATACTGCACTGAAGTCGAGAAAAAACCACCCAGGCAAATCTAAAAATCATATTAGCTTTTAGAAGGTTCAACAGCATAAAAACATTTAACATGTGCCAGAAGAAGTCACTGGGAAGATCCATTAGAGATGAAACTGGACCTTAGGAAGCCAAGTTTTTATAGTCTTAGTGATTCCAAACTTCTCTCCCCTGTGATAGCTGGGAACCTGCACCTGTAATTTGCTCTCCTTGGAAGAGATACTGCCAAATACCTCACAGATCCAGATCCATATTACATCAACTAAACACTTAAAAGCAACAGCTTCAGAAGGAAGAACAGAAATAGCAAGCCATGTGACTCACAACCCTACTAACTCTGAAGCTTATGTTCAACAAAAGCAATCTTCCAAGCCTTCAATATACAGCCAAGGCCCTAAAGCTCACCTCTCTTTGTCTAGGTCCTATGTAGGCTGCAAGATTCTCATTACAGATGATGCAGCTAAAAAAGCAAGGACAGGAAAAGCAAGGCAGCTACTTGTAAAAACAAGTTTTTGCCCTCATAGTGACTATTATTTGTGGATGCATAGAGCAATACAGAGGTGTTTCTTCCCTCAATACACTTAAGCAAACTTACAGCAGCAGAAAATGACATAAACTGCACTTTCTATCTTTCCAGAGCTGAAACAAGCAAAAAGTCCCACCTTATGCCTAAAATTGGCCACGTGTTCTTGCATCCCCAAGGAATATAAATTGTCTGAAAAGCCTTTCGCAGACAAGCTCTCTAAATGTTAATAGACTGCTAGGCAATATTGGTTCTGAGTCTCCACCTTGTGGTGAAAGGATATTCCACAGCAGCATTTGGAGATTTGCTTTGAGTATCAACCATGGCATTCCAAGGGAACAACCAGGTGTGTTAAGAGTAGCATGCCTAAATAGTAATTGTTTTTATAATATCAAATTATAAGCATATATTTATCTAAAAAAAGTAGCTAGTCCAACCCTTCTACAGTGAAATCAACTACATCAGGTTGCTCAGCATCCCATCCAACCTGACCTTGAATGTTTCCAGGAATGGGGCATCTATCACCTCTCTGTGTAACCTGTTGCTGTGTTTCACCATCTTCAGTGAAAAAAAAATGTCTTCCCCGTCTTTCTAATAAGCCCGTTTTAAGTACTGAATGGCTGCAATAAGGCCTCCCAGAATCCTCTTCTCCAAGCTAAACAACCCCAAGTTTCAACTTCTCTTCGTAGGGAAGGTGTTCCAGGCCCTGGATCATTTTGGTGGCCCTCCTCTGGACCTGCTCCTACTGATCATATGCATGATATTTCTGGAAAGTATTATACATATGCATATAGATGGGAAATATATTCTGTAATTAGCTCTCATCCTGGTATGCACAATACATGAAATTAGGCTCTGTCCATCCAGTGCTGTAAATAAAAGATGCCTGCTTTCTAAAATTCCAAAAAGTGTCTTTAAGAGTTTATTTGTTGGCATTTTCACTTTCACAACCACCACTCTCTCCTCATTTCAGCCACAGGGTGAGCCTCACCTGGGTGCAAAAAAGGTGCCCTGGGTCACCTGTAAATGCTGTAGTACATACTTAAAAAGCATGCGTGTCTTGGAGGAAAAGACTATTCACAAGCACAAACACTATTTTAGCTGTATGAAAATAACACTCATGAGGAACTGCAAACAGAAATCATCCCACAAGGAAAGACGATTTTATAATAGTAAACTAATAGATCAGTCAGTGAAACTTAAATTTGTGCTCTCAGCTTGATATTAGTGCAGTTCTACCTACAAAAGAATTAACTGCTTCTATTAACCACTCGCAGGAAGAGTTTTATCTTCAAAAAAAACCTGAGAACATGCATATAAGTGCTGAACAGGTAACTGCAAATTGTTGCTCCACAAACGCTTTTCAGCTCTTGGTGCTGAAAAGTGCAGGGTGCACACCTCACTCTTAATCCACTTTGGTCTTTATTGAAATATAGGATATGAATCAAGGCAAGCTATAAACATAACCAAGTTTTTGTGATTTTTTTTTTTGGTTGGTAATGCACATACCATCCTAAAAATACACTATTGGCATTAAGGCCTGCCAGATGTAATCAAAATCAAACCAGTCTGCGAATATTCTTTAGGAAACGCATCAACTGTGCTGCACCAGACAAGACTCACAGCAATGGCACCATTCTTTTTATCATCTGCAGATGAGAAGAGAAGGCATTATGCCATCTGCACAATGCAATTATGCAAAAGCCAGATATTTCTGTGCACTGAGGCTTTGCTGAACTTGGATTTTAAGTCAATCAAATAAATCATTATGTAACTAGCAGGATATTAGAAGCATTTTTCTAGTTAATGCACATGAAATTATTAAACATAACAAATAATGGGCAGGAAAAAAATCTGAAAGTTGGAGAGCTATATCAGAGTACCACAACAAAATGGATGTTGTCTACCTGGATTCCTGTAGGACTTTTGACATGGTTCCCCACAATATCATTCTCTCTGAATTGGAGAGATATAGATTCAAGTGGACAGTTCAGTGTATCAGGAATTGGTTGGATGGTCACACCCAGAGGTCAGGCTGGATGGGGCACTAAGGAACCTGCTGTAGTTGAGGATGTCCCTGCTCACTGCAAGACTAAATGACCTTTAAGGGTCCCTTTCAACCCAAACTATTCTGTGATTATATTATGATTCTAGAAAAAGTCTCATTTAAATCTCAATTAGACTGCAAACAGTAAACAGAACTCTACAGGAAAGTATTCTGGATGGAAGCAAGAGGACTTATACTCCAGCCTAAGGCATACAACTATTGTCTTCCAGTGCTGCACAGCCTGCCATTATTACTTGTATTGCTTTCACGCTATCAAACTAAACAGCAATTGCTTTTATTTCCAGAAAATCCTAAACTATTTTAAAGGCTGCTTTCCAGCCAGCGCTTCTGGACTCTGGAGTGCTGCAGCTAGACAACTCTAGATCTTGGCTGCTAACAGCAGTCCTGACAGTACCTGTTTGCTTCTACTAGTAACAGAAAGGTGTAGTATGCTGTCTACTGTAAAACGCTTCAATATCAATTTACATGCTGAAGAGAACATTTCCTAAAACTTGTGTAAAGCTCAATGAAAAGGTGATGAGCATTTCTACTTATTTTTCCCGGCAGAAGCATTTAGAAATGTAGGCAGTAATACAGTATGTGAAAGGATGACATTCTGTGAACAGAATTCTACTTCTGGGTAAAGCATTTCTTAAGCATTGAAATAAATGACATTCTAACAAGATGTATAAGGTAAGCCCTGCAAGCAGAACTGTCAGATGGTACAACATGATACTGAGGCAGAAGCAGCAAGTATAGTTACTGGCCAGCAGCCTACAGGACAATGACCCTTTTGCAGCATTTTTCCTGAGACATTTCCTCACCACAGCAAAGATTAGGCTCTAGCAAACAGGTGGACATTACCCAAATCGCTTTTCTTGATCATACTCAAGATTTTGTTTTTAGAGAACCAAAACATGTCAAGAATGCCTGAGGTGGCAAGGGGCACACCAAGTCTTGGACTTAAACACAATTTCCTTAAATGGTATGTGATTCCTTCAGCACATGAAGTACAGCCTGTTGCCTAATCCAAGCAGTTCCATGATTCTATGAGCATCCTGACAGTAGATAGCTTGAACCAGAGTAACATAAATTTCCAATATTAACACATGGAGCTAGAAAATCCTGGCATCATAGTGTTCAAAACTATTTATGAGTTCCTGGTGTGTGACTAAGTTCAGCTACCAAAGCTGGCAGTGGGCATCTTTGACTTTCTGTCCACAGTCTAACCCTATTCTTTGGATATCCAGCTTCAATTTGGTTAACTCAAGATCTAATTTTGAGAAAGTTACAGACAACTGATTTTACCTAAAGCACCTCAAAAAATCCTGGTCTAACTACGACCAGATTACTGAGGTTTCAGGGGTGGTGTAGTGCTGTCTGTTTTTGTTTTTTAAATAATGCCCAAGATGGAAGGAGCTACAAGGACCAAACAGGCTGGGTAGTGTATCAGGAGATATATCAAACGCCCTGATAATCACTTGCCTCAATATTATTTTTCCTTTTTTCAATACCCCAGGGAAGAATAAGTTGTCAGAGTACTCCAGCCCTTTCTCTACCAGTTAGCCACAAGTCCAAATCCAAGCCACTTCAATATTGTTTCTTTTTCAATCCTGCCATGCAACACTTTGTTGATCAGGGACTATAAAACTGGTATTGTACAGTTTCACAACTGCTTAAACCCATCAGGCCTGGTTCAGTACTGCTGTCCTTTCCTCTTGTGCAAGCAGAGATGCTGAAGAGCTGCTCTCTCCTCCCTGTCAGGACAGGACAGGCAGCAGGGCTGCACGAGTCTGTTGGTTTCAGGTGACACAAAAACTCCCTGTACCCTGGCTGCAGCACAGTCAATCACTTCAGTTTTCAGCTCAAGCTTCTTCCCAGAGTTCTCCTGCAAAGCCGAACAGATACATGTCCGCAGACACATTTACGTGTGTTCTAATGAAGTATGCTAGTCTGTGTGTTAAAAGTATAACTGCGACACAAATGCTTGCTCTATCCAAAGGATGCAGTGTCCTTTCAATATCAAAGTCTGTCATGAATATTTCACTAACAGAATAGAAAACCCATTAAGATTTAATGCTATACAACCATATTAGTCATTTTACATTTCAACCCCAAGATAATTTATCATGCCATACAACAACAGCATTTTAAAATAAAGCAGCACACTAAAGCTGACAAAAACCTCAATCTACAAGTTTTGCATTTCTTTCCTGCCCAGTTTTACAGTAGACCAATTCTTTTGCACACACACTTCAAACCCTACACTGATACGGATAGAGTTCAAACACATAATTTTAGCTAGGTTATTTCAGAGCTTAACAGAATTATTTCAAAATGCTGTATTTAGATGCTCTGCACATTAGATGACTAGCTAAGGTACAGGCATGACAAAAAAATACAACTTCAGAGACTAATACTCAACCCTCTGCTGGGTCTTATCACATTTTTGTACAATTGCATAGAGCTCTGTGGCATTCCGAACTCAGGATTACATACAGAAAGTATCTTCAGATAAAAGCTACACCACGATTATATTATCCCTGAGGTAGCTATACTACAGCAAGCACTCAAATCTTAAACTATTCATTTTTAGAGTTGCATTAACAAACTTAATATAAGGACAAAAATCTTATTTGAGACTATATAAAATACTTAAAATGCCAAGCACTGTAACATACATACTTAAACATTCAAAACCCCTTTTGCAGAAGCCAAACCACTGCACTAGGAGTGAATAGAAAGCAAAAAGAGGATTTACCTCTCAAATGACTAATTTTCTCATTCCATTGCACCTATGTCAAATTCTTACACCTTTATGGATGACATATTTTTGTGTCTTACACTCTACAACTGGATACATTAGCTTAAAAACCATGCACCTGTTTATAAGTACATCAGTTCTGCTTTTCTAAGAATTGCTAACAGCTAAAATAGCCTGTAGTATGCCTAGCTGATCCTTGAAATTATGTTTTTGAATTTATAGACAAGCACTACAAATTCAGTTGAAAATGAAAAAAAAGCAAGTCAGTTAACAAGGCAAAAAATTTCACGCAAAAATCCCTAACAGGTCATTAAAAGTAGAAAACCAGCTTGCGATTACATTTTTTAGTTAGTTGGTTTGGATTTGTCCACTACCTTTTTTTTTTTTTTTTTTAATCTGAAAACCATAGAATGTAACATCTTATACAGCAAAACATTTTTACAACCAGATATCATACCTGTGTGAAGTATTTTCCATCTTGTTTCAGAACTTTCATGGAGAGGTCAAGAATCAACCGCAGAAATTCCCATGTGGAATCTGCACATGAAGTATGATTTAAAAACAAAACAGCACATTACTGTCTTGTTCACTAGTACATATTCAAGACCTGCAACATATTTACTGTTTAAAAAGTAGCTATCCTATCCTACACCATTATAAAAAAAAAGCAACCCAACAAACCAATAAGAGATGAAAACCCACTCAACCCATACGCAATGATGATGACTGTTTAAGTATGTATTTTTTTTCACATTAATTATTCAGAAATTTCCAAGATGTAGCAGGCAAAGTTTTACTGGATTATGAAGTTCTCACATGCTTTAGGAATTACTTCAGTTCATATTGTTCTGGAATAAAAGCACAGTTATAAAAAGTCCTAGAGACTTGCCAATTCTAATATTCAAGAAAAATTCAGAATGAACAGGTGCATTCTATCATTCTTTGCTTCTCACATTTGCTATTAAAAAGGCAAGAATCGAAGTATTTTTGTTGCAAATCGCAAACTATTATTGGGCCCTTTGGAGGGCCAGAAACATGGAAAATTGTCTCAAGATTAGGCAAGTATATTGTAAGATTAACCTTCTTCTGGAGATGTGGAGATGGGAACAGCCGTCAGATCATTAATTACATAATCAAACATCCTCCCTTCTTTGGCATACCTCTTCAGTACAGGAATACAGTCTTCTATTAGAACCTGCAAGAATGAAATACTGTAGCTAGTCTTCAAAAACTTTAAAACTTAACCAAGTGAAAGGAATAAATGCAGACTCAGCAGAATTAAGAGTAGGGGAAAATACAAGAATCAAATATGCAATTAATGTTATCCTCCATTTTCTATTTCTTGCATCATATAAAACACAGGGATAGTTGCAGGAATTGCATCAATGACAACACAGGCATTACAGAACTGAACTTCCTAGCTCTGTCACAGATTAATAGGTAGAACAGTGGTCACTCGTTAAACAGTTACTAGTCCCCCTATATACACAGAATAAGGCATTTCTGTGAAGGGCCACTGACTCATGCAAAGTTGCATGTGACCACTCAGTTTTTTTGCATGCTTTTTTTTAGTTCACACCTGTAAACTTATGTCTGAGAGCCTTAAGAAGCTGCAATGAAAACACAGAGGTTTCCAGTGAAGATGCCAGATTACACCCAGGCTTGTTTGTAAGCTGTCAGATGCAGCACATAAAGATCTTAATTGCAGGGATGCATGAATTTTTAATATACTAACAGTGCAATGGTAAGAGATTTTGCCTGCATATTAATTTTAAAATGTGTATTACAAATCCAGATATACAGGACAACTAACACACATTTATTCTAGCTTTCCATCAATTTAAGGAATTATGTTTAACATTGCCTCCTTACTGCTACTCCCTCTTTATTTGTAAACTATGGCAATAAGAAATGTGAAACAGGAAAATGTTTAAGCAATGTATAATTTATTTTTAAAGTTTGAAGATAGAGTTAATATAATCTTATGCTATTGTATACTTCCAACACAAATCCCACTCCTAGCTATTAAAATTCAGAAGTACCATAAAAAAAAGTCCTTCCCAAAATAAAGAAAAATCAGAAGACTTTTCCCAAAACCTTTGCCATAGCAGTCTTACAGGCTAGGTTTAACTGTATTTGAAACACTACTTCTAATGAAAGAAAATCAACGAGTTACCTGATAACACTCTCCTTTGAGATTGTCTAAGACATCTCCACATGTTTTCCGCATGTATTTCTTACATCCGTCAATCACCATTTGGTCAATGTTTGAAGCTGGTTAAGGCATTCTACATTCCAGAAGTAATACAGGGAGCAACTGCTATTACTTCAAAAAGAAATTCTCAAAAATTGCTTGACACACAAAGGAATAGCAAGATGTGTGGCTTGGTATACATACTGCAATAGCCTTAGGCTACCATTACTGTGAAAGCTTGAAATGTGAACAATAGGAGGGTGTATTTAGAAACCCCATAAAGCTAAACTACATTAGGAGACTTTAACCTGCATTTTTGAAAGAATTATTTTGCAAAACAAAGGGATCCCAAAACCTATGAATATCAGGTGGTTCATACAGCTAGTCGTGGTTTACATTACAAACTCTGAACTACACAATGCCGAAAATTTGATTTGTATCAGTATTAAAGACAGCAAGAGTTGATCATTCTACCACTGTAACAATTCCTATTCATTAATCCTTACACACAAACAAGTTCTGTCTTTTTCTACAGAAAGTTATTAAAAAAAAAAACCCCACACAACAAACTCATGGTAGAATTCAGGCCAAACCTCAGGCTCAGACTGGTCTTCTGTTGTCAGAGAAGGTATCAGTCTGATGACAGAAGTGCTCCTTTCCAATTCTATGTATATCGCTACTCTTGAGTTATACTACAAAGTACAAAATTGAAAGTGTGTGCTGCTAATGATACACCAATACCTAGTCACTGGGTCTAAGCTAACAAAAAGATATTTTATTTTAGACCCTATATCCTCACGCAAATCAGAACCTGATAGTTAACTGTGCTCAATGCTAAGACATCAGCAGAAAACACAAGCTGAAATATGATGAAATGAATGATCCATCATCATTTGTCAAAGGATATCTCTACCATAGTAACCATCTTTGGCTTCAGTTTGACTATCTCATATAGTATACCTCCATCACCACCTCCTAGGATTAACACTTCTTTCCCAGTGTAGTCTTCCTTTCCACTGCCCATTATGGCTTGAGTATATGCCAGGTCACTCTCTGCCAGATCTGAACGGGATTAAAAAAAAAAAAAAAAGAGTTGGGACAGAAAGTTTCCGTTGCTAGTTATTGTCATTAGTTACTATTAATTTGCTATTAATTTGAAGGTGATAAAATACAGACCTTATAGCGACCTTCCAATACCTCAGGGGAACCTACTGGAAAGCTGGGGAGGGACTGTTTACAAAGGTTTGTAGTGATAGGAACAGGGCAACGGGTATAAACTGAAGAAGGAAAGATTTAGGCTAGACATAAGGAATAATTTCTTCACTATGAGGATGGTGAGGCAGTGGCACAGGTTGCCCAGGGAAGTAGTGGCTGCCTCATACTTGGAGGTGTTCAGGGCCAGGTTGGATGGGGCCTTGGGCAGCCTGGGCTGGTGGGAGATGTCCCTGAGCATGATGGAGGGGATGAAACTAGATGATCTTTAAGGTCCCTTCCAACCCAAACTATTCTATGATTCTAAGAACACTTTTCATCTGCCATCTGCACAGAAATCCCCCTGACGGCTACAGAAAGCTAACTGAATGGTTAGAGGTATTTCTGGTGATTTCAAAAAGCTGTTCAAATTTCTTAATTACTCTGCTATTTGAATGCAATTAAGTATTCTGCCCCTAGATAGCAAATTTTCTCATTTGCCTCAGTACTTCTCAATTTAACACAGAGATTTTACAAAACATGTTCCTCGATGCTGCCTGCTAGAAAATCTAAGCACTCTTGTCTATCCAGCTGAAAAGAAATGTGACTCATCTTCTCCCAATTTCACTTTCCAAAATATAAAGATCAGTAGGCAGAGTACCATGTAAAGATCCTCCCATAAAGGCTGGGTCATTCTTCTGATTAACCTAAGAGATCAACTGAACATTTTGAAGAAGACAGTCAAAGTATGTTCACCATCAAAGCAGCTAAATAATTGAATTAAGATACAGTTGTGCTGTGTCTCACCAAGCAGGCAATTTCCTCTGATAATCGAGGAAGCAGCAGGATTATTCCCACCCAAACACACATCCCCAGCAGCTCCTATTTCTTCATATTTTTTTAGAATTCCACTGTATTTTGAAGACTGACAAAGTAGCTTATTTTACTGTCACAGAAGCCCTCAACAGGGTGGACTAGCAAAAAGGCTCATATGAAGAAAAGGAGTATAGTAAGCTGTTAGACAACATTGACTTCTCCTGTGTTGCCCTCCACAGCAAAGACTACAACTCTGGAAAAGGAAAACATCTTTTTTTGTACTCTGGATGTTACATTGGTCAGCCTCCCCCATTAGAATACTTTATATACAGAAAAGATATATGGGTACATGCATACGTGTAGCTTCCTGCATCAGAACCACGACCCTTAGTAACTATTTATTAAACCTATGCCACATCAAGACAGAAAACAATTTCCTACAATTTCACAAAGACCCTCAAGTTAGATGATACTTACTAACATCCCCACTGAGGATAAGAATGTTCCCAAACTGTTTTGAATGCAGAATTTTAATATTCTGAAAAGGTGAATCTTCATCATAAACAACTTCATCGATGTCATACTCCACTAGGCGCCCATCAGCTGTGGGCCAGTATCTATCAATGACACCTCCTCTCAAAATGGCTGGCAATCTGAGAAAGAAATAAGGAAGAAAAAAAAAGAGGATACAAAACACTTGAGAAAGAGGGATCTTCCTTAAAAAATAAACACAGCATCCTGCAAATTCACCATAAAATACAAATACTGTTTACAAGAGGGATCTAAAACTTTGTGAGATTTAATACTTAATGGATTTAAGAAACCTACAAGCCATATGTTAAATATACATAAATTGCTAAGGCACAGATAAAATAAGTGTCTGTTCTTTATGTACAACTTCTACAATGTGTCTGGATCTCTCTCCACCCTGAGAGCGGATTTACATAACATACCAGCCTCTGCAGAAGAATCAGCTCATAACTAGAAATGGACACAACACAAAAACAGAATGCAGACAAGCAGAACAAAACAAAACAAAAAAACCCAAAAAAACAAAAGAAAACAAGGAAAAAAAAAAAACAGAAAACCAAACACAACAAAAACTCTTCAGGCTTTCAGTTCAGCTAAGAATGCCAGAATGCCACTTCCTTGAGCTCCATCGATCTCACCCTTCTAAAGTGATATTGAGAGACACTTTAAATGAATATACAAAGACAAAGTGAACTATTATAGTGTTTCAAATTGAGCTAGGTCACCCTGCAGTGTACAAGCCGAATCCTTGAAATCAGCTGACAGTTTGCATTATTTTGAAGTAATGGTTCAGGCACCTACGTAGATTATTTTGGGTTTGCTGGCTAGGGATTTTTTTTTGGTTGGTTGTTTTGTTTGGTGCTTTTCTAATTCCATATAGAATACCTTGGTTCAAACTAGTATTACACAGGTAAAGGCAAACTATATTTGAAATGACAGTGAATGATTAAAAATTAAATATATTTAGTTTTAAGCAAAATGTAAAGGCACAAAGTTAATCAGATTTCCCACATAGATAGAGTTAAGGGTATTTTTTATTAGAGCAGAAGACCAGACACAGACAAGCTTCTAAATTCACTAGCAACTTTCAGTAAACATTTCAGAATTATTTTCTGTCCTCTGTGAACCACAAGATGGCAGCACACAGCGAGAGCAAAAGCATCTACTCACTGCATCCAGGCAGTAAAAAAGCAAGAACAACTTTTCCAGCGATAGTAACTCTAGCAAAGCTGCAGTTGTGAAGTGAACACCAGGATGCAGAACAAGAAACACTGAGGTGTGTGGAAAGGTCTATGCCAGACAGACTGTTCTGCTAGGTTTATCTTCTGATACAAAGGTAACCAAATTGATCCAGATCTCTTGAGGCAAACTTTTTTCTGACCCATTTTTAACAAGCTCCTACCCTATGGATTCCAGTAACATTTCAGTTTAAAATATCCTCATTGGGAGAGCTTCTCCCCCATATACACATGATTACATCTGCACACAGTGTGTCAGGTAAGCCCTTACTAGGATGAAGTAAAGCAAGATAACTACCTCTGTGTTTTACATACAACTGTTAAACACAAAAAACCCCACAACATCCAAGGTATTTCATCACTTTTCAAATGACTACTTTACTTGTGGTCACATATAGCCTTGTCTGCTATAGTACTGCTTAGCTGTTTTCCATTTTGTAGTTTCCTCCTTGGCTTTACTGAATCTTGCTGATTTTGCACCGTTTTTTACTTTTCCTTGAACCATTTCTACTTCTGAGCATGTTCTTTAAAGCACCTGCTACATCTTCCAGCAAGTGCACGCCTGCAGTAAGTGCTCCCTGACTTTCAGGCACCACTAATGAATGGCCAGCCAGCCGCCAGGAAGACACTAACACGAGCCGTGCTCTTCCAGGCCAGTGGTAAACTCCACTATGAATGTTTCAGCAGCAAGCAACAAATCACAATTAGCATCCCTACAATTTAATACACAATGTTGTATTTAAGCAAATCAAAATAAGAAGGCTTGCAAAGCCTCCCTCTCCTTTAGTTACTGGTTACATTAAAAAGTATTTGCTACAAAACACGTCCATCTTTTTGGCAGGACTCTACACACGCAGGTTCCCTTGAGGTTTGTCAACCATGGCCAAACCCAGCTCCATGAGACACATCAGGCAAGTGCTGCGAGAGAACCTGCTGCAGGAAACCATGTCAGGTCAGGGCCTTCTCCATGTCTCTCGTCCCTGTTCCTTGCCCAAGCCATACTGCAGCTCTGTCCCCACCTGCCGAAGTCTTTTGCTGATCCTTGACATGCTCAACTTAGTCTCAGAGCTGCATCAATACTAGACCCGAGCCCAGCAGTCACACGTCTGGTACCAACACTGGTCACCATCACCAGCCCTGCACACCTTCTCCACAAGCTGTAGGATGTTACCCAAAGGATGAAGCTCATGCTGTGGCCTATCCCTTGTCACTCTCATCTCCCCAACCCTTTCAGAGCTGTTTGCTCTTGCTCACTGGTTGCATTGTCTTCCGCCATTTCATAAGATAGCAGCAAATTAAAGAAGTAATCACCACACAAAGTAGCAATACTGAAGATTAAACTTTTAACAAAATGAGAAACCTCACAGTAGTTTCAATTCTGCACTGAAACAATTATAACTCTTGGGGAAAGCACACATGCATAAATTCATACTCCAGGTTCACTACAGCCCTGCGAACCAAAATTTGCTTGTTATCTTTAGCAACTGTGCAGACAAGCCACATACAGAAGTAGATGTAACTACTTACCGTTTCACCCTCTTTATATCACCATGAAAAGATTCTTTCATTCTTTCTTCTACCTTGTTTAGAAGCTGAAAAAAAATAGAAATGGAGATGTGGAATTTATGTATTAGTCAAATCAGGCTACTTGGAAGGCAATAAAAAAATTGCACCTGCACTAAAAGGTTTTGAAATTGAACATTAGAGGGTTATGAATAACAGCTGGTCACCTTAGCCTCACTGCCAGCAAGAATGTGTATATTTCAGCAGCTCTCATCACTTTGTTTGCTGTCCTCCATTGGAAAACACAGTCAGACCTTTCAGGCACAGCCAAAGGGGGAATAGGAGAACAGTCTAAGGTTTCATTCCCACCAAAGCAGCAGCCTATTCCTCTACAATATTCATTTTCTGAAGCTTTCATATCAGGGAAGATGAACTTATTTTCCTCTGTGGGGAAGTAGTTTTGAATGCAGCAGGTCCCTATTTCTCAGATTAAAGAAGGAAAAAGTCATACACTTATACAGCAGGTCACAATTTGAGCATCACTTCTCCCTCACTGCCCTGGGTATCTGAAGAGACCTGAGCTCTGACCAAGGCTGCTATGTCTTTAGAACTATTACAGAAAAAAACATGGCCAGGACAGGCAAGAGCGTATGTGTGTGCATGTGCGTGCATGCTCATATATGTATACGATTACAACCACTGTTAACACTCCTCATCTGTAAGCATTCAGGTAATTTGAACTAAATTTGATATTTAAAAGTCTTTTAACAAGATACGCTTCAACAGACTTGAAGGCTCCTCATGCAGTTTGACGTGCCTAGTAAGGTGTCACTCATACCTGATCAGCTTCCTCTCTTCCTTTCACATGATCATTGTAGCTCTGCAGATCCACCAACACTAATCCATGAGGGTGAATTCTCAAATTGGCAAAACTACAAAACAGAGAGACACAACAATGACTATTTTATTACCAAGAATCAGAGTGAGGGGAAAAAAGTCTGAAATAATTCAATAACTCGATAATTCAATTCAGAATGCACGTTTCTTATTCCAGATGTCTATCTGTTGGCAGTGCCAGCTGGGTTCTTCCTCTGCAAGTCACTAAACAGTAAACAAATTTTCAAGAGCCTGCCAGTCACTATATAAAAAACAAACGCAGCAGGCAACAAGACAGTGAAATGCAGTGTTTAAATGAAGACAGCTACAGCATAAGGGTAATACATACTGCCTACTAGTCTCAGCTCTATAAAAAGGCCCTGCCTGAGTATGGATGTTGTATTGATTTTTGGCTTTAATTGAAATCAAGCCTCAACAAAACCAGACACTTTCCTTCCAGTCCATCTTGTCTCACTTCTTACTGTTAATTTGGTTTTTTAAACTTCATAGCAACTATTCACTGAGATATTGTTCACATTAAAATTCATAAATGAGGAACAATGCATCTTCGAGCAACCATGGCTTTGACTGGCAAGAAATCACAGCATCAAATTCTCACTGATGAATACAGATACAAGACAGACAGAACTCTTGCTGTATATTGTGTTTATTACAGGAGCATATAAAACCAGAACAAGGCTTCACCATAACCAGCTGCTAGGTGGATGCACAGAGCACCTCCAAGAATTTGCAATAAACAAAACAAGAAATAAGGACTATGGGGAAAGATACAACAAAACAAAAACAGACTGTCTTCTCCTCTCCTTAGTATAGAAAGGCTGAGAAAGAGAAAGGCTACAAGGGATTTATGTAAAGGAAGGGAGGAAGAAGGGGCTGAAAGGAGGGCAGGGAGTGGGAGGAGATGGAAGAGACACACCAGAAACAGCCAAGCAAAGAAAGAAGGGTATTTAGGGATGGAAATTCATTAGTTCAACATAGACAAAGCCCAGATAAAGCTATACGGAATTCTCCAAATGGCCCTTTCTTTGCCTGCCTGCTCTTACCACCCCCCACTCACCCCCAACTCTGGTTGACCCAAGAAGTTCAGGTGACCTCCACTTACTCCTAACCTTTTTTCTCCCTTACAGAGCTTCCTTCCTAAATGTCAGCTTCAACATGAACACCACCTCTCCTGGGATGGCAGGGTCAGCAAAATCCCTTAGCTGCAATCAAAAGGAAAAACCTTCATATTCTGTCAGTACTATCTAAAGAGTACAATTTCTGGTAACCATAAAATGATCAAATTATGAAATTGACTGAAGTGACTCAAAAATAAATACACTTGCTGGCTTTTGACAGCAATCATCTGTAGCTGTGGTGTATTTACAGTTGACAGAAACCAGGGTATCATCCACTTCTATTCAAAGGACGAGTCTAGCATGTCCCAGGCTTGCCTGAAGACTTTAGGCACAGGTCTTGTCTTCAAGAGTAAAGGCGTTTCTACACAATATGCACATGCTGCCCCCATTTCCACCTCTCCAGTGCCTGCAGATATCACCACCTTTTACAGGCCCTCCCTACATCTCAGTAATTGTCCACTAGGTGTCCTCCCAAGAAGGGCCTTTGAAGAGGGACCAGAAAACGCCTACACTTCCTAATGGCCATTACCAAAACCACAGAACAGCCTTAATATATATATATTACCCATACACCCGGAAATTACCCTTGCATAAAACAAAACACATTGTTTTACCATGATGAAAGGAGGAATTAAAAAAAAATTGTCAAGGGGTAAATAAAGATGGGGGGGTTATTCCTGTTTTAACTACTTCAGAGGCCATATTCATGAGCTAATTAGAAAAATAAAAGTGCACTTTCATTATCAGAGACATTTCTAAGGCAGTTCATTTGCTTCTCTTGTAGTAGCTATATAAGAAAGTGTTTAGGGAAAACAAGCAACCTAGTTTCTTCACAATGAGGGCGGTGAGATACAGCTACAGGTTGCCCAGGGAAGTTGTAGATGTCCCATCTCTGGAGGTGTTCGAGGTCAGGTTGGATGGGACCTTGGGCAGCCTGGTCTGGTGGGAAGTGCCCCTGCCCATGGCAGGGGAGTGGAGGGGGTTGAAACTAGATGACCTTTCCTACCCAACCCTTTCAACTCTAACCATCCTATGATTCTACTGTACTCCCGCCACAACCAAAGCAGAGGAGAGGAGGCTATTCTGAAAAGGTAAGCACTTCAGCTGTATGTTTTTAGGATGCTGTGTCCCACTACCCCACTCACTGGTGACTGACACAGGGCAGTACTTTTGACACTTGGGCCACTTCATACTTCACATAGTAACCACAACACCTTACAGCTTCTATCGGTATTACTAACACACAAGTAGGGCCGCTAAAAAAAAGAAATTAAAGAAAGAGCAGGAGACATTCCCCTACCCTCTGCAGAGCTTCAGAGATTTTAAACACTTCTCTCTATGACCTTATAACCCCCTGAACCAAAGGGACAAAACAGTTGCATGCATCTCCTACAGTCTCCTGCTACTCAGCATAGAGGGAATAGCTAGTAAGAACAGGTCTGAAGAAAATTGTACCAGAATTGCTTATATGATTTTCACGTCAGTAAGGGCTAATTTAGTAATGTGCTTAACATAATAGGAAAAAAACGGTCAGGCGTAAGTATAAGAACAAACAGCTTTATCATAAGATTCTAGAAGATACATTTTAGTGCATTTTGTTTGGTTGGTTTTTAAATTAAAGACAAAAAAAGCAGAGCTTGCTAAATGGAGGCACTGGTCACTCCAGTAGATTTTGGATGCAGCAATGCCCAGTGAAATGAGACATTCCTAATGAGATCAATATACCAGCTCCATGCCCTCAGAGCTGTGGCACTACAGACAGAACACAATTTGCAGCTCAGAGAGCACTGATATAAAGTTCTCCAAAATCTGGCACAGTCCCAAAAATATTTGCACTGTCAGAAAAACTTTTTATCAGTTTATTCCCATACTCAAGTGTTTGCTATTACCACAAATAAGCAAAAGATTGTCTCATGACTTGAGTTCCCCTTTGAACTGCCTTCCTACAAGAATCACAGTCATCATAAGACTTGACAGCTGACATTGTCCTCACTATTCCCGTGACTGCATGAAATATTTTCTCAGTACAATGTTACTGCCTTTGCTTTGGGATCTTTTTTATGAGACAAGGAGAGGCAGAGAAGCATTGCTCTTAAAAGCACAACCATGCAACTTCCAACTTACTGTAAGTGATATGACAGCATTAGAATAGAGAGATAGTAATTCTGCAGATCCATCATTCATTTTGTCAAACTGTTACCTCTGCTGGAACAGCAGGTTCTCAACAGGCGAGAGAGATGGGAGAATACAGATGGAAGGCAGGCACTAGGCTGGAACGGTTTAGTAGGGCAAAAACTCATGTTCTGACCACCTGGCTGATAATCTTAGCTAGTTAATTTACAGTAAGCAACCAACTTTGAAAGAAATTGAAAATTCTTTAAGAGGCTGATACAGATCCAGATTGGTTATACCTTCATTAAAAAGTCACTTAGTTGGAAATAAACACCCAAAATACACTAAAATGCCTGTGAAAGACTTAAACATGCAACAAATACTACAAGTGTATATTCAGAAATTTGCCCAGACTAGTAGCATTAAGGCAACAGCAGCAGGTCAAGGCTGAACACACAAAAGACTTACTGGCTTTGATTAGCAGAGAGCAAAGGCTATGCTAGCTTTTACTTCACACTTGTCTGCTTGGCAGAACTCACATAAATACAGATTTTCAGTAGCAGCTATTCGAACACCATTTAGACTAAGGATTTTTAAGAACCATGATAACACAGTTTGTTTTCTACAAAGTTTGTAGAGGTTACTTTACACTCCTAATGGGGGGGGAATCTGAAATAAATGAAGTTTTCTTCAAAAGTCTCCCCTTCTGCATTTTGTTTTAATGAAAAATTTAATTCCTCTTTTCAAAATAAAGCTAGCATATCTTTGGTGTGCACTCCGAGTACTTTCATAAAAGCAAGAGAGGAAAAAAAAGCTCAGTAAAGGATGTTCTCCTTTCTATTGGGCAACAAAATCTGGACAAGAAAAGCAGCCCCCACAGTAACAAGGCCCCACTCCTCCACAACCTCTTCTAGCGCAGCACTCAGGTTTTTGTGCTTGCAAGCAAAGAAGTCTCAACTGACAGAAACAATTCTATCTCATAGTCCATCTTGCCACTTATTTCTGGGGTTTAGATTTATTTTCTCTTTAGTCTAGTTTCATTAAATAACTTTTTAGAAATTTAAGATATACTGAGCCCTATGATTGTGCAGAGTACTATATGCATTGAGATAAAAATTGTTAGGAATGTTAAGTTGTTAACTGTCCCGTTTAAGCTAGAATATGTGACACTTCAGTAAAAAAGAGTGCTTAAGGTGACCCAGAAAACAGTTTGGAAATGAACTGGAAGACTGCTGGGGTCCCCAAACTAGACTGACCTAGTTCCTTTCCTGCATGTGCTAGTGGTCCTAGCCTGGGGATGGGTATACAGTAGCATGCAAATCCACTCCCACCATGACAGACAAGGACTTAAGCCACTCAATGCCCAGCTCCCAAGCCTTCCATCGACAAGCCCACCAGTAAATGCTTTCAGCTGAACTTCCCTCAATTAGGTCCTTTGTCAGAGGAAATCACAAAGTAAATGGACCAGGTGGAGCCGGACATGTGACTTTTGCTTGCTTAACTTCAGACAAAGGAGAACAGGGATCTGTTGCTTTGGTAATGACAACAGGAAAGCATGGCTTAATCCCCCAAATCGGCTCCAATTCATTTAACAACAGCCCTCCACGAGGTTGTTCACACGGTATCTTTGTCGAAGATAAAGGTTTGTCAACAGCAGTGCCCACTATTCAACAATCTCTAAGTAGCACGGAGAGCCTGGAGGCTATGAGGGTTATCTCTGCAGACTTGGGCTCGTAGACACTGTTTACAGAGACATTATCTCACCTCGGGCACTTTTTTCTGGGATTAGCACCCAGCTTGCTACCTCAGCTGTGTATCTTTGTCTTGCAATGGGCTCAGTCACCTCTGGCCAGTTAAAAATGTGTTTGTATGTGCATACTCACAAAACCTCTACTCACATACAGCACCAACTCATTGTCTTTCATCCCAGGGAATGTTTGTGCCGAGTAACACCCAGACATCCTTACAGAAAATTGCTCATGACTTATCCACCCTTCATCACATTTTTCTGGTTTTTAATACAAGATACACTTTATTTCCAGAGTTAAACTGTTTTACAGGGAAGGAAGAAAAAAACCTCTACATGCCTTAGCTAATTTCTTCCTGGTTCTGTCAGATTTTTTTTAATTAGCATAAAAATCTTACATTAGGGGTCTTTAAAATAAAATGCAGCCATACAATTGCTAGCATTAAAATAGAGACTATATCATTTCTTAACACTCGTGAAGTGTTTGCGTCCATTTTGCAGGGCTTCTTTAAATGTCCAGTCCACCAGCTTTAAAGTGTTCACATCTTTATTTGCTTCAGTTAACTGAAGATACATCACCTATAACATTAACAGATATGTGCCGTTTAAGGCTGCTTTAAAAAAAGTACACACCTTGTTTAAATGACATGAAAATTCAAGTAAACAAAACTGCTGAGGTCCCAGAACTCCCAGAAGGTTCTCCTGTATATGCTGCTGTTCCCCAACTCAGTGTTGAATGTGGCTAGCAAAGCACTGACACCAATACAGACAATAAATTGTCTGGCTAAAGCGAATCATTTCCAGGGAAGATATATCCAGTACACACTGGATTTTAGACAGCAATGAGTATACTAAGAAAAAAGCAATAGCCATTCTTTATTGATTTGTATAACAACACACCAGAAAAAAAAAATACAAACAGCTACTTGCAAAGTAAACAATCTCTTCTTAACATTCCGCTCTTCTGTGTGCTCATTCTTCAGTTTTGAGGTGGTGTCACAAACTGAAATTCCTTATTGTGTTTAGGGTACTCTCCAGGATAAAAAGTTCAACTACTTCCAGATCATTTTGTATTAGAACTTTGAGAACTTGTTTCCAAGAGTTAACAGTCTTCATTAGCAAATGCAACTTTTGAAATGATATTTGTATAAAATTTAACATTAAAGTAATAAGAATAACTTGATATTTAAACCAAGCTCAACTAAAACTTTGATAGTTAACCATGTTTCTGAGACTATTCACAGCTGAGGTAGTGACTCACGTGGTGAAGCATACACATTCGTGAAACAAGGAGAGGGAAATCTGTAGCACTTGCTTACTTACAGGGAGGAGACTTCTGCACTTGACTGCTAAAACACAAACATGTCAAATGGAGAGTGATAGAGCAAGTCAACCACGCATTCAGGTAAGGCAAACAATGGTACTGCAGACTCATGTCTTTGAAATGACAGTATTCAGAGTATCTTTAAGTCCACATTTTCCTGAAACTCTATATTCTCTATCATATTTCTCACTGCAACTTGATAAGATGAACAGTGGTGGTCCTAGAGATGCCTAGTTTTATGATGCTATTAAACATGAGGACTAATACCTGACTAAATTGGTTGCACTCAGCCTGTAGGGCTCAAGGAGCCCAACTCCCCCCAGAGTTCAGGCAGATCACATCCTTGCTTACACCATTTAGCCCCAGCTCTTCCTGGGGCCCACATGGTATTCCTGCGGTTTCAGGACAGTGATATTTCTCCCTCAACTCATCATTGACTGCCATATCAAAGCATCTGAAGTGACAGAAGGCCTCTGCTGCAGCTACTAGGGAAGTATTTCACATCAAGCTGACAGTACATGCCCTTGAGTATGGCATGAGGGTTGTGAGAGGAGTGAGGTTACTCGTTACAACAGCATGACAATAGAAGCTGCCCAAGCTGTGCAGCCTTATCAACACTGCCCTTTTTTGGAGTTGATTCTGGAAGAAACCAACCCAACACCCTGCCAGCTGACAAGCTATTGGTGTAGCCCTGAAGAAGTCCAGGAAACAAGCCAACAGTCTGCAGCAGTATAGGTGTTCAAGAGACTGTTACTGTTCCATAGCTTTTTTTACTTAGTACGGTAAAGACTGGGAAGAAAAAACTAGAACCAAGACTCAATATGACAGATCTGCCCTTCTGTCCTGAAGAAAAACCACTAGGCCCACCTCTCCATCCTCACAGTAAGAGTACTGTGAACTATCTTCAGGTGCAAAAGCTTAAGCTGCATTTAGCAGCACAGTTAAAGGCTGGATGATTCCAAGTGTCATGCTGCTGGACAGCACAAGATCAACAACAGTAAAACACACAACAAAGAAACTTTAGGAATCGGTATGATTGCTCAGCAATTGATGAAGCACATGGGCTTTCAGGGAACAGCATACAGTTGCCCACTTCCCCCTCCCATGCTATCTAATTGATAGTCCTGAAAAGCACTCAAACTGACTGGAGGTAGATTTAATTTCAAGTTCTCCAATATATTAAATTCCCAAGCCTGTACTCAGAACAACGATATACCCACAGGGGCTTTGCTTTACCATGGAAGTTGATAACTTGACCAAATTTCTTCTGTTACCATGAGTGCACAGGTATGTCATTCCCATTAATTCCTCCCCACCTACCCTACAAAGACATGTCAACTTTGCACCCTTTCCCCACCCCTCCCCTTCAAGCATTCATTGGTGTTATACTCCAGCACTTGAGGACGGAATTGGAATCTGCAGCAGCAGGCATTTTCAGTTGACAGTGTAGCAAGAGAAATCAACTTAGATACTTTAAAAATGTAGAGTTTTATAAGGACCTTACTCAGAGATGCTTCTAGGCACCAGTTATCTCAGATTTTCCTTCTGGAGACAGTGCTTCTTTCATTGTAGGGAGAACTTAAAAAATCCTTAGGCAGTTCTCTTGTTAGCAGTATGGCCTAATGAGCTGCATACAGGACACTCAGAAGAGAGCCAACAAATTAAACCTTATTTAGCTTAACTTCAATCCTAAAGAGCACTGATGTAAGCAGATATTTCAAAAAGAAAAGCAGCAACTGCCACGATAGATGGCAGGACATGCAACTGAATAACTGGAAACAACTAAAGTGCAACAAGATTATGGCAGCTATTAATAAAGAGGCCAGATAAATTTATATTGTAATTAATTAACCCTAACACTATAAAGCAGCTTCAGGAAATAAAGAGAATAGGGTTTTGCTTACCAGTTTATCCCAGCAGATTCTGCTTATGTGAGCACCACTAGTGACACTAACCACCTCTGTCACGCTGTTAGCAGCTGCTTGAGAATTTGAAGTGTCTAATAAAGTATTTAAAAGTACATGCAAGACAGGGATAGCATATTCACTCACATGCTAAGGTTATACTTGAACATATTTAGAAATATTATATCATCAGATGAATCAAATACATTTAGCTCACTTGAGTTGTCCTGTACCTAGAAGGACTGACCCTAAGACCAAGACACCATGCAAGGTTACAGCACTAATACAGCTCAGATTTACCAATTCAACTGTTCAGATTTCCAAACCACAAGATGATACAGACAAGACTGTCATCAGTATTCTGCTTTATTTTAGTTGCTTCACACACAAGGCTGTTAAGAGAACACACTGTCCTACCTGCACCCCAGAAGGGGACACAATATGGGGACAAAACAATATTCGCAAAACAAGACAGAAGGGACAATCTATAGGAAAGGAAAGAAAAGAAAATCCACTCACCTGCCATTTTTTCTAACATAGGTTGCTAAATAGCCATGGTCTTCCCAGTTATGAACTGTTTCTGTCATTCCCTGCTCCTGAAAAATGGGCTGTAGAGCTTTAAGAACGGCATTGCAATCAGCTGCAAGATTAAAAGAAAAAATATTGGTAAAGATTCTCTACTTAAATCAGTTCCACTTTTTGTTTTTAGGCTGAACAGCTTTTGTTGGCAGCCTGGCACTTTTCCTTTGGCTTCCATCTGAACAAAGAACAGTTTTCGTGTATCTTTTTCCTCTACTACGCTACACTTCCAGAGATATTCCTCAGTGCAAGGGTATTCAAACTACTTTTTTTTTTAATCAACCTTTGCTCTTGAGCAAAAGCGTTTCTCTACAATGGATGCAGTAAGTGTACTTTTATCATGCTACCATTAGCCACTTAACACTACCACAGTCCAAGCAAGTCCTTACATACTTATTTTTAAAATCATCCAAAACGGTCCCAGAAATTATATGGCCCCAGAAAGAAATCACAGCACTGACAAGAAACTTAGTAGTTTCCCTGTCTTACAGCTCAGCATTTCTTTAAAGGCCCTGAAAACTAGACAGAATAAACTACCGTATCCACTCTGCCCCATAGAAACAGCATTTGTCCAAAGTCTAGGACAGGGAAAGGCCCCAGACCAAGTTTCCTTGATGCTATGGAAAAGACCTCTCATTCAGAAAAGCCTACAAAACTTCACTTGAAATTAACTGAAGAAGTTACTCTGGTGACTGGTGATTATCTTCACAAGCAAGGTGGTTATTTTTCTATTAAGGTATATCTTCTGTCATGAAGTTCTGATTTCAGAAGCCTCAAGTTTGCTTTACACATTATTTAAAAACAACAACAACAACAAAAAAACCCAAAAAAAGCCCAAACCCCCACAAAACAAATCTTCATTACAGCTATCTTAGATGCTTCATTTAATAAACAAGTCACAAGTTTTGTCAGTCAATTTTGGCATTAACAAGTCAAGTTAGTGGAGGATGCTGGTAAAGCTGCACCTACCAGAATGGGAAAAAAACTGAGAGGACAGTCATACCAGTAAGTATCAGTGAGGAGGCCTTAAAAAGATACATATTGATCTACAGGCTGTCCTAGATGAGTAAGTATAATTTATGCTTCACAAACCAAAAACTAAGCCACTATGGTCACACGCAGTTTGTCAATAATGTAAGCAAGATTTAGAGTCTCCCCAGAGATACCACCTGGCAGAGCCAGACCATGGAGGCACGGTTTATAACCAAATGCTTATAACACCACACATCATTCCCCTTGTCTCGGCTTAAGGGTTTATTCCCAAGGTCACTGTTTTGTTTTGCACCCTGTTCCCAAATGCATATACCTTAGAAACCAGTAAGTGCAGCCTGTAAATGTAATCACTGATAGCTTCCAGAATGTTACTGATCTGTACAACCTTCAAACAAATGAACAACAACAAAAAAAATCTATATCAAGTAAATTGAAGCTCATCTATCAACTCTATGCAGCTCTGCAGTAGACCAAGCTGAAAACCTGATTACTTACAATGTCCATTTGCCCATCTATAAAAGCCTAGACTCAATTACCCTTTTACATTTTAACCAGATAGAATAAAAACAAAACAAAAATGCAGAGACAGAGCATTTCCTTTACTTTTCCCTCAACACAAAGTCAAGAACAAACCAATTCCCTAATATCTTGCCAAGGGTATTCAATGAAAGCAGAAAGGCCTTGCTTCTTACTATGCATACTATTGGATCTTGAATGCACATTCCAAGATAAATATTTACTTTTCACCTTCTGCACCTCACTCAACTCCCCATGCTGCAAGTTATATGAAAACAGAACCAACAACATGTAAGTTTTGCTGGACAACAGTGAATGATTTAACTGCTGGCCCCATCTCCATTGGTAGCACTACTGAATTTTTATCCTCACCCCCATAGTTCACTAACACTGCAAAGCTTTTTTCCTTCCTTACCTTCCTGTCAAAACCTGTATCATTTGTACCACCACATTTTTATACCTCCTACCTATCATCAGTCAGGTACCACCATGGCACAGGGAATAACTAAGGCTCAGAGTATAATTTATCTACCCAGTAACTATGGCTTCAGTAGTAGTAAGTGGGCCAAAAATCAAGTCAACATGTTTTTGAGACATCATAAGCATAAAAGAAATGGGACACAGTTCTCAAACTGGTTCCAGTCTGTGACTTTATACAGAGAAAGGAACTTAGCACTGATTATTTTAAACTTGCAGCTGCAAACATGCACCAGCACTCTTTTCGGGGAGGATACAAGCAGCTGCTCCAAAGCCAGTGCATTCAAAAAGAATTCGTCATTTCAGACACACGGTCCCCTCTTCTTGCTTGGTATTTGCCCTACACTTTTACCTTTGAACTTATTCTTTACAAAACCCATGTTCATATCCCTTCCATATTTGTGTCACTACCACAATATTAAACAAGAATTCAGTTTAATAATGCATATCACACCTTTCCCAGTCAGCAAGTTAGCGTGAGATCCAAACTGCACTAGTATGCGACTAACACCCAGGCCACTTCACTTTCACTTGAATATCTTGTAGAAGCTGCAGTAAGATGGAGAACAGGCTCTGGAAGTACTGAAAGGCTCATACCACACTTAGCCTACTTTCAACAGTTTCAAGGATTCCTGCTAGATGCATCTTGGCAGATACTGCAGGGCATCACAGATCTTATACTGCTCCATGAACATAATCCTTCACAAGCCACTCATAATTCAGCAGCATTTCTCTGCTAAGCAGCCATGTACCAGCTTAACTGAGTTCTTCCTATTATGTGACTTAGCTTCAGGAAATTAAAACAACAACTTCCTCTTTCATCAGGTCTCTTTTTGGTTATACTACACCAGATTTGCCTTGGAGGGCCAATTAATTCTCCAAAGTTGGTCACTCCTTTTGAACAAGTTTAAGGCATCAGCTGTTGCTTGAGAGCATCAGGAAGTTTCAGCAATCTCAGGATCTCTCACCCAAACCCACTTGCCACCACCTCACTCCAAGCTCAAATAAGCTATATCAAGCATTGATAAGCAAACAGGACAACAGTAATTACGAAAGCAGCAACAGCTTTGAATCGACATTAAAATATTAACTCCATTAGTCATTAATATATTTGCTTTTTAGGAACAAGAGAGAAAAACAAACTCGTTACCAAGTATGAAATACTAAGTATTTGATAATTTGCCAGAAGGTGTGAATATACCCAGAGTTTCAACTCTAGAGAGCAAAAAACACTGTGCATAAGATTTGATAAATGTATGTCAAAAATCAGTGTCCAATTAAGTCAGTTTGTGAATCCCAGCACACTTGAGATTTGCAGCAGTTGCAGACATTCCTGACATTTCAGCAGCGAAGAAGCCATTATCTGACAGCAATGTGCAAACATGAGCACAGCTCAGTCCAGAGTTACTATAGACATTCAATCTGCCCTTACGAGTGACACTGGATAGTTTCACTGAACACTGAGTTGAGTAATCTGCTACTGAGCTAGACTATCTCTAAAAATATTCTGGTTTAAGACCTCCTCATACCAGAGGATTGACAAAATCTTAGTAAACCATGGGAACAGATTAGTTCTCATTTGAAGGTATTCACCCTATTCCAGACTTCAAAGTTTTCTTGCCCAGACTTTGAATCATTTCCTCTAGCAAGAAAGGATGTAATTCAACCAAAACAATAGGATAAAGCACTCATGCAAGTTTCCATAACTCAGATGCATTTTTGCCTTAGTACTTACACTTCAAATAGAGAAAGGTGAAGGAAAAAACATACCAAATTAAGAGAAATGCTTCATTAAGTACACTAGGAGTCTAAATGCTAAGGGCAAACAGCAACCTGAATCACTGGTATATTATTTCAGTTCAGAGCTGTGCGCATACTTCATAATCACTGTTTTTTTCCAACTGGTTAGGCACTCTACCTCTTAGCTCCAATTCTTAAAAAAACTCACCAGAAAAGGAAATGTGCAGAGACGAGGTGGGAGGTTATCAGGTACAAGCGATGAAGGGAATATACCCAAGAAGAGATTCTTTCATAGCCAGGTGAGGTCCCGAGGGCAGTTCAAGAGGAGGGCAGCAGGAGGCTTGAGCCTGCCACCTGCTGCAGTGGCACACCTGACTGGTCTGGCACCAAGCCCACCAGAGTCAAATCAGGCCACTCACAGTGCCTCCTTTCATCACCGCTTACTGGAAATACAGTAACCAGGCTTGGAGGTGTACAGGGGCTCCTCTCCTTCATGGACTAATCTGAGGCATTTTTCTAACAATATTGTATCTTAATCATCAAAATACTCCAGAATTAGAAATGTGCCGCAGAAAAACATAGTGACCAAAATGTTCATAAATTTTAACATCCAGAGATGAGAAGAAACTTTAGGCTCACGCCTGAGATTTTTTTTAATCACTAAAACAAATAAATAGTAAGAGGCAGCTCGCTACAAATTACACAAAGCCAAAAGCCTCGTCCTACTAGTTCCAGCTTTCTCCCATACATTAATATGGAGCAGTACATGGTAGCTGGTATGTAACTGGTTACTTGTCTGGTGATCAATTCCCGCACAATAATATTTTCTAAAACTTGAAAACTTCAGAAGAATTTTACTCCTGTTTTATGGGTTAAAAGCATCTTCACGCCTGAAAAATAAGGACCAGACAACACAAGTGTTTCAAACAGACTACCCAGAGAGGCTTCCAAAGAAGTATTGTGGAGTTCAGAATGACAACACCACTTACCTAAACTAGTCCTTTTCCTCCAAAAACCACAAAGTAAGCCCACACCTCAAAAGAAAGGACTCCCTCCAAACACACCACAAAGCCTCTGTTTTAATTAATCCCCAGTACAAAGAAACTAGATTTTGCCTGCTATATTAACAGGTGCAAATGAAAAACTGGCTTTAGGAATACATACCTCCTGTGTATTAAGTTCAAAAGTCTCCCATCAGAACCATCCCCACATACAGAAAGATCCCTTTTTGTTTTGCCCTTGCCAGCTCTATGAAAGGAGTAAATAGAAATCTATACTAAAATTATTCCTTTCAATAGATTTGCACCTGTGAGAATCAACCTTATGCTTATTTATACACAAGTCAACAAATCACACATGCCGTGAGGCTTAAAAAGGGGCAAGCATGTGGAAATAGTCATCTACTGTTCACCTACCCATAAGAAAACAGATTCCTAAAGTTCACACAGAATTTGTTCCCTCATTCCTACTCATTCCAGCTACACAGTGAATATGGGCAAATCAAGCTATACTGCACAACAGCAAATCAATGAACTTACCAGCACATCCATGAAATCACCAGTCAATATAAAATCACCCAGTACACCCAAGTGTCTTTTTTGACATTATGAGTAAAATCAGAATGAACTCCCAAACTAAAGATACCCAGCTACCAACAGGACAAATTCAGCTAAGCGAGAAATCAGCCAAAAGCCACTGCACAGACACTGAACAGAAATGGCTGGGCTTTAACTTCTACCAACAGTGCAAAATACATACGTACATGAAAACAAACAAACAAAAAAAATCATTCCTACAGATGCAGTCGGCTTACCTTATGTTATCTAAAAGTCAGTAGCATAATATCACCTTTTCCCACTTCCTCCTTCCCTTGAGCTCTGATAATGAGATTCAACATAAAACCTTAAGTTTTCAGGGTCTACAAGTATAGCAGCTCCAATTCACTTTCATAATGGAAAAATCTCGAAACATTAAAGTTACTCCTTCACCCTTCCTCTATTCATTTTCTTTTATTGGTACAATGAAAGTTTACTGTACACAAAAACCAGAAGCATTGTTGTATATTGAATGCCCCATGCTGTTTTGCAAATCTGAACTTCCTGAAGTCTTCTTCAGCCTCAATAAAAATACATTCCAACAACACTGAGATTTAAGCCTTACTGTCTGTCCCTCAAAGGGACAGAAGATTCTAGTTACTGGATAACAGTATTAAAGCATCTATTATCAAACTTCAGAATAATAGCATTATCACATATGAAAGTACCACCAGTAGCCTTATACGCAGAATAAGACTTATTTTAAACAACGTTACACACAACAGCAGTGATTTTTACCTGTAAAATCAATTCTGCAAGGTACCTTTTAATTTGAAATTCAAGATGAGAACAGCTACTCAAATGTGGAGCCAAACCTGAAGTGATGAGGCAGAACCCTTTCATTGATAGTATTTAAAAGCCAATATTTGATTTCCATCTAGTCACAGACAAACTTCTTTTCAAAAAGGTTAAGTAGTGAGTTGTTACAAGGACAGATAAAATAATAAATTCTTGTAATTGTTAATATATTCAATCACAAAACACCACAACACGGAGAAAAACTAAATCAGTGAGAGCAAACACAAGGTTTCCAAGGCTATATCACAGCATCCCCATTCTCTTTCTCTTACAAATTTTCAGCCAACTTATCATTTAAATGAGGAAGTAAAGAATGCTAACAAGTTCAGGCTGTTTTATTCTTCATTGCCTAGGATGACTGTTACCAATGCTTTCTTAGCAACAACAATCCTTGTATCGAGCAACTTTTCTTAAGCTAACAAGACCTCTGCTGCACACAACCTGCAGCAGAAGCTGAACACCATTACCGTAGAAGGGATTCAGGTATACAGCTACGTTATCATTAAAGTGAACACTACATTCCTAGCGGCTTTGGTCATTCTACATTTTATGGTTTGGTGCTAATAACCATGCAGTTCAGTGCCTCTGGAATACAGCAGAGGCAAGCAACCTAGGTAGGGGTGTACAGCAGAGAGAAGACCAGAGTAGAGAGGCAGAATGAAAAAAAAAAATCAAGAAACAGATTGTACCAGCTGCATAAAACACTTGTTTTACTCTCCTCCCCTTACTAGTTTAGGAACCCTTCAGGTGAGCCAAATTGAAAAGTGAAGCATCAAAACAAAACCATGTTCTCATGCTCTAATGTAAAGCCAGTCACTAAACTAATATAAGTGTTACCTAAACAAATAATTTCCTTGCTAGAATAAAGCAAGCAAATCATACATGAAATCAGGTAGACTAGCAAGTCTTTTTAAGCACAAAGATTCACCACCACAACATACATATTGAAAAAAAAAAGCACAGAAGGCATTTGCTACTAATTTAGGTCATTAACACTTGAAGACTAGCTGACACTTACTTGCACATGAAAATGCTTATTAAACTTTAGAAACCAGGAGCCAAATTTTCCTTATTTTTTCCTTTTAGCCCAGACTGACTTCACAATATATTCTTGGCTTCTGGGAGAAGACCAGAGCCTCACTGAAGGCATTTTTGCATTTTAAGAATAGTCAGGAAGGATAAATCCTATGATCAGCTGAGAACATTAAGACTATCTGGGGAAACGTTATACACAGACCTGTACACAGGTTATTTTAAGTCACAGACTGTCTCAAAGACAACTTAAAAGAGATCACTTCAGTGAAGTAGCTCAGGTTTGTTAAGCTTGTACTATATGCAGTAGTAAATGTATTTACTAGTCTCAAAAAATCCTACCACTTTGAATTTCTACCACTCACTACTAGACAAGGACACCAGCCAGACTTCAGGCAGACAGCAGGTATACACAGCCTCTGCATTACACCAGGTCTGCAGATATCTGTAGAAGTTCAGATACACTACTCAGAACTATCTCTGAAACTCTACTAGCACAGAGATGAGCAATCAACCACAGACACTGGTCTACAGAAGACCTCAGTTACGAGTATAATTAAGAAACCACCCAGAAACAAGAAAATAAGCTTCTCATTTTAAGAGCAGCTGACTACAGTAGAGCCAAAGTCAAGGTTAAAATACTTAAAGCATGCCCAAATTTGAAGCTATCAGTAAGGAAAAGCACAAAGACAAAGGATCACCTTCCAGTATCTACCTGAATTTTATTTGTATAAGTACTTGATTAACATCTTTGACTTGACTGAGGAATGACTTGGGAAATCAAGCAGTAAAAGCCAACTTTTCCTGGTTTATCTACTGCAGAGTTTCTGCTTGTGGATTCATCAATACCTGAAGGATCAATCTTGACTCCTGCATCAACTCCATACCAGCAAAGTTTAAAAAGAATCCACCACAGGGACATATAAAGGGTTGAGTAGTTTTTTTCAGTTCTTGTAAGCTTTTGACAAAGCTTTTAGAAGTCCCTTATTGCCGTTGAGAGCACTTGAGGGACCATTTTTCAGCTGGCTATTAGAGGAATGTTTTTCAGTTAGGTTGGGTAAGTCCCACAAGAACATTCCACAAACAAAAAATTAACTCCAAGACACCAGACATGACAAGGTCTGAAAGCCAGGACAAGCTCTGAAGGAGAAGTTAAGTACTGTCCCTTCAAAAACAAAGGCATAAAAAGAATAGAAGCAGCAAAGAACTACCAGGTTATGTTGTTTCACAGCAACTGAATGCAGACTTAAAGAATGTTTTAAAAAATAAAAAAGTCTCTCCCATTCCTTTTTGACAAAATCATAAAGTCATAGAATGCTTTGAATGGGAAGTGACCTTTAAGATCATCTAGTTCAAATGCTAGTACTCAGATCCAACCTAACCCTGAATGTTTCCAGGGTTGGGGGTTCTACCACCTCTCTGGGCAAGATGTGCCAGTACTCCACTGCTCTCACTATAAAAGCCTCTTCCTTGTATCTAGTCCAAATCTACCCTGTTAGTTTAAGACCACTACCCCTTGTCCTACTGCAACAGGTCCTGCTAAAATGTCTCTCATAAGCCCCCTTGTTGTACTGAAAGGCTGCTATAAGGTCTCCCCAGAGCCTTCTTTTCTCCAGGATGAATCACCCCGATCTCTCAGCCTGTCGTTATAGGTGTTTCATCCCTCTAATCACTTCATGACCCTCCTCTCTACCTGCTCCAACAGGTCCATGTACGTTTTAAAAGTGATCTTCCTAGACCCGGCATCTAATTGCAGCTCGTTATGAAACTACATCCAATTATGGATTTTTAAAGGCAGATCTTCTGGAATGGTGCACAACAGCTCACCAGAAGTCCTGCCACTCTCCCATAACTCTGAAAGACAGACTGCTTATAGGCCTCCAAAAGTAACAGTGGCTGGCATTCTGTAAGTCACATGGCTGTTAAATAATCACAAAAAAGTTTAGTCAAGAAAGAAGCTTTTAAACTTGTTTCCTTTTCCTTCATTGCTATATTACCCTCTAGGATTATTTTAAGTTTTTCTACTTCAAACAAATTCACTGTTCTTTAATACAGAACCAAGATTTAATTATCTAGAGACAGATATGCAAAGTATTTGTCATACTGTTCCAGACAACCCACAAACAGTATATTTTATACTACAAAACACAGACTCTTCACTCACAACAGACTCTTCCAGACTTGCTGCTTGGTCAAGCTTAATTCTGCTGCAGAAAGGCAGTATTTCATTGAACTCCTCACAACACTTCACCAGAATTAGATTATCACTGCTGAAGAGAAGGCAAAGAGTTAAGCCAAAGGTATTTGTAAAGCAACATTCTCACACCCAAGTCTGGCATATCACCTTTACACAAAGTATTGATGCACTCTGAAAACTTACTTCATGATAGATAGCTTAAGACTTAACATCAACAAATGTTGTTCTAGTGTCTCAGCTCCACTAATTTAGTTTTCTTCTCAGTCTTTCATTCGTCTTCATTGTCTCTCCCAGTAGTGCACAAGTCCATCAACTGGCACATAAGGACTGTTCACATCTTAAATATTGTCACTTGTCAAAATACCTGTAGCCCTCCCATGAAGAAAAACAGCAAAAGAGAAAGTGTACTTGGTAATAGAACTTCAGCATGCCCAAATAATAGCAGCTCTCCTGTTCACTTACATTTCAAGCCACTTTCATCACCTTGATTATCTAAGCAGACTAACCAGTACTATCATGTGTACATCTATCTCCTTCCAAGGATCTTGCTATTAAAAAGGCACAGTCAGAGAAATACACCTGAAATGGGAAATACTGATGCATCAAAAGCAGTTACTATTTCCTGTAGGAAACCAGACCCTCACAGAAACTATATCCCATGCTGTGAACATTCACCTTCAAAAGTAACAGTTCCTTTCTTTATGTCTGAGCAAGCAGTCATTCAGTATTTGACATCATACTGGAGATTCAGATAATATTTTCAGAGTTCCACTCAAAGCACTTCAATCTTCAAAACTGGAAACCAACAAAAGCAAGAAATGACTACACAGCAGTCCTTCCTGCTAAAAATAGAAAGCTACCAATCCCTGCATTAATGCTTTCTGACAAGCCCCATTTGTCCTCTGACACAGCAGGCCAGTTCTTGGTCCAAGTCTGTCAGAACTAGACTGAGATCTGCCAGGCTCAGCTCAGAACAGCCCAGCCAAGACCACAGGCTGAGCACATACTGCTCAGAGGATGCCAAGGGAACACCATTAATATGGACCCATTCCTGAACTGCAGCTGCAAGTTGGCTGCAAACGCACCTTTGACCAGGGTTGCCTATAAGACTAACCTTCAGAGGCATTAACTTGAGTCCTGTTTAATCTTTATTTACATGGTCTTCACATACAGATCATAGACAAGATGTTAGCAAATTTTGATAACGCACCAGAAATCAATACGGTAAAGAAAAGAGATAAGCATATCTTCTGCACGTTATCAGTGTAATCAGGTGCTTCAGCACTTTAGACAATCCAATACTTGACAGAACCAGTCAAGCTGAGCTACAAGGTTTAGACACTGTTCCCCCCACAATATTTTCAAATATACTTAACGTTTTTACTGCTAACTGCAGCCAGCTCAAGTCATATGAGGCAGAGTTGCTTCTAAAAAAGGCCAAAGCCCTAGCATCTCTAGTACATTAGGCAACAAAATCAGCCGTTACACAGAATATTCATTTTAAAATAACTATATAGAGCCAAGTGATCAAAGGTTTCTAAGATTATAAATAGAAAACTCAATGACACTGCAAACGTTTAGTATTTGTTTAAGCCTCTCCTTCATACACAGGATTCCAACTTACTTGTAGAAAAACTCCACAAGAGATATCTAGTTTTAAATGCCAGTCATTTCCACACTTCTTACAGGATGAACTCTAATCAACAGCTAAACTGCTGATTATCTGCTTATTAAACCAAACCAGCACGAATTTCAAATTGTCTTTACAATTTACAGTATGCAGCTCAACACACAAGCAGTGGAACTGCAGTGACTGTATAGGTAAAAGGAAAGTTAGAGATTTCAGAGACGGCAGTGAGAAAGAGTCAATACACCACCACTCTTCACCATTTCTCTTAAACAATTCTGTTTCTGGGAAAAAAAATGCCTTAGAATCATTAGTTCTTAAAGCAAGTGAAGTCAGCTACAAGGCTACAAAGGGATGCAGAACTAAGAGCCCTGACAATTCTTTCTTCCTCCAAATGTTTAGAACAGTAGAGCCAAGAACAAGCACCTGAAACTGGTCTTGCTCTATGAAGACTTTAATCAAAACAAGGACAAGAATGAAAATACTAGACTGTACGCAATTCAGAATTTTAACAATTTGATAGCCTAAGTAAAAACTTAGGTATTGAAAGAATATTTAGTAGAGTAACTCAGAACATCTTAGGATCAAGACTCTTTTTGAACCCAAACATATGCCCTGTTAGTTATTACACTTTCAAGCACGTCAAAAACACAGGAGCATATTATGCAGTATTACCTATCAGCTACCAACAAAGGATGTGAAGGTTATTTAAATCTTTACATCCATGACTGTATACTACAACTTCACCTGACTTCATTTGTGTCTGCTTAAAAGTATTCCAGAAGTCCAAGATAGAGGATTGTCAATAGAGTTAATGGCACTTTCCTGTATTGTAATGGATTCTTTAGTCCAGACATCTAACACAATTAGCTTATAAAGCAGTTACTGCCCCCATTGAAAAAAAAACCCTAAAAGAAAAACTCTGCAAAATTGTTTATCTCCAATAAGTGCAGCTATGTACCAAAACACTAAAGGAAAATAGTGTTTGCAAGTCAGACTCGGTATACATAACTCCAGTTAGATTTTTGTTTCAGACAATTCAGAAATGAAGATTCTCTCTTAACATATTGTCTACATGCAACAACATTCAGCCATTTATATACATTCTTAGTGATTTGCTCACCAAGTTTTTCCCCCAACAAGCAGCAGTGTCAGAATTTAGCAGTACATACTACAGATAAGAACAAAGCAAAGCCACTGAGAGAGCTTAAGGAGGAGGTTCGGCCCCTAAAAGATCATTCCTTTTTCCTTCTCTCTGCATGAAAGCATTAATTTTGAAGAAAACGAGACCACATGCACACACATGTCCACTTATGGTTTTCTTCAAAAACCAACCATTGCCTTACCTGCACTACAGCCCCCATATCCTCATTGTGTGACAATTCACATAAAAGCATCACTAGAATTTCAGTAACTGCCAGGTCAGGTAATTGCTGCTTTCCTCCACCATCTCACTCATCTGTGCCCTGACCCTGAACATTGTCAGCACAACTGTTACTGCCATGATCTGTATAATCTTCCCCACAATAATCCCAAACAGTAAACTTCATGACAGTTAAAACTGATTTTCCAACAAGGTCTTACCCTTTCAAAGCAACTTTCTGAAGTAAATAAAAAACCAAATGTCAAGAGTCTCCATATTACCCATCTCCCATTAAAGAAACTTGAATACATTAATCATTTCAATACCCAACCAAGAAAACTAAGCTTCCATGACATATTTGTGCATTGACAGAAGCAATCCCATGTATGGGCAGACTTGCAATGTATAGTAATCAGAACTCAATTCTGAACAGATTTAAGACACCAAGCAGCTACACACTTTCATTATAGTCTTTCAACTAAATAACTTGAGGACCCTCAAATTCATGATTTCCGATTGACTAACAAAAATGTAATCAGACCAGAGGTAAAAGCCACAACTAGAGCCTTGTATGCCCCAATTAAGGAAGGTGAACAATCTAGGTTCATTTTCAGAAGAGTTTTGTTAAAGTACTCTTGTATTTTATAATAGCCACCACTATCCTGACTTCCTGCTGAAGTTGTCTGCTTATCATCTCAATGACCACGATAAGACACTTCTGTTCAAAGGACTAAGCTTCACAGCTGCTCCTTAGTCAGCTCTTGAGAGGCCATAACAGGAAGTCAGGCTGCATTATCCATCTCTCAAAGATTCAGTCCTGCTGCCTATTATTATTTCTAAAAATTCATAGAAAAATGCATAATTGGGAGGTATGGTTACAAGACAGACAAAAGGGACTTCTTTATTCACTAATTTGTAGATATTGTAGTACTTCAAAAAAAATTACCAGAACTTTGAAAACCGACAGCTTTTAGTAGAGATATGTAGCTTTATTCATCTCATGTAACCCCATTCCCAAGTTAATGTTGTGCTTCTCTCCCTATCCTCCCCTCATTCTCAAAACAAAACAAAGGACTTGTTTTCTCCTTTAATTCCCTACATGTTTTCACTGACATTGCTGGCATCTTCCAAAACCTCCAACAACTATCAACCTTACAGAAGTGATGTTAAACATTAAGTGCCTACCATTCCAGTTCGCATTCACAAGAGTTGAGTTCACGTTTTAATCCTGAAGAATGTGCATGACATGCATCACAGTCCAATATCCCAAGAGAATTGGACTGCCTGAAGAAAACAGGGCTGCTATTGAATGGATTTGGCACATGCCAAGTCAGCAAGCCAGTGGGAACGATCCACCAGAATCTACACCATTCTGCTGAGTAAGCAGTTGCTAGCTAATAGCTGCACAAATACTAACATGCAATGAAATTCCACCTTTCTAATGTAGAGCTGCATCCTCCAGATCCTTTTGTTGACACCCAAAAACCCTAACTTACTCACCAAGAATCTTTAAGATAAAGACAAGCCACACACAGAGCACAAAACCAAACATATCCCAGAAAAAATGTTAACATCTCCCATCCTCTATCATCATGTCATGGCAGACAACAGTGAAGCCTTTCTTCACTTCACAAATAAAAGAACACTGTATAGAATCACAGAATGGTTTGGGTTGGAAGGTACCTTAAAGATCATCTAGTTTCAAAGCCCCTGCCATGTGCAGGGACACCTCCCACTAGATTAGGTTGCTCAAGGCTTCATGCAACCTAGCCTTGAACACTTCTAGGGATGGGGCAACCACAACTTCCCTGGGCAACCTGTTCCAGTACCTCACCACCCTCATGGTAAAGAGATTGTCCCTTATGTCTAGACTAAATCTTCCCCTACCCAATTTATAGCCACTGACTGCCCTTAGTCCTATCACTACATGCCTTTGTAAACAGCCCCTCTCAGTACTAGAATGCCACTATAAGGTCTCCTCAGAGCCTTTTCTTCTCCAGGTTGAACAACCCCAACCCTCTCAGCCTGTCCCTGTATGGGTGGTGCTTCATCTCCCTGATCATCCTTGTAGACCTCCTTTGGGCCCGTTCCAACAGTTCCATATCCTTCTTACATTGATGATTCCAGAACTGGAACACAGTGCTCCAGGTGAAGTCTCAGAAGAGCAGACTAGAGGCAGAATTACCTCCCTCAGTCTGCTGGGTACATTTCTTTTGATGCAGCCCAGGACACAGGTGGCCTTCTGGTCTGTAAGCATGCATTGCTGGCTCACATCAATTTTCTCATCAATCAATAAGTCTCTCATCAACAGCTACTGCGTTAAACATGAATGCTGAGAGTCATATTCAAAATACTTCAACCATATATGACAAATCCCATATATAAGCACATTCTTCAAGAAATAAGACACCAGAAAAACATACAGTTATTGTTCTATTGCAGGGCATTTGCAGTGCAACTATTAAACAGCTGTACTTGCAGACTGAAGTCTTACCTTCCTACAAGGTGGCACATTAAACAGCTATATTAATACCTACCAAAAATACATTTGTCAAACTCAGGACACAGCTAATGTTTTGAGGAATACAGAGTGTGCATTTACCAAGTTGTTAACAGATCTGCATTCTCCAGAATACAAACAAAGATGGAACAGCTTCACCCAAGATGTAGAGATAGCATTACCTTCGTGGGATCAGGCCATATATCTCATTTTACTAAATGACATTTCACAGCATTCCAGATGATTCAGGAGTATCAATCCATGTAACTTACTGTAAAAAAACCCAAACTCAACTAGTCAATGGTCCATGATTCAGCATTATCTTTTAACTCCTTTAATACAAAGCATACAGTCAGCAAATGCACTCTCGCTCTACGCTTTGGGCCATTAGCAGTAGATGCGAGGAAAAACTGCACATGAACAGTAAAAGTCAGCTTCAGAGTTGCCATTGGGTAAGAGTTCTAGACATCTTCCGTGAGATGTGAATTGTGCTGAACCAAACATGACAAGGGAAGAAGGCTTCCTTCCTGCCCTGATCTACACAGCAACACCTCTACAGTCAGTCCACGCCCCATCCCCAATTAGGCACATCCATTTGGAAAAAGATCCAAACATTGTCTTCAAAAGTAAAGGGAGCTGGAACAGAAAATCGACCTGGAAAGCAAGGCAACACACTTTCCATTTGATGACACAGCTTTTATATCACAGGGTAGCCAATACAATCACTGCCTATTTTCAACACTCCTAACCCTATTCTTTTCCCCAGCAACTCTGACTATGCTGCAGAAGCCAGTTACAGATGTACCCCTTGAACTCATGATAGTTGAGGGAACTAAATAAGTAGAGGCCATTGCATGGCCAGACAGTATTCATGGAAATTGCTTTTAGACTGGTTTAACTTCTTGACTGCGCTCATGCAAGATTAGTCAAGTACAAGATGCAAGCAAAATGGCAAGACTACCTTATTCGCCTTAGGTCATCACCAGAGGGGCTAAACCGCATTCAAAAATGTAAAACGGGAACCAGAGGATTTTCACCATGAAACACAGCAGAATATCCAGAAGTGCACTGTTTGGGAACAACTCCACCAATACCTTCCCCCCTCTGCTCCCAGCTCTCTAAAGTGCAAACACAGCAATGCCACAAAGCACACAGCAAAGCCCCTGCGGTCAAGAACCTCTCTCTAAATCAAGCTGCAGCCAAGATCAGTTGTCAACAGAGTGACCTGCTTCACAGCTCCCTCCCTCCAAAAAGGGAAATAGAGAGGGGGAGGACACAGAAGGTCAGCACTCGGAGGCACACCTGTGCAATGCTAAGTCCAGCCCCAGCCTGGTGGCCTCCCTCAGTATTCACCCACGATGTCACACCCAATCAAACCCATCTTGGCTGTTGAGAAACGTGGAGGCTCCCTCGGTTGCTGGCTCGAACGTGCCCCCTACAGAAAACTGTGGAGTAAAGATTTGAAGTCATCCAGAGCCATTCACTTCCTTCATGCTTTGCGCAAGGTCAGGGGAAAAACCAAAGCGACAAGGATGCTTGCTCATGCGTTGTCCCCATACCTTCACTCAGTGGGAGCTACAAGCTCGCTGCACCATCACCTAAAGCGCGATACTGGGGCACGGAGGCTTCGCAGGGAGCCCCAGCCCACCCTTCCTCCCAAGGAACCTCTATACAAGACGCTGCCTCATTCACTCTGACTCTTCATGGGGGGGGCAGCAGGTTTCTCTCACCACGTGCCTGCTCAAAGCTGTGTATTTCACCCTAGGGGTGCTCCACTCGTGGAGTTCTTGAGAAGGTACCAATGCAGTTCTCATAAACTGATCATAAAAAGCAAGGAATTCCCTATTTCGCTCAAGACCACTAAGATCCTTTATATATTTGTGGAAAGGGTCAAATATCTTATTAAATTTTTCTGTATTGGTTCATCGATGTATGTTCCTATTATTTTTTTTTCCACCGTAGTGAAAGGGAGGCAGGGGTAAGGAGCCCAAACGAAGAACAAGGAAAACGTGGGCCCACTGCGGACCCAGGAGGAAAGACAAAGTCTGGAGAAAGGATAACCGCCCCTTGGCCGAAGGGGATCAGATCAGTGGTCGTTCTGCGGAGACACCCACAAATCACTCCCCCGCGGGGCGATCGCGGGCCACGAGGCCGCAGTGGCCGGTCCCGGGGCGCACAGGGGAAAGGGGGTGGAAAGGAGGGGACGGGGAAAAGAGGGGGGATAGGAAGAAGAGGGGTGACGGATGGATTGCATGGAATGGCGGGGAGAGAAGGAAGGGACCGGGGGAAGGGTGGGATAACGGGATGCCGGGGGAACGCGGAGGGAAGGTTGGATGGGGTGGGATGCCGGGGGGGCGCATAGCACGGGGTGGGGGGCCGGGTATGAGGGGTGGGGAGGGATGGCGGGGAGGCTCACGGGGAAGGGGATTGATGGAAAGGGATGCCCAGAGGGGTGCATGGGAAAGGAGGGTAAGGCGAGATGCCGAGGGAGGTGCACGGGTAGGGGGAACAGGGGGCAAGGGGGGCAGACGTATAGAAACAGCGGCACGGTGGCCCCAGGGCTCAGAGACGCGAGAATGACCAGGGAATGCTGGAGGGACCAGCGCCAAGGCAACCCTGCGGAGCACGGGGCGGGATGGCGCGGAGAGCAGCAGTGGGGCGGCCCCGGGATGCGATGCCCGCGGGGCCGGGGCGGGCAGGGCGCGCCTGAGGGGAGGCCTGGGGAAGCGGGCGCCTGCGACGCTCCGCCATGGCGGAGGATGGGGAGCGGGAGGGCGCACGGAGAGGGAGGACGACGACACGCGCTCTTCGACCCCCCCGCCCCCGGCTCCCGCTCCGCGCTCCCGGCCGCGGCGGTTACCCGTGGCGCCGAGCAGGAAGTCCAGGGTGCTGTGCCGCGCTGCTGCCATAGTGAGGTAGAGCCCTGTGCCATGCCTGGAGGAGGCGGCGGCGGCGGCGCGGCGAGTGCGGCGGGCAGCCTATATGCGCGCGCGCGGGGGCTGCAGCGGCGCCGCGGGGCGGGGGCGGGGCCATGGGCGAAGGGGGCGTGGTCAATGGGCGGGGGAAGGGCCGGTTAGAGAGGGGGCGTGGTCAATGGGCGGGGGAAGGGCCGGTTAGAGAGGGGGCGTGGTCAATGGGTCTATGCAGGAAAACAGGGGCGTGGTCAATCACAGCGGGGACGTAGCCAATGCTATAGCCAGAAGACAGGGGCGTGGGCAGTTGTGGGGCGTGGCCAATGAGGGGGTGTGGCCAACGGATGGAGCGACGGGTAAGGGGCGGGGCCAATGGCGGGGGCAGGGCCAATGGCTGGAATCAATGGCGGGGGAGGGAAAATGGCGGCAGCGGCGGTGGGTGTCGGCGGCTTAGGGCGACTCAGCGGGAGGGGAACCGATTGAGGCCGGCGGCGGCGACTCTGAGGGGAAGAGCAGGCCCCGCGCAAGAGGCATTTGGCCTCGGGGGCCCGTGCCGCCCGCGCTGGGATGCAGTCGCCCCTCCCGTCAGCGAGCCCGGAAACTACCCGTCTGGAGTCAGATTGCCCTTTAGGATTCGATTCGCGCCCCAACCCCCCAACGCAATCTCGTGATGGTGTCCTGGTGCCGGGGATCGCTCTTCGTTAGCGCTGGGGCGGCTGAGCTACTGCCCTGCGGCCCTTGCTGGGCGGGGGCGCCCCCTCTGCCGCTGAAGGGACTGGCTCCGGGAGTCAAACTCACGGGGTGGTTGGGTTCGAAGGGACCTTAAAGGTCATGCACCCCCCTGCTACGGGCAGGGACACCTCCCGCCAGACCAGGTTGCCTAAGGCCCCATCCAGCCTGGCCCTAAACACCTCAGGGATGGGGCAGCCATAGCTTCCCTGGGCAACTTGTGCCAGTGCCTCATTACCCTCATGGTGAAGAAATCTGCCCTTCCTCAGTTTATACCTATTCCCCCTCGTCCTAGCAGTACAAGCCTTTGCAAACAGCCCTTCCCCAGCTTTCTTGTAGCCCCTTCAGGTACTGGAAGGTTGCTGTAAGGTCTCCTCAGAGCCTCCTCTTCTCCAGGCTGAACAACCCAAACTCTCTTAGTCTATCAAATCACCAGAGAATCACCAAAACCTTTTATTTAAATTCATCCTACCTACAGAAAAGCCATGGAGCTCATTTCTTTATCAGTGATAGGATGAATGTTAGTGGTTTTAAGCTCAAAGGCGGAAAATTTAGGTGTTAGGAAGAAATTTTTACAGTGAGGGTGATGAGGTGCTGGCACAGGTTGCTCAGAGAGGTTGTGGATGCCCTATCCCTGGAGATGTTCAAGGCCAGGTTGGATGAGGCTTTGAGCAACCTGATGCAGTGGAAGATGTCCAAGCCCATGGCATCAGAGGGTGGAACTGGATGATCTGCCGAAGGGGCTGGAGAACAAGTCTTACGAGGAGTGATTGAGAGAGCTGGGGTTGTTTAGCCTGGAGAAGAGGAGGCTAAGGGGAGACCTTATTGCTCTCTACAACTGCCTGAAGGGAGGTTGTGGAGAGGAGGGAACTGGGCTCTTCTCCCTAGTGACAGGAGACAGGACAAGAGGGAAAGGCCTCAAGCTCCGCCAGGGGAGGTTCAGGATCAACATAAGGAAAAAAATTTTCACAGAAAGGGTGATTAGGCAATGGAACAGTGTGCCCAGGGAGGTGGTTGACTCACCTTCCCTGGAGGTGTTTAAGGTGCGGGTAGATGAGGTACTGAGGGGCATGTTTTAGAGATTGGTGGGAATGGTTGGACTCATTTATCCAGTGGGTCTCTTCCAACCTGGTGATTCTATGATTCCTTGATCTTTAAGGTCCCTTCCAAAGCCATTCTATGATTCTATAGACAGCTAACTGTAAATGCTAATTCTGAAGCCACAAATGGCATAAGTCCTGTGCAGTTACAAAACCAGAAACACACCATCTAGATGTGGTTAACAACAGGGCTGGTGTTTAACTTGTCAGTTACTACAAGTTTTGCCATCTATTTGTTCCTTTAATTTGTTTGCAGATTGAGACCAAATTTGCACAGTGCCATGGCATCAGTGATTTTATGTGATTCCACAGTTAAAAAACTTTACAAATAATCATTATCGTATAATTAAATGCTCCACCATGATTATTTCTGTAAGTTCCAGTAACTCCCTTTCATTGCAAGTTTACAGTGACCCTGTATTGAACAGAGCATTTCCACACATATTTCCTGAGCTAAGCAGAAACATTCACTGGAGATACGCATCAAAAGAGGAATAGATATCTGCATGTCTGTAATAACTGAACTTTTGTCAGCTGGTGTTCATTTAACACAGCTGATCCATGAGAGGCTTTTTTTAAATGATTAATTAACCAAAGCACAGAGCTTTGCATGTTCCCTTTAAAGATCTTTGATCCCATCCTGTATGTTACAGGGGATTGCATAGTCCTACTTGGGTAGACTAGGTATCCTTGTTTCCATTTCTCCAGGAGTTCTGCTTTTTCTTAGTGCCATGCTTTTTTTTTTTTTCCTTCCTTAACCAAAATCAGTGCTTCCTGCAGCCATCTCTGATCTCTGCTGTTTTTTTCCAGACATGCATTTTTTCCAGACGTTCTTCATCCCTGGCTACCACAAGACAGCCAGGAAAATCACTGTGATGATCCCTTTATGATCTCTTATGCCTCTCACCTTCGCTTATGGCAGCTGTAGTTGTTTCAGTTATCTTGTTACATAAAGGAGCTTACTGGGTTGTTTTTGCTGTCTTTAACTTAAATGGCAGCAAGGAACTAAACAGCCTTTTGTTCATTCAGCCATTACATTATCTTTCCATTGTGGAATAGTTGGAAGAAGGTAGTAGTGATGTTGTCACCTAAGTACCTTCAATTGTATTTGTTCATAAGTGCCAGGTGTGTAGCTATATTATATGTATGAGCAGCCCACTGAGACTACAATAAAAAAAAAAAAAGAGCACTAGATTGTCATGCAGATCTTTTCCTGTCATTAATTCTGTTACTTAAAGCTGACCATTCTCAACTGGCACTTCAAGAGGAGTGGAGCATCATCTTAATTAAATTTGCTACAGAAATAAGAAACAGAAATACCTGTCATCTTGCTATGTCCTTCTATATATGGAGAGGAATTTTATGGATCAGTCTTTCTTTCTTAAACTTTGACTTAAAGGATGATTATTAGCCATAAATGGCTTGTGCAGCTGTTCATTAAGTTAGGTGGAGCTGGGAAAGCTGGCAAATGAGCATGAGCAAATTCAAGAAAGGAATATGGGTGGGAAAGAGGTTCATCTTGGAAACATCGGTAGAGCTGTAGGAAAACATTCAACAAGAGGAAGAAATCTGCAATATCAAGATGTAGGAGTGAAAGTAGACAATAAAATTACATATGATCTTACAGATCAGTGTATAGCAAAGCCCACAGAATTTAAGCCTCTGCTTGAAGGATCCCATTGCTGAAGAAGAAACTAATAGACTTTCTCTTCCGCTTCTTTGGCATGACTATCCTGTGCATACTACTTAATTAGGTCATGCCTGGGATATTTTGGGGAATCTTCCTGTTAGAAAATTACAGGTGAAGGTAATTTAAAGAAGAGCAATTAAAATAATTAGAGAGAGGAAGGGATTGATTTATGAGACAAGATCAAAAGAGTTGGAATATTAAAACATGTTTCCCTAATGCTGTGGAGTTTGAATGACATCATATTGTTAAGATTAGCACAGGCTGTATGGAAAGAGTTTATTCAGTGTGAGATTACGTGCATATTTTGAAACCAGTGGAGACTGCAAAAGTGGATGCAACACTGATAAAAAGGTTGAGACACCAGTGTTTGCCTAGTGTTCTCTGTGCTGAGAAGCAAGGATAGAAGCCCTACCCTCTACAGGTAGATTGGACAGATTAGATAAAAAAACACAGGCTGATGGGAACAATCTTGCACTGGAAAAAAGCTGGGACAAAGACCTTCTATGGTATGCAGTAAACTGCACTAAAGGTGTGTTTTAGCCTGCGTAATTTCTGTTTTCCATACAGATCCATGGTGAACAGAAATACCAAGTGTTCCAAGTCTCAAGGGTTTTCAAGCAGAATTAATCACAGGCTTCCAGTTTGTCTTCTCTGGCTACATCCACTTGTGTGTATTGATCTGAAAATGTTTGAGAGACACATGCCACAATCTGATGTTCACCCCAGGAATTAAAGTTAAAACCAACTTTTTCCTCATAGACAGCTAAGAAATATCCTTTAACAAGAAGACTTTTTTCCCCTCATGTTTATTATGACATTTTCAGCCAGCTTCTTTCTGAGGCCTACTTAGGGTGCAGCAGGGTTGCTTGATGTCAGTAACCTTTTTTCCCTGAATAGCTAAACAAGTCTCTAAAGTGATGATACGTTTGAGTGAGACAGGGGTTCACGAAAGTTGTGTTAGCACTTTTTTAGGAATACCTGTACATCTCATGGTTTTGTCACTCATGAATAATGTAGTCATCTCACAATGCTAATTAAAATAATGAAATCAAACATACTTATTTAAAATACACGTGTATATAGAGGTTCTCTCCCCATGCCTGATTCTATGTATTCAAAGTACTGTTAAACATAATCAGTTTTGCTCAGAATAAGCATTTATACAGTACAACTAAATGAGCAGCATAACGTGCTAACACATAGCCTTCTGCTGGAGCAACTGCTAGACGAGAACACTAAAATGGGAAAAGCAGGGGCTGCAAACAAAAGAGTGTTGGAGTTTGATCCAGACACTCAAAAGCAGTTTTATCACTTTCCCTGTTTGTGGATCATATTGGGTTAGGGGTTTTCCCAGGTTTTTGTTTGCTTGTTGGTTTGTTTTTTAAACAGGTCTAATCCTTTTGTATTTGCTTGTAATTGATAGAAGTCATAGTGTACTTGGAGGTACAGGAGAGGGAAGATAATACTTCATTTTAGAAAAGTATCATGGAGGAAGATAAAGTCTTGGAAGTCTGTGATTGTTCTTAGGAAAGTGCTTTAAGGTAATAGTGTGGTACCACAATTATGACCAAAGATGAATTTCTCCTCTTTGCAAAACAGTGTATCTTATTATGTAAGACAAGTTAATCTTTTCTAGAGGTGAAGATCTGTTTAAGAGGTGAAGATCCATTTAATACAGCTAAGAAAACTAGAACTCAGTATTCTAACAAATTTACTTCTCTCATTCTTATTTCTGCATTTGTGTCTGAGCATGTCACTGTTTACTAAAACAAATACAATTTATCTCGCCCTTCTTGGATGCTCACAATCAAATATGTAGACTTGCTGAGGCATTGCTCTGGAGACTTAAAAGAAAAGATAGCAAACTGTCTCTTTCAAATTATATTTAGGCAGTGTGGAGCTTACATCTTACTGGAAACCATGAAAAAATTTCTAACTTGAAAACAAGCATACTAAGTTCAACAAGGAGAGACATTCAAGTAGATTACAAAATGAGTAAGGATCTTTTTTTTTAATGTTATTTCTGCAAACAAGGATCCTGGTAAGTCAAATTGTATCACAGGATGTAAGGATTCTCACAGAACAAGATAGCAATTTCTGGATGTTTTAGCAAACTTGGGTAAGAGTTAATGGCATAAAGAATACTACTATAAATTATAGCAGCTATTCTCTCTTCTTTTTGCAAGCCCTCTGCTGGATTTCAGCCAAATGTTTGAATCCTTACAATGCGATTTTTGATCCAGTCTCCAGTCTGCCTGTTTTAAACAGAGGTTATTTACCATAGAGGTGAAACCTTAGGTCCAGTTGCCCAAGGATCCTGGTCACTCTGCTCTTGCCATCTACTTGTCTTAGCACACTCACTAATCAGGTTTCAAAGACTGACAGAAACTAACAAATTATTTTGATAACAATGAGAAGTAGCCATGGTTCCTTAACTTTGCCTCCTCACCAGCATCATCTCAGTGTCCCATGGCCAGCTCATAATGTGATTCCAATCCTACATCAGATGGTCATTTATCTTGGATAGCAACCAAAGGGTTTGCCTGGCTTGTCCACCTTATTTGTCATGCCTGTCATGTAGTCTGGTTATACCTTTCCAGATACTGAGAGCGGTTGCTAGTAGTAGTCTTCCTTTATGACTTAAGCTATGGAAGTTATGTTTGATAGCTGAAGTAGCTTGTTAAAATATTTAAACCAATTGCAAGTGATGACTTGCAGACCCTGCTACGGGACCTGTGATTCACAATCAAAAAGAATGTAAGAGAAAAAAAAATCCATTGCCTTGTTTCCTTGTATGTAAAGCAGAACTATGGCAAGCTCAGGTGAGGTCAGAAAACCAGCGGTGAGAGTGGCTAGCTGTGATAAGGTTGGGGCTTTAGGATAGCCCTTTCCTCATTCCACCAGGAATAGCACAGTCACTCCTCTTGCAGCGACCTTCCAGTACGTGAAAGGGGCCTTCAAGAAAGCTAGAGAGGGACTATTCTTGAAGGCTTATGGTTACAGGACGAGGGGGAACAGGTATAAACTGGAGAGGGGCAGATTTAGATTAGACATAAGGAAGAATTTCTTCACCATGAGAGTGGTGAGGCACTGGAACAGGTTCCCAAGGGAAGTTGCGGATGCCCCATCCCTGGAGGTGTTCAAGGCCAGATTGGATGGGGTCTTCGTCAGCCTGATCTAGTGGGATGTCCCTGCCCATGACAAGGAGGTTGGAAATAGACCATCTCTAAGGTCCCTTCCAACCCTAGCTATTCTATGGTTCTATTATGATAAGCTAGTGGTTTTTTTCTGTTCTTCTGTTTTGTCTTCTATTTTAGCCTATTTTTTTCTGTTTCCTAATAATTATAGAAAACCAGTAACACACAGTCCATTTTCCCAATCCAGCCAAGTCACAATATCTTATCTATTGATTGATCATTTACCATGTTATGCAGGTGACTTCAGAAAGAAATTAGTTTGCCACTGGGTACCAAAAAACTGCACTGAACAGGTAAATTCCTTGTGTTTTTTTCACCACAGCACTCTGTATCCAGTGAAGAGCATTCTACTTTCTTTTGATCGAGATTAGCAGTTACAGTTGAAATATTGTAAAAAAGAAGTCAGACCAATAACAGAACTGATCAGGGAAGGAGTATTTCTTTTTTGTAACATTTAAAACTCTGTAAATTAGGGGGAAATATACATGGGCTGATGATATGTAGCCCTAGCCTTGCAGAACATGAAGGAATACATTTTTGTCTGATCGCAGTGTTTACAGGGAGGGAGGTAAATAGATTAAAATTAGAATTATAAATTTATCCAGGTAGTGTGAGAAGAGACTGAAAGAGAGGTAGTGTGAGAAGAGACTGAAAGAGAGGCAGTGTAAAAAAGACAGTGGAAAATGTTTTACTTGAAGTACAAGCCAGTAGTACATACCTTATTTTATATGCATGTTGTACAATACTGTTCCTCATAAAGTTGTTTCTTTTAGTTATCTTCTAATTTCTTTTAAGTGACAATGTCTCAGTGTGCACTCTGTGAGAAATGCTGATAAATGATAATGTGCATTTTTTTCTCATATCAGTATTATGCTCTGGATTCAGGGCTTGTTATATGAAACACTGTTGTCACCAAAGTCAAAGACAGACTTACTGCTGACTTCAAAGGATCCAGAATTTCAGTCTTTGATGCACTGCAGACAAGATTAGATTAATATTCTATTACATAGTCATTTGATTTCCCAGGCAGGGTTGTACATAACTGCATTCAAAATATAACACCAACATGCTTAAGTACATGCCTATAAATCATACTAACTACAATTAAGTCACACACATGCTGTTGTAACTTTGTTAGGGGCATTAGTTTATGTTCACTGGGTCATTTTTTTCATTATGAACAGAGGTATTACCTTCTTCCCTGCCTAGAGTGAGCCTTTTGCTTGCAAGTGCAATACAAATTCCAAGTAAAATACGGTCTCTTCCTCAAAGGGATTTCCAGATTAAATAAAGGTGTTTGTCTAAAAGGCCAAAGAGTCAGTGCAGAACAGCTGTTCCACATAAGGCTCTCCTGTGAGCCCTGTGCATGAAGCTCATCTCATCTAACTTCAGATGCCTACAATCCGGAAGTCTGTATTTGATTTGCTTGTCTTGACTGTCTTTACAACCAGCAGAGAGCCATTCTTACAATGCAATTCCTTCCACCCTGCAGTAGATGTCTAAAACAGACCAGATAAATTGTGCTTTGCTTCTCTCTGTTGACTATGAACAGTTCAGGAGATTTCCACTCTGGCATTCCACATCAATGGAGTGCTTTGCAAAGATTAAATTAACTTCCTTCTGTTTGTAGATACTCTCACAATGGAATAAGAGTTGCCATGTGGGGAGTTAGAGCGACGATTGCTCTTTTAAAGTTTGCTCCATAGCAAAAACTTTGGCAAAAACTTCTCCATTCATTTTCTATTGTAAATAAGAAACATTTCATGCTTAGGAAAGAGAGATTAATTTTTCAAGGGAAAAACCAATACAGTAAGATAATACCGATCAACTCAGGAGGCTGTAATAGGATTTTATTGGATGCCAGACCGTATTTCAGTTTATTAAAGACATCAAAGAAAATAACTGGAAGGTCTTTGTGAAGGACTGTGATTATTCACAGGCAGTTCCTCTAAGATGTTGTCAGGTAACATGTAATTATAAATCTGTATTTTCAAGCGCAAGCTAATTAAATCAAAAGAAAGAATCAACAATATAGTGTACAATAAACTCAAAGAGATTGACCATAACTTGCCTAAACACTTTCACAATTAGAGCTACAATGAATAGACCAAATTTGGAGAAAGAGACAAAAAATTTCTTTAATCATCCAAAACTTATATAAAAATACTAAACCTATTGATAACATAAAAGATTAATGTAGAATGTCTTTTCTAGTCTGATGCCAAAGCTTTGCTGGGATGCAATAAAGTAATAGTTTGTACTAGTTACAGCAAAGTGACTTTTGGAATTGACATAAAAATTTTCAGCATGAAACAGCCTGTTGTCTTAAATGTCAGAAAACTTATGCCTCTTTACAACCTAAAAGTTTGTCCAATAACATATACTTGACTGTGGAGTTTGGTCCTCATTGGTGATACGTCAAGTCTTTCCTAAAATATCTGAAGCCAACAGTCTGATAGAAAGAAGTGTCTTCTAGTTAGAGTCAAGAGTCAGGAGGAGATCACCTTGGATAAGTTAGAATCTATCTGAAAAGTGGTGGTAACATTACTTCCTTTCTTTATTACTTTGTAAGCCAATGAGGACAGAAACTGTTTCATCTGTGACATTTTTAAAAACACAAATTCAACAGCTAACTATAAATTTGTCCTGTGAACAAGGTATTTTATATTCTAATATTCTACTTAAATTTTCCAGAATGCTTCTTTATTACTTGCTTTACATTATCTGAATTGTTCTTCAGACATTCTTTATTATATTCTCCAGCTATTTAACCTTTAAATTAAGAAATGTCTTTTAAAATTATTTTTTAGGATTTTTTCATTATTCTGATAGTTAATTTTGAACTGAAAGAACTTCTGATGAGCATGATATGTATAGCTTTGTCAATCATTGAGCAGTTGTTCAGAAAATAATGAGTAGTTTGCTTAGAGGTTTTGTCTACAACACATATAGAATGACTACTGTTGCCAGCAGCATTAACCTATAATATAAGAAAATCAGAAAGTTCAGAAATACTAACCATATGCAGAGTACAAATGCAAGGTTTTTTTTCTTCCTAGGAGCAGAATTCTGGAAGGTTTTCTTCAAAGAGGTGAGAGGTGAAAATCCCAAGAGATAAGATTTTAAACACTTAAAAGGATTTTCAGTAGAAACTGCAGCTATATTATACAGGTACCATCTGAGTAAGGTTTTCAAAGGCAGGGCGTCTGAGCCCTATTTCTATTTTGACTTCTAGACTGAAAACAGTGAGAGCAATGCAGACTTTCAAAAAGAGACAGAGCAAAAGAATTTCTTTTACAAAAATCATGCATTTCCTCTGTATGGACAAAATTAGAAGAAAAACATCCCCTTGATGAGTGTTATGTCAAAACACAGGCAATGAAGATGACACTTGCTTGGCTACATAAAGGAAGGTTGTTCATACAGGGTTCTGTAATTTAAAGACTTCAAATATCTTGTATGTTAATATGCAATTATATACTCTTTGTAAAGACGATTAATTCAGCATTTTACTTTTGTAAGTGGGTAAATCCTTAAAAGAGCAAGTAGCTATTTTATTTCCTCCAAGTCCTCAATCCTGACTTCACTAGCATGACATGCAAAATTACAGATGTCCATGAATAGGTAGTCTTCTTAGAATTTCTGGTGTGGAAACATTTTAAATTTTCAATTAACTGCCTTGATAGATAGGTTGCTTTTATGACCCAAAGCAAACTGTGGATAATTTAGTTTGGTCTGGCTCCTATGCATTCAGTGTTTTGTTGGAATTACGATGCAGGGGTTCAGTTGTAAGAAGAAAAGAATGTATTATCGTACCTGCAGGGTATTAGAAGTCTTGGTTAGTTTTCTCTTTTGATCCAGGCAGTGATATGGTGGCATTGAGTTTGTACTCTTATGAATTCAAGCAACCGTCTGTTCTTTTCTGAGGGCTTACTTCTTCCTTAATTCTTTTTCTGTTTTTCCCTGTTTGCAAGGGCTACATCTATCATAGTCTACAATACTGGGTCTCATTGTGCCAAAAGAGCTCAAATTGGTGTTTTGCCAATGCTGAAAGACATTGGCTCAAAATGACATTTGAGAATGATGAAATGAAACTTCTGGATTATATTTTCTTCTTGATTCTTGTTTTAAAGTATACACTATTGTATTTATCTTCATCACATACTCAGACTAACACAGCCCAGTGTAACAATGAACAATACTGAACTGCCAGTCTTTAACCTTTATTGTTTGCTTAGGAAGTGTGCAAGAGCTAATGTGGAACTATATTAATTTTTTTTTGACCAACGTATGATGAATAACAGATTTTGCAATAAAAATCATTCATGAAAAGACAAGATACATTTTCTGTGTGCCAGTCGGTTTTGACTACGTCAAACAAACACACAAAACTTAACTTTAGCCAATATATCATGCAGCCTTTTTGGAACAAAACTACGCAGTTGCCTGACTGTTCTTTCAGAAATCTTTTTCACAGATGTTAATACATTTAGACATGATTACACTATGTCACTGAGAGCTGCAGATACAAGGAGCCCAGGCCTGTCCTGGTTGATGAGCCCAGTTCTCCTTTATGTTACGGGCAGTTATCTGCAGTCAGACTAACTGTGGAGCCTTCACTGGCTCCAGCAATGTAAGCATGAAGAAGCAGCATACAGCTCTGCCTTCTTACTGTGTTACACTGAAACTATTCAGCTGGATTAAAAGACCTGCCTGTAAGAGATAAAAGCTTATCCTGTCATAAACCAGGCATGAATAATGAAGTCAGAGCACCTCATGCCTATCTGGTCTGCAGAAACTTTATTTGCTGCAGCACTTTCTAATGGTATTGAAACAAGCTCTGTAGGAACTCTCTGGGAGGATCTGCAATACAGCTGGACTGAGCCAAGATGGTTGTAGGAAATTCTAGTGAGCATCTTATTCTTTAAGTAAGAAAATATGTTGTCAGTGTTTTTATTGTTGAATCCCTTCTTCCAGTTATGAGACTACATGATTATGATTTTGCAGGGTAAACCTAAGGGTCTAAAAGTTTCTTAAATGTCTTGACAAGAGAGCAAGTCTATTATTACTAAGCATATAGAACTGTTTAGACCACTTTGGCAACAAACTGGCTTGGCTTTCAATGAGTTTTATTTTCCTGTTGATTTTTCTTTCTTATCCATGGATAATACCAAACTAAAAAGACTTTTTTTTTTGCATATGTTTTGTTCAAAACAAAGATGGGAGAGAGACTCTATTTTTCTGCTTGTGGGTAGTATTTCTAATTATGTCTTCAGTAGTACTTTTAGGTTTACTTCTATTAGTGAGCTTCATTTCAACCTTTCTAATAATTCATGGAGCCTAACTTTAAGGGACATTGCACGTGTTAGTGGCAGGATAGTCCTATTCATGTGACATACATCATGCATGACATATGAGTATTTAATTGCCTGGATTATATGCAGTCTGGCTGAACAGTGACCCCAAGTAACACATTTACAATATATCCTTCTGTAGAACACAACTGTTTAGAGCTCTATTTGTAAAGCATTTAGGAGTTAAATGTGTTCTGAATGATTCTGTCCATAAAAGCGAGAGTTCCCATTTCCAAGGTAATAGTGAAATGCACACATTTATTTGCAAATCAGTCTCTAGATTGGTTTTATCAATTCTAAAATCCAGCTGAATCAATGAAACTTTCTCTCTTCAGCTGGCTTTCAGTCAAGACCACAATCAGTTTCCCTGTGTGCCTTGAGTGTTTAATCAGTAAACACTGCAGGGAAATATTTAACTACAAACTGAAATCTATCATCACTGCTGTCATAAACACATAGGGAAATTCCTATTTCATTTTCTGAAATTGCTTGCTTACAGCACTAAATGTGTGGGTTTAAACTGACTTTTAGAAAATGCAGACTGAGAAGCAATAAGATGCATAGATTTTGTTTTGGCCCTATGCTGTTTCTGTAGTATTTTCAAAGATGCTATCATGCAGTGTTATAGTTATGGCAGGAATGAACTGGAAATTTCTTGAGAAATAGGTAGGTAAAAGGTTGCTATAAAACCTCTACCTCCCCTAAGGTCATATTTCAAGCTGCTTGAAATGAAAAATGTTCAAAACAAGTGATGCAGCTGTGGTGTAAATATAAAAGTGCTGTCTAACTAAGAAGACAGTGGTAAAAAAAGGCAAAAATGATGAGGTACCTCTGAAGGAAGGAGAAGCAGTGGCTATGTATATGCACTTTCCCTAATCTTTACACCCCTTCTGCAGTTTCAAGACCCCGTCATCTCCCCCACTTCCTCTCTGAACATGGTGGCCTTGGTGGTCTTAGGTTTACAGTTGAACTCGATGATCGTAAAGGTCTTTTCCAACCTAAATGCTTCTGTGATTCTATTGTATGTTTCTATGATCCCACCTCAGTTCCATTCTCTATTCTTTCTTTTGCATGATCATCACTTATCTTTGCTGACTGGAGGCCTCTTTATTTAATGCTCTCCCAATTATTCCCCCTTCTTCAGATGGGTTTTCATTTGCCGCATGCTCCTCAAGCCCTGCTTCTGTCTTTAGCTATTTGTTATCTTTCATTCATCTTAGCATCTTTACCTGTTATTTAGAAATCAGCAGAGCTTTCTGTCTTCCCATTCAAATTGCAGTCACTTCCCCAACCTGTTCTGAATGAAGCAGTTTCTTCTCAGATCTTTCTTCCTTTTCTCTTCTTTTCCTGTGCTGTACTTTATTCTGTTTGATGCTATTTATTCGCATTCTCTGTGAAATAAAATCAATCAGTAGAAGCTTTCAAGGGCAGTGAAACAGGCTGCTTTTATTTCATCTGTCCAGGGAGATATTGTGATTGTTAACAGTATGGTCAGTGCTCTTATTGGCGACCTTTTTGAGTTTTCCCAAACTTTTTGGTTTTCCTTTCAGTAAGAAGTAAAACACAGGCATTCACAGATGACACTTGAATGTTAATGTGTAATAAGCAATGTTTCTGGAGTGCAAACTGGCTCTTTTTAAAGGCTTTGATTTTCTGCTCTGTTGCACTGGAGGAGAAAATCCTTTAGAATGGGAATCTTAAAAATGTACCCAGATTCCATAGTTGCTTTCCAGAATCTTGGCCACATCTTTATATGATGCATGTAATGCTGATTTGCTGTAGAAGCCTTTCCTCCTAAAGCAAATTACCCTTCAACATAAATCCAGACTTTACCCTAACATCTCTAATGCCCTTAAGGGAGATAAAGCATTAAGCAATGGATTGTATGAAAGTATATAACCTGGTATATGTAAGCTGCAAATAATCCCCAGCCAGAAGCACAGCCTTTCAAATAGATGCCACAGCTGGCAAACTGAACATAATTTGGTAGGGAGTAATAATTCTATAAACCATCCTTCTCAATCATATCACCATAGTCATTTCTTTTAAAGAGATGTAAAGAACAGAAAGATTGACAGATATATTTGCTAATGAAATCCTCAGCTAAGGGTAAATCGTATTGATGCATTCCTCCTCTATTCACAGAATCACCAAACTGTTTTAGTTGGAAGAGACTTTCAAGATCACTGAGTTCAATTAAGGATTGTGGAAAAATTATCACTTTTCAATTTAAAAAAACCATATTTTTGTTGACAAATTGATGGCAAGCTGATGTTAGTCACTCTATGAAGAAGTTGCAGATTTCTTTGTGAGAAGGCAGAGTGAAGATGAGGAGAGATGGGGGAGGTGCTGGGGAAGGCAGGAGGTAGAAGAAATAAAGATTGTGAATTCAGTGTCAATCTGGTAATGAATGCAGTGGTACTAATCAGCTCTGACAGAGAAGGGTGTACTTCTAACCGGTTTTCCAATACTCAGTCCTTTTCTTGGCAGAAACATGGAGCAAAGGCTAGTAAATGATTATATAGGTAAAAAATGTAATAATTTACAACTACAACAGAGATGTACAGTGTGAAAGGTGGAAAGGGGCCATGAGGCCACACATATAACTGAGAATCTCTGTCTTTAAGCACATATTTGGCTTATTTCTAAAACACCACCATCAGCATCAATATTTTTAGGCATTATTGTCTACTTTGCTGACTCATTTTACTGTAATTTTTCCTTTTCTTGTTTTTAAACAAGAAGAGATTGATAGTGCCAGATACCTAGCAATTCATCATGTTTCAGTGATCTCAGTGGCACGCAGATATACAAAAAGTGATATTCCCGACTAAAATATTTTAAAATTGGGAATGATTGAGACCAATACTTAAAGTTTTAGAACCTCTTCTAAAACAGTCTTTAGAGGAATGTAGAGTACCTGAATGAAGAACTTCTGTGTAAGGTAATAGGCCACAGAACAGTGTTTATTCATACAAACCTTTTTATTTATGAATGTGCTATGGACCAAAGAAATGAAGAAATAAGGTAGTGTAAACTTCTATTATTTTTTGTGGGGTAGTGTCTCACAATATATACTGCCTGTCTAGGGGCTCTAAAAAGTCCTATTTCTTAATGTATTCCTCCTGCAACACAGCTGTGGAGCAGGCTGTACCTGCTTTGTACCTAGGCTGCATCTATAGCGTGTTGGGTGAGAAGCAGCCCCACAGCATGATCGCTCCTCAGATGACTATCTGTGGTGGTATCTCTTTCATTATTGATTGTAAAGAGAGGAAAACAAGACTATCCAAATGCCTAAAGCTAGTGACTCAAGCTAGATGGGGATCAGTTCCTGAATTCCTTCCCTCACAGTAACACTGTTCAGTCAGCCAGCAGCCTTGAAAGCTTGTTACAATCCAAAGCAGAGAAAACTTGGATTCCATTTGATTGCTACATCCTCTTACAATAACTTCAGCTACGTAATTTTTACAAGACCTGCTTAGAAGAATGGTCTTACAATTTACCTGGTACAAATAAGGGTCTTTGCAAAACACATAAACTATAGCAAGGGAAACCTCTTGCTTCAGTCTAGATTGAAGAAACTGAGGCGAGGAAACTGTTTTCTTACCTAGGTAGGTCCAGTTCTGTCACTGTTCTTTAGGCTATGTAACCTTAATCTGCTGTTGCTTTAGTACTTGCTATTCCATTCCATGTAGGGATGGGATGTTTCCCACTAATATCAGTGTAGCCAGATCATGTTTGTGGTGAATAAGGACAGAAGAAAGGAGTTCTTTATATTTTCATAAACAGCCTTGTGACTTGTGCATGATTTGTCGCCGTTTTCACATGAACATCATATTTGGGGTTTACTTTATGAGCACTGTTTAATTTGGACCTATGGCTTTCTGCTATCAGGTCTCATTGTCTTGCTGCATCATAGGACAGCATCCCAAAGCCTGGGAAGCACTAGCAGAAATTTCTAATTTCAGAAGCCCGACTGTTTAGTTATTTAGGTTGTTCATAAGACAGATTACTTTCCTTATAGCTGGAGAACAGTAAGCTTTTATCAGCAACAAGCTTGCCACAGTTTCTTCTCAATAATACATCAAGGTCAAACATTTGGAACAGCTGAAAAGGAGACAGCCCATTTCAAATCTGCTTTGTTCATGAACTTCCATGGCCAAAGCTGTACACTTCCTAGGCTGTAACGAAAGTTAGATTTATGTTTTTCTAAACACAGAAAAGGTATTTCTGCAAATACAGTAGAAAAGCAGAACAGTTATCCAAATATTGAAGCTCTTTTATTCTTTACAATAATAGTTGTTTCTTCCCCAGTGCTTAAAATTTGCAGTATCTCTTTAATATTCCTCTCCAACAGGAAAACACCTTATTTTTACTTGGTTTGTACGTATCTATTGAGGAAACATCCCCACACAGACTGCTGCATGATATTACTGGCTAAGGATACCAAACTCCTTATGCTCCAGAACAAACACAGTGAAGGTTAAAAAAACCCCAACAACCAAAAGACACAATTTAAAACATTCCTGGAAACATCATGGCTCTGTCCTGAAGATTATAAGTAGTTCCGGGCAGAGACCTCAAATTCACCTATGGTATTATGTAAACAGTCTGGACAGTGGTTCACTAAATATACATTGGATTGTGTCCACAATGTTTCCCATCTGCCATATCCTGCTTCCAATAATGCACACAGCATTTTCGAAGACAGAAGTAATCCCTGCTGTATTTTGGGGGATGCTTGTTTCAGAACTTCCACAGTGAGACCCAAATGCTCAACCTTGGGTGAGAGGAATGGCATTTCTCATTGCCTGACCCCAGCCTGAATATCATGTGTGAGCGTTTCTGCTGTGGCTGCGTGGGCAATATGCAGAAGACGCCATTAGGGCTATTTCAAGTAAAAATCTGAGCTAGTTCTGGAAGCCTGTTGACCTCAGCATAAGCAAGATCCTAATTGTAGGGCTTATGAGTTCCACAGACCTATGTGCTTCCTTGGGGACTAGAGGTCACTTTCTGAGTCTGGTCCTGTAACAGAGTGGTGCAGGTCACACAGGGAAGGTGCAGCACCCCAGGCCATCTGCCCTGCTGTGTGGTCTTATATCCTGGGCACGTCTATAGCTGCTGAAACACCCTTCTTCACTGCAAGCTCTTAGTTATGAATCTGACAATGCTATTTCAGTTTCCTTCGCTGCAGGTACAGTCTATATGTTTCACAGCTTTCTAAGGCTACTAACAATCATTATTTTTATCTAAAATGATAATTCAGGTCACCGGGAGTTAGCCAAATGCTTATCTATTTAGCATCTGTGTGTAGCAACAAACCCATGGCAGAAGAAAAGAAGCATATTTTGCATTTCAAAGCATCATTTTGATCTAGAAGAGGGCCTTCATTTAAGGGATTTTTTTTTCAATTTACTTACTAATTTATTTGTAATTAATAATATTTTTAAAAAATCCTGAATGACCATTAATTTTCTGGATTTTCTTTGCTATGTTACATCAGAGTATAGCAACTTCAGTTCCATGACTTATTACTCAGCTACATTCAATATCTAGATTTTCCTTGTTACTATGATGAACCAAGTTCACTAAACCTCGGTTCTGGGCTTGGGTGCAACCTTAATGTCTTCAGGTATATCGTACAGCTATAAAAGCTCATAAAAATAAGCTCATTGTGCTTGCATTTGACTTAGTGCAGAGCATGGGAAATGAACTGGAGAATTACACATATAAGAACAGAGTGATTTATTACATTTAGTATCAAATTTTACATCACATAGTGTAAAAATCACACAATGATTTGTGTATGCTAAAAGTGAGCCCCTCTTTCTAAATAACCCTGTAAATGAAAGCTGAGATGTTTTCTTCAGAATTGCTTTTGGTATTTTCATGCTAAGATAAAAAAAAAAGTGTTTAAAAAAATATTCAGTTCTCAGGTAAAGTATTAAGTGAACAATAGGTTTCTGCATGTTTATGAAAAAATACTGCTTGTTCATATATTGTTTTTGTGCCTGTTTCAGTAATATTTTAACTTCTGCTTCAGTTATATTTAGTTGCAGCTAAAGTGGTATGCAGAGGCCAGTTAGGTTAACTACTGAAGTGCTCTCCACAAGAGTAACTGTGAAGATAAATGCTGGAAAAATAACCAGGGCCTTCATATATGACCAATAACTTATCTGTACCAGTCCAGTACTGAAACAGTGAATTTTATCTAGTTGTAGAAAGCATACTAAACGAGTTTTGGGTTGCCTGTTTTTTCCTTCAGTACTGCAGCACGTGGAATTTTGCAAATGCCTCATAGAACATTTCCAGGGAAGTAAATTCAATCAGCTAATTGAGAGCAATAAATGGTTTCAGTGGGGGAAAAAAATGTTTGTTGGTATAACTGGTGGTAAGTACCCAGGAATTTGTGGTTTAAAGTGCACATTCATGATCTGGCTTTGTTGATTTTTGCAGCGATGATAGAGATACAGGTGGTTTGGCCCCGTTTCTGCTTGTTATTCAAATAGCTGCAGGAATGAAAACAAAGCCAACGGGCAAAACATTATGAAAATGGATTAATTTTTCTTAATAATTGCATCTGTGAGGTCAACTTGTGCTGAAGAGAGAATGTGGAAACAGGAGAACTTCACATCCAGAATAACTGAAAAGAAAGATAGGTCCTGATCTTGAAACAGGGAGAGGGATATCGCTCCAAGGTCTAAATGCCTGAGCTGCTGGCTAGGACAGGCTGTTATTGCCTCTCTAATCTTACATGAGATGTTTCCACATCGTGGAATTTACTAAACAGCACTTACATCTCCATTCATAAAGTATAACATGCTCTTTCTGACTGAAAGATTCTGTAAATGAACAAACCATGTCTCTATTGCACTCCTTCCCTGATTTTACCCCATTCCAAACTCTCACCCCTGCTTTTCTCCTGCAAGGGGGAAAAGAAAGTCAATTGTGGCAGTTGGCCAAGATGATCATAGTCCCCTCCTGCAGCCTTGTCTCCACCTGGTGCCTCTTCATCGCTTCCTACAAGTCTGTACACTGCTGCTACCGCCACTGCACATCTGGACAGATAGTATTTTCCTTATAAAATAAGTCTTCCTTTTTCTTGCTGTAGATAAGGCAGTGATACTAATTTCTGCTGCTCCCAGACTGAAGGTCAACAGCAGAGGGACAATGCAGGTATTAGCCTATTTTGTCATAAAATAGCCTGTATAGCACAACTGTGCATGAACAGAAAAACTTAGATGTATTTTTATGTCAAACTCACTCAAAAAGTCTCATGTTGCTCTTTAATTCACGAGTCAAAAAGAAACAAAATGCAAGGAAAGAAAAGGAGTCAGTCTGGCTTGATCTGTTGCCCACATATAAGCACCTGGCATGATAAAAATGCCCTCAGGTACCCCTCTTAGTATCCAGCTGCTGGTCCAGAATGTCTTTGATCTCCTATAGGGTCTCACCCACATCTGCCAGCCCTATGCATAGGTCTTAGAAACCCTGAGACCTAAACCAACAAGAGACAAAAGGAGACAAGCTGGGAATGAATTTCAAAACGTTCCAAGGCAGGTTATTAACCTAAGAACACCTTTGGATATCTCAGACCACACCAGATGCCTGTGTGGGTAACTGAACCAAATTCAGTAGGTTTAGAGGAATTTACACTTTAAAAAAAATAGTTGGTGGTATTTTAATAGAAACCCTCACAGAGCTGTGAAAGGGAGAAGATACAGACTTTCATAACACAATGGCAAGCAAACAGGATGACATTTAACAACAACAAAAAGAGAAAAAAAAGACAGAAAAGTATTTCATTTTTGTTTGGAAGATTTCTTTCAGGGGAAATAAAAAATGATGTACGACTAACTGTTTTCAAGACTCGGAAGTGGTGGTTACATAGTATTCAACCACTACTGTATTTGCAAAAAACTAAAATGAGGTAGAATGAATCAGAAATGTAGATAATAAGATACCTAATTGGCAAGAACATACAATTTTATTTCAGCAGCTGGAACCTTACAAGCATCAAAGTAAACACCAAGCCCACATCTGACTGAGGTAATAAAAGGGGAAAAAAGTCAGTAGAACTCTGAGTCACTGCTACTTAGACCTCATGAATGCTGAGGATTCTTCCAGCTTACCACCATAAGATTAGAATCAAACCTTAAATTGTATGTCATTGGGTAGTTCACATCAAAAGCTCATAAAAATCTTAAAAACTATTTAAATAAGTGAGTTCAATGCATGTATATCTAATAAAGATATTTAGGAATGCTTCTGCTTGGTGATTCAAACGGGTATAATCAGAGAAAGATTATATTAAGCCCTGAAATTATATTAGTGATAAAGGCAACATTCCTCAAGACAGTAACATTACTGATTTTATTCTAGATTACAGAACATACACAATCAAAATATAGGATAATGTTTTCAAAGTCAACTGGAAATCCTCAGGACCCTCCTAGAAGCTCAAATGCATCAGGAAAAAAAAATAAACTATTGTCTCTACTTTTAACATGGGTAAGATAAAAAAAAAAAAAGGCCATCTCATGCAAGTATCAGAAAATTGCATAGTGACCTATCTGGGAAATTCTACCAGTGTGTCTGGTCTGTGTTTTGTGCCCAGTTCTCATGGCAATCTTTTATCTGGGAACAAAGCCACATTTACAGAAACAGCTCTGCTGGTATGAGGCAACATCTTGTCTAGTAAGTAACAAATGACAACTTAGTTCTCAGTACAAATAACCTGGCTAACTCCAGATGAGATTGCTCAAGAAACAGAGCAGTAAAGATTCATTCTCAAATAAAGCTGAATAAGCTGGTTACACCATACTAATGCAACCCCACATGACATCTAGATACCTAAGTAAACTTGATCAGAACTAGTCAGGATATGTGCCCAGCTCTGGCCTCGCCTGTATATACAAATCAAAGCCTTTAATACATAACATCACCTTAATGTCATTTGATGACCTAACTTTTAAATTCTTCACATAAAACTGGCTTAAACACCCAGAGAGAAGGTTTTACTTACCTTGACTATGTCACCCTGTGTCAGATACTTCACCACAAAACGAGAAGTCCGTGACTCCAGAAAAGAAGAATTACACAGAAAGCTAAGTCAAGAGAAAGGGATTTTCTCCTATAAGGCTGTCACTATTACCTTGGCCACATTAAATGAAGATAGTTTTGCTCCAGAACAATGTGTAAGTGTCTTTCTGGATGTACTTCTGTTATAAACTATTACCATGATAAGCTGGTAGGTAATTAAGGGAAAGTTAAGTGATAGTTACTGTTAATTTTAGGAGGTGCTCAGATACCGAAAAGGGTAGTGATACCTTGTGATACCTTGTTGTAGAGTGAATAAAAATCGTATATGAAGAGTATGATATATGAGAGAATATGATAATTGACACATGGAAGGGATTAAGTCACTCTTACCTTATTTTTAAAAACAGATTTAAGCACACTAACAATCAAACAATGAATTTATTTGCAGGATACATTTATCATACATAGAAAACAATACTTATTGTTTGGTTGATTAAATAGAGAAAAAAAGCACAACAAAAACACAATACATTATTCAAAGTGTTCCATATATTTGTTAACAGACATTTCCAAAATGATGCTTTTTTTGTTGTTGTTTTTTAAACATGATTGTGAACAATGCACAGTGGGAACAAAGGGTCTAGAAATCTACCATTCCACAGCTGTGAGTCAGTGTGAATAATAAGGCTATGTAGAGAAAAAAAACACACTCAATTTCAAAACAATACATATTCCATTGACAGGCTGCAGATAAGATTATCTGGGCATATGAAATCTAAAACCCAAGTTACGTAAGGAAAAGAGGCATTTAAAATGTTAAGAAACAACTTGCGAAGGAGGAAGCTAGATTTCTCTAGTGATGGCTTGGAAGTAGCCTCCAAACTTTCAAACTGTAATCATATCAAAGGAAGGTCAATTACACTATGACGCTGCAAAAAAACCAACCCAAGATGAACATCTAGAGGTAAGAAATATCCAAGTTCATTTTACTAAATAAGCTGCAACTACCCACACCACTTATTCAGCACATATTTATCCATGGAGTGACACAGTGTCAAAAGAAAAAAAAAGCACGATCACCAATCACTGATGGATTCAGAGGAGGCCTGGAAAACATATCTGCGTGCTCTGAAATGTTAACTACAAGTTCTTTTCACGTTTCATGCTGATGTAAATGGAATGAATGGAATTGCACTGTCATATCCTGCTCTTTGTTCCTATCCTTTCACACTGGGTCAGCAGTGGGAAGGTTTCATAAAGCTGCCATAAACTGAGGCTCTTCACTGTCCTTAGTTGCTGCCATCTGCTCTTCAGATGATCACAGTGGATGAGTCCAAGGAACAAGAGTCACAGAGCTGCCATTTTCTGTCAGTCTTCCCAAAAGCCACATTAATACACGATACGGACCCCAGATAACTCAACCACATTAAATAACTAGTGTTAAATGAAATTCAGGATAAAGAGGGCATAAAATAACTGCTAATATTGGATCTTACCTGAGTTAGATTCAGATTGCTTACTCACAATGTCACAAGAAAAAAGCTGAAGCAAGACTACTTGTGGGAAATTATTTGAATGCAAGTGTATAGAATATATATGTATGAATATATATATATATGTAGAATATATATATATGTAGAATATATATGAATATATTTACAAATAACTCATACCTTTTAAAAATAATTAAATACAGTCTAGGCTACATAATCCTTTATAATCCTTCTTCATCTGTCATAAATTATAGCGAGATACAAATTCAGATCTTGCAGACAGAAGACATACAGAATTTATTTAAAGCTTATTTGCTCTAGGTCGTACTTTGCCATCTTGGAAAATGTATAGGAAACTATTAGAAAACTTGGATTATTGTTGATGAATTAAACAAAAATATATCCTTATTTAAAAAAAAAAGTTTAACATCCTGACTGCCATGGGAAGNACTGATGGATTCAGAGGAGGCCTGGAAAACATATCTGCGTGCTCTGAAATGTTAACTACAAGTTCTTTTCACGTTTCATGCTGATGTAAATGGAATGAATGGAATTGCACTGTCATATCCTGCTCTTTGTTCCTATCCTTTCACACTGGGTCAGCAGTGGGAAGGTTTCATAAAGCTGCCATAAACTGAGGCTCTTCACTGTCCTTAGTTGCTGCCATCTGCTCTTCAGATGATCACAGTGGATGAGTCCAAGGAACAAGAGTCACAGAGCTGCCATTTTCTGTCAGTCTTCCCAAAAGCCACATTAATACACGATACGGACCCCAGATAACTCAACCACATTAAATAACTAGTGTTAAATGAAATTCAGGATAAAGAGGGCATAAAATAACTGCTAATATTGGATCTTACCTGAGTTAGATTCAGATTGCTTACTCACAATGTCACAAGAAAAAAGCTGAAGCAAGACTACTTGTGGGAAATTATTTGAATGCAAGTGTATAGAATATATATGTATGAATATATATATATATGTAGAATATACATATATATGTAGAATATATATGAATATATTTACAAATAACTCATACCTTTTAAAAATAATTAAATACAGTCTAGGCTACATAATCCTTTATAATCCTTCTTCATCTGTCATAAATTATAGCGAGATACAAATTCAGATCTTGCAGACAGAAGACATACAGAATTTATTTAAAGCTTATTTGCTCTAGGTCGTACTTTGCCATCTTGGAAAATGTATAGGAAACTATTAGAAAACTTGGATTATTGTTGATGAATTAAACAAAAATATATCCTTATTTTAAAAAAAAAGTTTAACATCCTGACTGCCATGGGAAGGCCTGCCTTGAAAACATTATTTCCTCAGCATACTCTACATAGCCTCACTCATCCCAGTTACCATTCAAACAGCACAAACAACATTTAGAGAGTGAGAGATCCTAAGGCTGACCTGTTTTTAGCTGCCCTGAAAATCTGTGTTTACTATGCTTGTAGCTGAGGCCTCACAGAAAGCAAGAAACATATTTCAAAATCAGCAGAACGAAGGCATGCAGCCATTATTACATTGTGTCCACCACTTGTCTTCTATTAACAAAAAAGTTATGCGAGAAAAACAGAGTTGCAATTTTAAAATCTAGAAAAAGCCATGCAATCCACAAAGAAAGAAAAATAAAAAACCCACACTGCAGAATATGGAGGACTGCTGTAAGTTTTCTGTAAAAAAACCAGAAATACAGACTGTGGCTGTATATGCATCTACTTTATGTATGTGTGCATGTTTACACACATATATACACAAATACAGAACCATCATCACTAAAAACCAGAACTGTCAATGCAGCTGCTTGTCTCATTCTAAATAAAAAGGATGAGTTAACAAATTTTCCAACATGGCTCATAAATTTGAGCTGACTAATCTGCAAGTTTGTCTATATTTTTTCTCTAGTGAAGCCTCTTTCATTTAACTTGTATAGAAGCAAGCTGGTTTTAATTTCCTAAGTTAGAAAAGAGTGTATAACTTCCCACATGCTAAGAAGTTAGTTTTTCTCATGTCATACAATGCATTATCAGAACATGCTACACAAGTCTTTGCTGATATAAAAAAAATCTCATAAAAGAAACAAATAAAAAATGACTGATCATAATTATGGAGGTTGTCTAGCAATTTTCAAGTAAAAGACAAAAGTAACACTTCCCAATGTTAGACATTAATTTTTCCATCTGATACAGATTTAAAATACATAGTATATACAGAAAGAGTAGTATTCATCCAATATCAAAGCGTTCTGGTTTATACTTCCATCAATGGGCCCTATAATTATTTTGGAGTCTGTATTAAAGAATATATTACATTCAGAGGGGCTAATTAAAATAAGAAATTCAATGATTTCTTTTTAAGGAAAGGCTTCTTTTCAATTTTTTTTTTTTTTAGAAACGGAAAAAAAATCACAAGTACTCCAGAGTAAAAATCCAACACACAAAAAACATTGTGTTCTTCTGTGTTCTCTTTTGCTCAACAAACAAAAAGCCCTCCCAATAACTGTATGTATGACACTTGCTTATTAGAATGTAATCCATATGTTAGGATTACGCGAGAATGAAATGGATCCACTCAACTACCTTTTCTTCAGAGTTGTTTGACTTAAGCATCGCCTTTGTTCACAGCATTCTGGTATGGGCTAAAGTAGAATCAGTTTTCTAACTTTTCATCTAAGTCTCATCTAAGTAACTTCATTTTTCTGACAAGTTCAGGACAAGTTCAGATCAGTAAGCAGCCACTTAGTTGAGTGAGCAGGCCTCTAGAGCACAGATTTAGGGCCAGGCTTTCTGCAAAGAACAAGCCTGCTCCTATGCCTGCTGCTGTCAGAGACAGCAGAGTGGTCCATCAGAACTACAACCCTGAAAAGCCGCTACGCTTCCAGGAGTGAGTTGGACTTCCAGGGTACCTCTGGAAGAAAGATAAACCTGCTGGCAGGTTTTTTTTCCCTTTTTTGCACTTTGTGTGACTTTTAACAGTCCCCAAAGGGATGGGCTCATGCTGAACTGACTTAATCAGATTTTTTCTTCAGATTTATTCTCGTATTGGGATCTGTGCCAACACGCCTGGCTTGAAATGATTCAGAATGAAAGTCATGAACCAGCCACTCCACAGAGGTGAACTTCAAGGGGCCTTGACAGTGACAGTGCTGGAGAGCTAAGAAAACTAACGTAGCAACAAATAAACAAACAAGCTCTCTCATTACTGCTTGCATGTAGTCTTAAGAAATGCTTACATTTGAAGTGAAGGCTATGGTGTAAAAATAGAGTAACACATCAGTGGGAAATGCAAACAGAGTTAATGAATCTGTGCAGCAGCACCAGGAACTGGGTTTAAACCTGCTTTTAAAACTAGCCAGGCTTTTGCCACTAGAGCCAAGATAATCTATGTTAGCCTGTCATGAATGCTTTAGTACTTCTTGCAGGCCAGTATCCATGAGCTTAGCTTTTGCTTTCATTCCCAACAGAAAGGCCATTTCTGTAAAGGAGCTCTGGGCTGCAGCAGCTCCTATGGGGAGCACTGTACAAGCCAGAAGTTGCAGGGTGTTTTTCAAAGTTTTCTTCTTTCAAATATTTAGGCTCCGAAAGCAGAACTTATTTAAAAAAAACCCAAAAAACTACTATATTGAAGCAAGGTTCTGATATAACAACATTTATACATTTATATAGCCTAGGCAATATATTGGTATGACAGCCAATAGATAATCCTATTGGGTATAAAATACTACAGACTTCAGGAGCTTCCAAGTATGTCAGACATACTTCCAGTCAGCAAAACACTGACTGTTCTTCCACTGTTCATTTAAGAATAAGGACACGGTCTATAATAATTTCAGAAAGCAAATCCAAATGTTTAAATAGTTCAATTCACAATCATATTCTTCCTTTAAAAAATTATGATCCAAGACCAACTTCAGCTAAGCATCTTTGTTAGCGATCTCTGAAGAGAATGAATGCTAGCGAAGGAAAACAACCGTTTGAAAGACAGAAAACCATCAGTGAATTACAGTACATATTACATGCTTAGCATCAGAAGACAGACATCATAAAAACAATAGTTTCACTTTTAACTCTAAACAGGTATGATACAGTATTACTTTCTGAATAAAACAACAAAAACATTTCTTATCACTTAGGAATAATTGTGTACAGCATACTTCAGCACTCAGAAACTAAATTTCAGTTATCTCGTAGCTATTGCTGACAAATATTGCCTTTAAAAAATCTTCAGCTGCATAAGATAATATACAACTGAATGTATAAGAAACACAGACATGTGGGCTTTGTTAACCTCCCACATTCCTCATTCTTAGCAGACATTGGCACTTCTCTACATCCTGAGGACAACAAACTTCCAGTCATTTTAGCCAGCTAAAAAGGAAAGATACATAAAATCACAGAATCATAGAATCACCAGGTTGGAAGAGTTGTACCGGATCATCAAGTCCAACCATTCCCACCAATCTCTAAACCCTGCCCCTCAGTACCTCATCCACCCGCACTTTAAACACCTCCATACTAATCCATATGACCTCTCCTCATTAACACAAACCAAACATTTACTTAGCTTTTCACCATTTTGCAATCAGATTTTAGAGCTTCTTAGAGTCCAGTTTGGTACAGTAGCAGATTAAAAAAACCCAAAAGAAGACACTCAAGAATAGGCTCACTGAGAAATTATCAGAGCCCACACAGATTATCTGAGAGTTATTCAAATTATAAAATAAAAGACAATTGGTTTTTTGTACCACTTTACAATGTTTGAGGCCAAATAATTCCCTTCAGATCTAAATGAATGAAGTCTTAGGCTTTTTCCTGTGAAAATTACCAATACAATTTCTCCAAGATCAGTACAACACTTTAGGAGTATATAAAAGGTTCCTACTTCTTTCCATTAGATTTCCTATGATCACAGGCATAAAACTGTACAGTTTTAAATTAAAATAGCAGCCACCAGTGGTTCTTCTTTCAGTGTCATTTTAAGGGAATTATTTCAATCTCAGTACTGAACAAGTTTGAAAAGGCAATGGATTCATTATCTCTGTGTACTTTGAGAACTGATGTAAGCATATCCAATATTCTATCGTGCTGTCACCATCCAAAGTCCCAGTGCAACATTGGCAGCCAAAAGTGCACTACCAGCAAGCAAAACTAAAAAGCCAACAAGCTCTCTGTTTGGTTTTTCAACAATCAGGGAGCTCAGAGTGGCTTCCAGGAATGAATTTAATATCCACTGACCATCCAAAGCAAAGCATGGTACAGCATTGATAACTGCCAGTGCTCCTGACAGTGAAATTAGGTACCTGGTTGACATTAGTTAAGGTTCATAAGCAATATCCAAGAAAATGTAAAAAAAAACCCCAAACAACAAAACAACCAAACCCCATATTCTTTATTTCTAGCATGCAGAAAAAAACCCATATGAAAGTAATTTTTTTAATCTGCCATTCTGTTTCACAAAAATTATATGAGTACAATGAGTTTTATACCAGAACATACCAGCTCAGAAAACTGCCTTTGTAGATTAATTCGTTTCTAAGTATTCGGTCTGGATACTTAAACAACCTGCACTCTTCAAAATGGAGTTGAAAGCAAGAGACAGCAAAACCACACTTAATACTGCCCATCTTCCTTGCTTTCTGTGGTTTTGGAGGAAGTTTATAGCTCTGACATCATTCCTGAAGTAAGAAGGTATTCTAGACCTATGACCTAAGTATTAAATAATGATTAGGAATGTTTTCCAAAACATTCCTCCACTGAAGTAAGTCAAAGGCTAGAATATGATAGGAAATATGACCACTCCCTGCTACTTTTCTGTTAGCCAGGAAAACTGAAAGGATTTCTGTGCGTGCATGTAAGAATGAGGCAAGGGTAGAAAATTTTTATAGTTGGTAAAGGCTTGGTAACTTTAATACCTACATCCATCACATAGTGGCTGGACATGAAGACATAAGACACAGAAAGCAACTGGGCCAGAGTGAATCCCAGAAAAGTGTGATCCCAGAAAAGGGGAGCTTATGCAGCATCTTTACTCTAGTTTTATGGACTACTCTGAGCTATGTTGTTTAACTGTTCTATAGCTACATATCAATGTTTCAGTTTCTAAGGCTAAAAGTTCTTAGATTAGCCATATTCAAGCCAACTAATCTTTATGTATGTATATCACCTTATTTACTGATAAGCATGTTTTAACTGAATTATCATCCTGCTTTTTTAATAGGCTGTTTTCTGTTGAAAAAAAAAAAATAACTATACCTTGTTATTTAGTTCAGTATAACAACTCAAAAATGATAAAAATCTGACATATTATATTAAAACTAGCAATAACACCTCATCTGTCCTGCCATAAATTATTTTGGCATTCTTGTCAGAGCTGTTAAGACTCACCCTCAAGAAAGAGTTAAAAAAAGCACAGGCCAAAAATATCTTGCTAAGCACAAGAAAATGAGAGAATTAATTTTGAGTTGGGCACATGGACAATAATCAATGCAGTGATGGGATAAAGATGTCAAAAACTGTTCAAAAATGTTTCACAGCATCCTGTCTAAAATAATATCCAACTGAAATTCTGCTCAGTCACCAAATTCTAAACAGTTCACTTCTTGCCTTAAAAGAACAAACATACTTCAAAGGATACTTGCAAAATGTCTCTATTACCACAGGCAGATCGATGCTTAAAAAGTTTTGTCGCGGTACAAAACTGCTGAGACTTACTGCAATAAAAATATAAAGATATACAGAATATGAACAGTCATTTCAGGATTTTAACATTATTAATTTTATATTATAAGCTGCAGGAAAAATCAGATCTGAAATGAAATTTTTCCAAGGATGAATAACCCAATCCAAATACAGTTTTGCTCAGGTTTTGTTTTTAAAAGAGCAAAACCGTCAAATCTTTCTCAAACATAGTCACTACCATAGTAAAGTCACTCCACAAAATACAGTTACCATGACTCCAAGATACATTTTTTCAGAGGTACTGGACATCTGTAGTCATAAAGACCACACTGTGTAATTTAAGTCCTTTTCAAAGAAAACCATATAAAAAGAGATTAGAGTTACCAGACTTTTACAACATATGCAATCCACATGTATACATTCATACTGTGGGTGCACACATGTACTTTCTCTGAAAGCCAGAAAATTCTTCTCTTGTAATACCTGCAGAAGATTCCCCCAACCATGAGGCTGAGTTCATGGTGTATAGGAGCAGGGCAGATAGACAGCAGGGTTCTGGAGTCACTCTGAGAAAGCACAAGTGCATTACACATCTTAACACCAGTTAGCCAGTACGTAAGTATCTTCTTCTGTCTTCAGATGATACTGTTAAGTGACTCCAAGACCTAATTTAATGCAACTTAAAAACCTGTGAGGTTGAACTCAGCATCTTTCCTATAAATAGTGACTAGAAAATAGCAGTGTCAAGAGCCACAAGAACTGGAAATGCTTCTATAGTACTGTAATTTCTCTGAAGGTGTACGTGACGCTTAAGCTGGCTGCATGTCAAGTGTTTATGAGAGATTCCTCAAAGAAAACTGAGGTAGCTTGAGACCTCTCAGAGTGCATTTCCCTAGTACAGGGATGCTCCACCTCAGTTGCCTCACAAAAAGTCTTGATGGAGTCTTTCAAACAGTATTCTCAGTCTCCCAGTCTCAGGGAGATTTGGGAGACTTAGTTCTGTGACAGATGGAAGAGAGATACCTTTCCTTTCCAACTAGGAGAGCCCATTCAAAGTACAGCAGAGTCTTGTCACAGAAGGAAGAAGTTTAGGTAAAATAAGGCAGAATTAGAAAATCACCTTAAGAATGAGCTTTCACAGTATCAACAATAGTCACTCTATCGCTGAAGAACAACTTTGGATGTTAACTGAGGCCAGCCACGGAGGCCTGAATTTTCTGGACCAACATGGGAAGTTGTTAGAAAAGTAAGAAACACCATCTCCACAGAGATATGTGAAAGCAAGGATTCAAATCCCACTCAATACAAACATCCATTGGGAAAGGAACAACTTAACCCATCCTTTGAGAAATTTTTAAACTGTAGGCTAAGAGAACACAGGACACCTCACAGCACTAGCACATAATATACCAAAAGTGCTGCTAAGTATATCCTAGTTAAGAGTGAGATCAAATTTCTTCAGGTTCAATAAACAATTCAAGGACACTAGAACAAAGATGAAGGAAAAGTAGTACCAGAGGCACGAGGCAGAGAACTGTTCTACTCAGTCACATAAACACATTTTCTTCTGTTAATAGAGGCCCTTCTGATGAGTCAGAAGTGATAATTAGTCCAACCAGCAAACCTAACACATGATGGAGAGATTTGGATATCAAGTAATCCCCAAAAAGGAATAGCCTTGGGGTGCCAAAAAGCAGAGAAATTTCCAATACCAAAACTGACCCAGCTGTGCCAAGACAGCTTGAAAATCACGTGTTCTCTTACCTTAGATTAAGAAAGACTTTTGATTTAGTGGAACTGAGAGAAAATAAGTAAGTCTTTGGACTATCGAATGAAGAACGTAACAGACAGATTACCTGGACACCATCCAGCTAAGAAAGTCAAAGTTAAGTGATATCTGAAGCAACTAATCAAGCTGAAGGCTGGTATAAGAATATCTGATCACACCTCTTGTTCATGAGCCAAAACAGCAAAATGGCTGTGGCTGTGTATTCAGAAAGGTTTCAAAAACATACTGCAAGGTACTGCAATTTTAGTCATCCTCCTGAACCCAAAGTTGTGCCTGCAAAGAGAATGGATCACTAATCTCCTTCCCTTTTTGTTACAACAAAACGTCTGTTGTCCCTGACAGTCACTAGACACAGATCTTGCAATCTCCAAAACACAACAAAACTCAAGAAGTTGCTGGACTGAACTCTAGACACTATAATACGAGAAAATGAATTTAGCGGCCGTAATAGATTAAACCTAATGGCAGCAGGCAAATCTGTCCTTTGAGGAATAAGAAAAGAATTATAGAAATTATAGAAATTAAGTTCTCCAGGCAATGAGGCTGGGTGAGACAGAACAGTCATTGTTTTCCCACTCTAATTAAACAATTATTTGACCTGGAATTAACATTTCTTTTGTTGGCTAATGCTAGATGGTGTTGGCTAATATTGAGAAGAATGCACAACAGATACAATTTTAATTAGAAGTGATTTGGAGACTAGGTTGATCAAAGAGCTTTTCAATAAAGAGCACGTGTGCTATGGAGGAGAGAGACAGTACGGCATGAGACGGTTCTGTGTGGTCTCCAGAAGAACTATACATGTAATCTTTAAATATGGTTGAAAGCAAAGAAAGACCATCCTCAGCAATTAAGGGAAACAAGCATGGAAATACTGAAAAACCAGACTCTAATAGATATACCTTCATCAGGGGTTATTTCCGTTGTTGCCCCAAAAAACCCCCAAAGCTAGGAAGTGACTTTTCTTTTAGAAGACTTGGATATAACACAAGTAGAAAACTTCAGATGCAATAACATTCTTTTTTGACTTCTGAAAGACTGACACATTTGATTATTTTGCAAAATTATGGTTCAGTAGGAAACACTGATTACAACTCCACTGTTCCAACAAACTGGGAAGGAGAACAGTATCAATTGTTCTAGAGTACCTACAGTTTGTATTGCTAGAGACCAAGAAAGTGAACTTTAAATAATTATCAAATTCTATTCTTAAAATTTGTTGTTGGATTTGGAATAGACATCATCATATATAGGACTGTGTATTGATACAACACAGGTGAACAATATTTTTCCTCCAAATGGCAAGAAGGCAGAACTAACAAGTGAAGAGATTGTATTTTGAGCTTAAATGAGTGTTAACAAGTACAAATAAATAATACATCCATAGAACATCAAAATATGACCAGCACAGAAAGACAGATACTGACAGTGTAACTAAAAATACGTTTATGCAAGAATTCTAATGGATTTAAACCACCAGATTTCATCACTGTTTCTAAAGCTCTTTTGTATCCAATTCCTGTGCTTTTTCAGCAATTACAATGCTTTGCTAAGGAGGTACTTCAAGATGTCTGAATAACATCTCCCCCTGCAAGGTATTGTGGTTTGTGAAGAGCACACGAGTTCCCCACAGGAAGAGACAGCAGTTTAACTCTTTATACTTTTTTAAGCCCATCTGAAGCTAATTTTCACCATGCTACTCAAGCTACTAAGTAGGAATGTAAGATGAGTTTGTTCATTCTTTCCAGAGTTGCTCCAAGGGCAGAATCTCTTTTCACTTGTATACCTAACTTAAGGATAAGCCTGCCTAAAGGAGAGCCATAATCCATTTCAAAGTCAGGAACTGAACTGTTATATACTATTTAATTTAGGCCAGGAATTCAAATAAAAAAAACAACCAGGAAATCACTATGTTGTAACTGTACTTGTGGCTCAGTTGTCATGGGCATCTGTTTCAGATACTTGGATATCAGGTGTGATTTAAGCAGTCATGCTAATATTCCAGGCAAAGTGTTAGAGCAAGGTGCCCTAGAGATTTTATACTAGCTTTTTGAGAAGTTTATACGTTAGGAAAATGCAGGTGCAAGGTGCCTTGTGGAGGAATGGTTACATCAGCAAGGCCATAGCTCACTGGATCAGTTACTCAAAAACTCCCCTGTGTAGTAAGTTTGTATCTTATTTGATGTAACAACTATGTAGTAACTTTGTATTTTATTACATGTAACGAAGCAATGTAACAAGGCAAGAACAAGCTGCCTTGGAAGTATGATGTGTACAAGGACAGGATGGGAAGCAACAGATATCATAAGTAGCCAATGAGAAGTCTGATGCTCTGTAAAAGCCTTTGCTTTGTTAGAAAACTATATAACTCTACCGAATCTGTTAATAAATCGGAGCTTGTTTATCAATCATATTGATTGAGTGAGCTTCCCTCTCCGCGATAGTGCCTGGTTCCCATGACTAATCTGAGTGAGATCTGTTATAGAAATAGCCCTTTCATACTTCTCTGCAAAAGCAACTATCTTGCATCACATATGGTTTCTATTACCTTCATAACTCATTGCACTGTGCACATTTCATTTTAGGCCTGAGCAGTCCATGTCACTCCACTGGCTGTAACAAGAAATGGATTCTACATTAAACAAGTTAACTGACAAGCACTCCCAGACCTTGTTCGAGCAGCCAGGCAAAATAAACCACATTAGAAAACTTTTTTGTTTAACTGTTACAGCAAGTAATACCAACCTGTGTACTGAAGATGCATGGGGTGTCCTACATACAGCATGTCAATATGGGGTGGATGTTTTACCCTGATTAGCCTTGTTTGGTTCTCCAATGAAGGAGTTACACAAACACTTGGAACAGAGTCCTTCTGGCAGTCCATGTTGGTTCGACAAATTCTGCTGGCCTCAATAACTTTTCTTGCTGGCAGACAGGCATGCTGCAAAGAGAAGTTAAAATAATTATCAAACTTCAAGGTGTTTTCCAACAGATCAGAATAAAAGTACTATATGTTCCTTTTTAAAGCAAAGGAAGTGTCTTACTGATAGATTATCAGCCAATAAAGAGCTGAAATCGTGCAGAAACTCTACTTGATATATATTCAACCTGTCATTGCATTTTTGGTAGAATGTGGAAGAGAGGGTGTACACATGTACCAACATCAAAGTTAACTATTTTTAAAATGACATACGCAAGCACGACAAAAAATCAAGGCATCTAAACATGTCAGAGATTTTTAATAAACAGAGTGTGCATCAATATAGCAATGACTTACCTGTTCAAGAAGTTTTAGTCTTCATTGATCTAAAACCTCGTGTGGCTGAACAAAACCTTATGTTCAGCAAACAAACAAAAAAACCCTATCAGCTGTGTGGTAGCTAAGAAACTATTCTCAGCTAAGGTGAACACAGGACTTAACCCAGTCCTATGTCCCAAATCCTACCTATTATACTCTTTCACTTAGCAGTCTGAAAGATCAAACCTTTCTTGCTTCCCACAGGCCAAGGAAAGTACAGAAGAAAGGAACAGGAAATTGGTTTTCCCCCTCATGCCTCTCATAAAAGCTCAGTGATAATTTTCCTTTTGTTCTTAAATGCAAGCAAGAAAAGTTTTTCATCTGCCTTTTGCCCTAAGAGAAAAAAAAGGGGGAGTTTCTTGCTTCTTAGCCTCATAGCTATGCTCCCCATAAATGCACGAGTGCCAGACACTCTCCATTAGCCTCAGCGTAAGCTCTTTCTATTCTAACGAGGGGGAGAGGGAACGCTTTCAAATACTGCTGCATAGCAGTGCAAAGATTATTGGAAATAATTGTTCAAAACCATACAACAGTCTAAAGACTCCTCAAGGTCACAGGCTTCTGGATGCTTTTATTTCTTCTCTGTTCCTAAGTAGCAGCTATCAGCTTAAGAATGTCAAAGCTCAGTGAGACAGTCATTTATCAAATCTTGCTGAACTCCAGGATTCTACCAGCCACTGTCACATTTCAAATGAGCTGCTGGTTTGTGCTCAATTTTAGTGGCTAAATACCACAAAATCACCCTGGAGTAGTAGGAAGTTTAAACATAGCAGATGTAGAAACAGACTTATTTCCATTTATTAAAGTATTTATCACTAGAAGTCAGAAAAACAAACAACTGGCATGTGAAGAAAAGTTTACACAGTTAGTAAGTGCTCTTTTTCTTCTAAAGAGGACTATTAGAAATATTCCATCACAGTCAATATGGATAATGCATTTAAACAAACATCTCTGTATTTTGAAGAGAGTAAGGCAAAACTTAATTATGTTTCCACATGTTAGAAGAAAATTAATATGGTGAAATAGGAATCAAGTAGAGGCCCTGATTTTGAGAAACTTGGCCATTTAAACTAGTGAGCAGCACCAGTCTTCAGACAAAATAACAGAGAGTCCAGTGCTTTGCTTCGACTGTAGCACTCAGCACTTTTAAAGACCGAAGCACCCAAAGAAGCAACTTCCCTTTGTTCTCCAAAGTTTCTTCTCACCAATATTGTAATCCAGTGGTGAAAATGGGAGAGGTGTCTCTGCCTAAAGGAATGTGAGTACAAGATCTTTTCTGGTTCTTCCAGAGACTCCCTCATTGATCATGGGGAAAAAATCATAACTAATGCTTTGCTTTTTTAAGCTGTCAATGGGGAGAATAACATATATACACACACCTGTATTACAAACAGTAGGTATTCTTAAGCACTTGAGTATGCTGCATAAATGCTGGTAAATACTGCTAATTTAATTTAGATAATTTCAGAATTTACCAAGCAGAATTAGAAGTATAAGTGACTTACCAGGTGGTTGTCCAAGTTATTGCTATATGAAAAGCAAATGTCTGTAAGGCTGTTGTTACTACAACATTCAACTGTGCCATCGAGTCTTCTATAGACTAGAGAACATAGGCATAGAGCAAATGATCAATATTATAGTAACTTCCTGAAAATAAATTGGTCTCTGAATAAAGTAACACAATCAATCTGTAGCTTTCAAGAATTATAGTAATTCACATGGCCTTGCTGTGATTCAATCACAACTAAAAATAAGCTTTACCACTTGAAGAACGTCACCTGATTTCAATCATGTCACATAATGATTTTTATATTTTAATAAATGTCCTTGAGACGCTGGGCATCTACTGCAGCAACATTTTAATTATGAGTTACAAAATACTTTTATCCATTGCCCCAGACTTGCATTAAAGTTTGGAAATTTGTTGCCTGGTACTGTATCGATTTCACTAAGCTGGCTATGGAAACAACTCAAAATATCCTCTTTAAAATGCAAAGCCCTTTAAAAAATTCAGGTTTTGAAAGCTTTCCAAGCCTTGAAGGCTGCAGCAGCAAATAAATGATATTTTAAATCATGATTTAACTAGTCTGTAACAGAATCTTTGTACGGATGTTCTTTAAATGAATTAAACCTAACTTACACTACAACAGCTTTAAAAAAAATTTAGAAGAATGGCCACTGTAAAAATCTGTGTCACAGCAACACTGCAGTACCTTTAGGTAGATCGAGCCTGTAATAAGGTTGCTGATTTATCACTGCATAACCTGTGGTCCACTAACCTGAAAATTTTATGCCTGGGGCTTACAGGTGTGAGCATCGTACCATACAATCCTTATTTCAGGTACCCTGAGGCTAAGCTACCACATACATTTTTGAATGGTGAATGACCATGAAATTAGTTTCCCTATAAGCTATGCTGAAACATTTTTTTTTTCTTTTAATTTCAGGAAGGTCCTTGGGGCACTGTTTTCCATCCAGCTTCATACTCAAATAGTTTACTCTCCATTTGTTTTATGGTCAAGTAGATAGGGTCCATTTGCTAGATGCATTTTTATTCATATTCTGTATTTATGTCAAGTTGTGAACTGTTAAGATTTTGACAAATGACAGCTGCTAGAGACCGAACAGAGTTCATTTAATTTCAGAGGAATATTTCTCATTGCTGGAGGCTTATAGCTCTGAAAATGTAGACAGACTGGTCTGATTAGAATGCAGCAGAGGGACAATGGGCTGCTAACACAATACAGCAACCAAGCTTGGAAGCAAAATTGAGTCTCTAGTATTATATCTCTACTATTTCAGTCTAAATAGGACTGGTTCAGTTGCAGAATATGCAGTTTTATTATTCACAACTCTGAAATTGCATTTCAGAGAACAGCAGAATCTGAGCATATATACCTACAGCATCTAAGAATTGGCCCTTACTTGCCATCCCTGCTCAGATGAAAGCATGTGTCAAAGCTGACCTCCTCTTCAGAGGGGTAATCCAAACTGTTAGGTCTCTAAAAGCTGAATCTTACCCATACTCTGCTAGTTTCTCATTTAAATATTTATCTTAGTTCCAGCTGTAGGAGTACTTTCCTGACATGCTAAAAAACCACAAATTACCTTTTCACTCTCACATGAAAACTACAATGCATCAAGAAAACCATGGGCAGTCTAGCTGCTTGACCTCCTGTTTACTTTCAAGATGATGGAAAAATGCAGTGACAATTTTAAAACTCAAAATAGCATCACACAGGCTTTGCTCAGCAGCAGGCCCTTACCTTTGGAATTCAGTCGCCACGGACGCGTACAAGAAACAAACTCTAGAAAGCTTTAGGGCACGTCACAAGACATTCAGCCAATTTAACATGACTGCTCTTTTTTGTTCTACTTCATTTTTGTTTATTCTAGTTTAGTTCAGTTCACATTTTTTGTTTCTCAGGGGTAAGCTGTTACAGAAACAAGCACTCTGTTGTATAAATGAAAACAGAAGGAAATAGGCTGACTTCTAGAAGCAATACGTACAATCCAGACAAAACTAAGATTAAGGGCAATGACATTGTAAGGTTGAAGAAGCAAATGAAACACAAAACCCATATAGTGAGAAACATCAGAAGAAGTGGCCATAATAAAGCACATCATTGGGTTAAGCCATACAGTTTATAATGTCACACTGATCAAAGCGGTAAGGTAATGTATGGAATTTACATCTGCAAAAGATCACAGAGCTGATCCATATAACTGAACTAAAATTAGAGGAGATAATTGTATTACTGCTAATAACCACGTTATGCAATATCCTGAAGAGGCAAATTTGATTATTCAGACCATATAGGATATTTGCACAAGATGACTAGAAGACCAGAGAAATTGTTCTATATTCCTTCTATCTACCTCTTCCTCAATTTCAGATTTGACAAAAACAAATGGTATATTGTTCACTGCTTAAGGCAGGATAGCGGACACGACTTATGAGAAATCTGTCCCCACCAACAAATCCTAAATCCAAAACAGTCTCTAAAACATGCTAAAATTAAAATGTAAAATAATGAAGAGAACATCTAAGTCATACCTCTAGCTGGAAAGCTTAATTGTTGTAGAGTGGCTGCACTTATACAGTAGCCAACCTGTGACTTCTCTGAAATGTCTCCCAGACAGGAATTCCAGTCTTCCACACTATAAACTGGGCAGTCTTGTAGGTTAGTGACAAGGTCTCCCACAAAAAGACCTCTTGGTCCATTGGCTGGAGAATCCTGAGAAGAAAGTGAAGTCAGTCACATTATAGTTACAGCTACAAGGAGTTGTTTATAGTTCTGCCGAATAACCATGAAATGTTTAGTTTAAGATGCTATTTTCCAGAAAAACAGGAAATCTCAGGCTTCACTAGAACTGATTACTTCAACTTGTGATAAAGCATTACAAACCCAACATCCTTTACAAATAATAACTTATTTAGTTATTAGCAAAGAAAAAGAAAAGGACAAGCCTCCAAGTGCTCAGAGGGACCTCTTCAAATTTGAGTAACTATTTTCATACAAGTTAATATATTGTGGTTTTTCCTACTATTTTAGGGCTCAAGAAGCTTAAATTAATACTCTGAATCTTCCAACAAAGCAGGGTGTATCTATATTTTCAAAGGTATAAAACTTTATAAATGTCACTTTCCTCCTGAGTATATGAGTTCACTTTTAGATCCAAGAAAGACCGAATTCTTTCAGCTTCTTTCAGCTCTACAACTGTGCTGTATTTGATTAAGTAAGGAAAAAAAAAATCAGTCCTTTCCAGAAACTCAGCAGGTTATCTCTATTTTGCTTCCAGCTGATCAAACAAGCAAGGAAATCAACTAAAAATAATCCTTAACATTAAAACCAGATAGCAATAACTAGAGTGATAATGCAGTTTCCAGTAGGTTTACTTGGTGCCAATATTGAAAAGAAGTTAAAAAAACACCCAGAAATAAGCCTGCAAACTCATAGCAAATGTCTAAACAGTTTTATAGTATGCTGAAGAGCCTATATTCATATCACGTTCCTTGGTTTACTAAAACCCACAAGACTGAGAAGGAAAATTTGAGCAGCCAAAAACTGCAACATGTGAGATTCTGCAGAGTGCTGCACTGACCAAATGTGACTTTGGTAATAAGAGAGAGAGATAAATATTAGGTCACAAAGCATATAATATGGAAGTAATAAAGATCTTTTCTTACCTCTGCAACCTCAGTGACAAGTGCCCCAACACCCGTGTAATAGAAAGGGAAAAGAATGGCTGGCAGCAGAAGCAAAACCACTAAACTTGCAACACCAAGAACAAAATTATGCCACACCCCTGAAAAGAAGGGAAAAAAACATGCTTCTAATTAAAAACTCATAACGAAAAGGTGGCTTTGAAATGCAAGATTTTACAGTTACATTCTAATTAACTTTCCTGAAATGATTACTGTAAGAATGGATAAAAATTAATTTGCAAACACAGACATGAAAGAATATTTTTTATCACTCTATGAACTTAAATTACTATCATGTCACTTTATATGGGAGTTTTAGAGAGATTTCTGAGCCCCTGAGAATTAAACTATCAAAAAAGACAGGGAAGCGGTAAGTTAATTTTTCAGGTTTCATTCTACCATATTGATATTCCCTCATGTAACACTACTCCTAAGTACGCAGCGCACAGCATATTCAGAAGGAAAACTGAGCTGAATCTATTATTAAACTACAGTTTCTATCTACAAAGTTGTCATCAATCATAAATATTTTAAAAACTAGTGGAATGAAATGTATGGCTTATTACATTCTATCATAATAAACTCTTGAATTTAAGGCTCTTAATAAATGGGCTAACATGTGAATAAATACTGTTTGTCTTACTCAGGAAGATGTCTGAAATTTAGTTGCAATTCAGTATTTTTTATGGTTCTCTGTTGTGTCAGTGAAAATAATTACATGTGTATGTGCCAAGCAATTTTAGAAAATAATCTGAAAAAGACTTTTACAAGAAAATCTAGACCTTGAACCACATTAAGAAACTAAGTTGGGCAAACGTTATTCTCCATAGGAAGAAATGAACCACTATCGTAAGACACGTTCCGCTTCCTTCAGTACCCAGTACTATAGAAATTTTCTCATTTAATTTGTGTTCTGGCCAAATATTTTGTATGACCAATGCAGGAAAGCTTTTCAGTGTTGAAGACTCCTTATTTCCTCCCTACAGTGCTTCCTCTTGTTAAGACGGGTTTGATTCAATCTATGTTTACAGTGCAACTACAGCATAGAACTGAGGTAAATAGATTTAAAAACAAATTAAACGTATCTTTCGTGCACTGTATATAACACAGGGACAAAACATACTGCAGACTCTTATTTCCCCTGGCTATCTCTACATGCCATCTGGTCTTTTATGTTTCTAATGCTGAAGAAACGAGACGTTCGAGTACTGTAGCAAAGAGTTTGTTGCCATTGCCACTAGCAGATGCTTCTTGAGGTGACTGCTCTTTCCACAGCTAATTGTTTCTCATTGAAAGGCATTATAAGAAAACGCTGCACATAAGCATTTTTCATCTACTAAATATGGAATTCATGCTAAAAATAGCACAAGTCTTACAAGAACTTACAACTATTCACAATTCACTATTCTTGAACTCATGATGCCATCTGCTGTACGACGAGTATACTCGCTAATCTTCAGAGTATAGGTGGACTACAAAAAAAATTTGGTGATGTTCTCTACCTCTTTTACCTAACTGCCATACAAAAATCTGAAACTGTAAATTCAGATATTCAGAATACTGAGAATAGTTCTGTTCAACTGTTCTGACAATTAAGAAAAACTGAATAAAGTATGCTGAAGTATGACATTTTATCATTATCAAACATCCCAGTACTAAACATACCTATCATTAGCTGTAAAAAACCCCATGTATTTGTTATACCTGATAACAAGCCACTGCTGCTAACCAGTCTTGCAACATGCTTGCTCCTACCCTGCATTCCCCTAGTTCAGGTTGCTCGAGAAACCTCAAAAATTATTACAAGTGTCTGCCTGTCATCAAAAACATGCAAGCAATTATTTTCTATTACAGCTTATGATACAATTTTCCTAGACAACTTTTCAAGAATGTAAGTAAGTAATCCATTTTGAAAATTTGCATGTCTTCTTTTTCACTTCTGTTCACCGTAGCTAGAAATGGAAAATGATTAATTTGAGAAACAGGGCTCCATAAAAGTTAGGCTATGGCAGTAAATGACTGTGATTCATTAGGGTATTTGGGATATAGCTATATTTATGTACCTAACATCTATCATCATTTACCTGATCTATGAAAGCTTGAAAATATGCTTTGCTAAAGGCTTCTGTATGCCCAGCCCAAACTCCTCTTTATAATGTTTTAGTTACAATATTAATATCTAAACAGTACAACAGGCTGACTGCTATCCTACTATCCCCTGCAACAGATAACCATCAGTACCAAGATGCTAACTCTTCTATCTTTATTTCAATAGTTTGAGAATCATCTTTTCCTTAGAAATCAATAATACAAGTGGTTCAGGTAGCATAACATAGTCTCAGTCTAACTTCCACAGCATCAGGGCTCTACTTCCCAGTAGCTAGAGACTTTAAAAGACATCAAATAAAAAAAATTTGGAGGTTATTTGGAGACATAAGCTGTGATTCTCTCTGGATGTTTCTGTGTTATCTTTTATTTCCTCCTGATGGCAATATCAAAACACAGTGACCTGTATAATAACATAACTTGCACATCACTGCAAATCACTCACAATACTATTGAAAATCACATAATAGATTGTTGCTATTGCAGAAAATAGTAGTGAATTGCTCAAGGGTGTTCACCTGTGACAGCAAGTCATGTTCTCATACAACAAATCCTCTGGCTGAGTATTTCCCAGCTAGTGTGCTCCAAGGCTTTACCGCTTAGGCCATACAATATGAAAAAACAAACAAACAAACAAAAAGACAAAGAAACTTCTGCAGCTGAGCTGGAGTTTTTTCTAATGAGAGAGGATGATCAGAAACCACAGTTTTCCCCAACTACACATCCAGTATTTTTTATTCCATTCTAAACTATTCTTAATCAGATGTAGGATATAATAACTTTTTTAATTACAAGAAACTGGTAGTCTTTTAAGCTCCTAGAAACTGACACCTCTTCTCCAGAAAACAGCACAATATGGACAGTATGATGAAATGAATTTTCTGAAATCAGAATCTAGGTTCAGAACCTAAGGATAACCTTTAGGTAAAGAGAAGCTTCTGTGCTTCTTCATTTTAAACCTTCAATCTTCCATCAAGGATTCACAATGATGCCTGTAAAATACATAACTACACTAAGCAAAGATTTAATAAACGAGTAGAAACTATTACCTGCACAAAATATCCTTAATTGCTGGATTGGAGATATCAGTTGCAAGTGGGTTGTGAAGAGGTCAACAAATGCTCCAGGATAGACAATGAAGATAAAAATCCCAAATCCATTAAATCGTACTTGTTCTCTTAAAAAGAAGAAGAAAAGAAAAATGAAGTGGTGTTACTGCAAACAAACAAAAGAAAAACTGAGAGATTTTATATAACACACATACTTTTGACTACGAAAATAACTAAAATCATAATTCTAAAGCTAGCTTATTTTTCATAATATGAATAATTAAAAGATAAACAAACTAAAGGTTGTTTTCTGCAGTAGCTGGCACTTTTAAGCAGCACATATTTGTGAGCTTCGTAAATAATAAAGGATAAGTTCAACTTCTCTTCTGTCTCCTGGTAACAGTAACACATAGAATATTTTTTAAAAAAAAACCCCTACTTTGAAGTTAACATATATTTTAACATTTGGGGGATTTTTTTTTCTTTTAAGTAAAAAAATGGTAGCCTGTGGGATGCAGATTCAAACTAATCTATGAAAAATTATCTGGAAGAAGCAATTGCTTTTTCTCTAAACAAACACTTAAGAGATTTCTGGAATTTATAATTACTCTCTTTCTCCTAAATGAAATTTAGAGTAAATTGTAAAGTAATCAAAATTAGAGAAATGTCACCTGAAAAAAAGGAAAACAAGTCAAGACATTAAAAGGACAAATGCTATTTAAATATTTTAGTAGCTGACACTGTCATACAGGTTTTATACATATATATAATTTTCAGAGGTTTTACAATTGCTTACAAATGGCACTTTTTGTAATAACTATGTAAAGGTTTTATGAAGCTACAAATTTTATAAGCGACTTACAGAAGCATGACAATCACATTCTAAGACAATTACATTCCAATTGTTATTCTAAGACAACCATGTCCCAAGACAAACCAGGCATGGATCACCTAATCCCATATCTTTACTAAGACAGTACATTAGGCATAGCTTTTTATTTATTCACATTTCTATATTATGCATTATAATAAAAGAAGACATAGAATTATATAAAATAAATCAGAATTAAGCAATACATCAATTCCCTGGAGCTGAGTCATCACATCTAGTCATACTACCAATTAGTAATAGGTAATCTAATGCCTACACATGATTCCATGAGTTGGGCAGGTAGGCAGGTATAGACAGAAGAATAAAAGGCTTTTTTTTGACACAATCCTTGACTAAACTAAAACTCAAATACTTTAAGCTCTTGTCGTTAGCAACCAATACTATCTTGAACTGAAGATGTCCAAAGTATATCAGATTTCAGGGAATCAAAGTGATTTGCCAGAATACAATGTGCCCACACAACTATTTAGCAAAGCCTAAATCTTGATCATTGACCCTAACAGTGCTACAGATCCAAGCTGTTCTGGGATAGGGGGGTAGTCAAGGAGAAAAGCAGCAGCAGCAGCAAAAGCAACAAAAGCAGCAAAAAGAGCCTGCAGGGTTAAAAACCAGCTTGGTTGAAAGAGATCTTGAGTGATATCAAGAAGAAAAGGAATGTTTATGGGCTCTGGAAGAGGGGACAGGCCTCTTGGGTGGACTACAGGAGGGAAGTGAGATTGTGTAGAGAAAAAATCAGAGGGGCTAAGGCTCAACTAGAAATCAGATTGGCTAAGTCTGTGAAAGGTAACAAAAAATCTTTCTATAAATATATAAATAATAAAAGGAGGACTAGGGAGACCATACAGTCCCT